>JARVJO010000227.1:25283320-25294001 GCA_031762555.1 Cynodonichthys magdalenae
CCGCCCCCCCCCCCCCCCCAAAGCAAGTTATTATAATGTACATAACATAAAAGGTAAATTCTCTATATGAACTTGAATGATAGTCCAAGTCAGCTTCTTATTTGGATAATACAGTATGCCTGCACTGCAACTGTTTTATCTAATGAAACAAAATCCTAACAGTAATAATACACATGATGCAAATAAAAGGTTTTTTAATAAAACTTTTTTTTTCCATTGAGCAGACACTTTTACCCTAATGTGACCCATACTTTGCAGTTGAGGAACATGTTTAAGGTAATGTGGGTTATTATATAACGTCTGTGTTTGAATGGTAAGTGGTCCACACTTACAGAGCACCTCTTCACTCCCAGGGTTCTGCAAACAGCTTTTACAGTTTTTTTTCTCTTACATTTGTATACTGCTTTCTATTAGCCTATGTAATTACTGTTCATCTACAGCACTTTTTTTATTCACTTGACAACACACTCCTGTCCACTCTGTTAAAGGGCATCGAAGATTATGGTTTTCTACATAGAAACTTTATGTTGCAGGTATGATCAATTCAGAATATTATTCACTACTTTCCCTTTTTTAAAGTTTCTTGTGGTTAAAATAAATGACTTGATGTGAATATTTTTGATAATACACAACAATTTCCTCCAAAGAAAATAAAAAAATAGAATACCTAAAATATATTATTGTAATATTATTTCAAAAGACTATAGTATGAGAACTTTATAAATGATTTGAAATGGTTTAATTTAATTCTTGCTACCATAAATGCCAGTATGTCCTGGTAACCATTTAACAGTAACACTTATCTCTCCCCATTAAAAAGCTAAGTGAGTTTATTTACAGGTGCAGGATGGAAATTGGTCATCTTATCTGCAAAGAGGGAAAGTGTCCAGAGATACAATGAATGATTTGTTTATCAGAGAGATTATTTGATTCTTTTAGGTTTCCGTGATGGTTGGTAACTCAGGAGTATTTGGATCCAACAGGTGAGTAACTTTATCTTCAGGCAGAGTGGCCAAGTAACATGTAACTTTAGAGGGTGACAGTTTGGTTCCTTGTTGCAGATCTCTGTGGCGTGATAATCCTCAGAGAGCAGTCCGTGGACAGAACGCATCATGGCAAAACCTTAGAGGAAACAGGTATGAAGCAAAGGTATGTAATCAAAAGTACTTTGAGCATAAACTAAAATTGGCCTCAGAACACTACCCAGATGCATCAGTGAAGACCAGGACGCCGAGTGACACTCTTAAAGCCCAGGTACTCATCAGGAGGATTGCCAACAGGTGAGGAAACAGGACACAGAGGACACCAATCATCACAAGGACCTTCTAATTAGTTATTTTTTTTAAATCCTACTAAAACAATGATGACTAATAATTACAGGATGTAGCATTTGAAGTTATTAAGAGAAAAACTGTTTCTCACACTAAAAATTCATCGTTAATATCAGTTAGACTTCCACACATGTAGGGAGATCTCTCTCTCTTGCTCTCAAACACACACACACACACACACCCCTTGTGGGGACTTTCAATTGACTTCCATTCATTTACTGACCATTTCTATAGCCTAACCCTGATCCCTTACTCTAAAGTTAACCACTCCTGTACATAACTGACCCTAAATCTACTATAAACCTAATTCCCACATTGGCCCTAAACCTAACCCCGCCACCTCCCCACCCAAAATCAGCCTCCAAAGTCATGGGGACCAGGCTTTGGTCCCCACAAGGAGCATTTGTACCGCTGGAGGCTGCATTTTCCTGAAAAAAAAAAAAAAAACCACACATAGGTTTGTTTTTATATCCCCATCTGACTTCCATTTATTTTCTGGTAATTTTATAGCCTAACCCTGACCATTTACCCTAAAATTAACCTCACAGTGTACCTACCTGATGCTAAAACTAACCTAACTCAATTCACACCTTGGTCTTATACCTATCCCCTCACCTGAAATTAGGATCTGTACCTGTGGGGACTGGGTTTTGGTCCCCCATGAAGCACATTCATTCCCCACAAGGCTGCATTTTTCTGGAAAATAGTTCCCACGATGTAGCAAAAACGTGCCCACACACGCACACATTGACTCACAGCCAAACAAGCTTACCACCAACTTTGTCAGCAGTATTGGCTAACTCTCCCCTCTCTTCGACCCTCACACATTAAACCACTGCAGCAGGATCCAAAGCGCTTTGAGGGGTTCAACTACATTCATGTGTTGTCAAAATCTTAGAGGCTCTGTGGATAGAGTGATCGTCCTCATGTCAAAAACTTGCAGATGTCTTTAGGGAGGAAGCTCAGCCACTTGTGCCAATTTGTTTATTGGTGTGTGAAGAAAGTACTGCATTTAAGAGCAACATTTTAAATAAAAATGATGCAGAATGTAAAGTTAAAACAAGCTTTATATAGAACCTGAACAAGACATGTGCCATAAAAGTTAATGTTTAAAGTGATAGGTTAAATCTTTTGAAGATGGGTTCTTAAAACAAATTGTGAACATTTAATATCCTGCTTGTTATTTGATAGTAATTTGATCAACCTCAGCTTGGAGGAATAAATTCAGAGCAGATTAGGGAGCTAATGGCTAATCAGAGCAGGACTTTTTAGACTTGATAAAATCTTTGGTTGTGAGCTTGAATCTGAGGTTTAAGACAGAGTGAATACAAGAATTTGAGCAGTAGTTGTAAAAACTGAGTCCAAAAACTCAAATCATTTTCAAAGTACAAAATATTTATTTAGCTTAAGTTTTTCAGGTGTCAAAATGTTGAGGAAAAATGGGAACATTGATGTTTACTTTTTGTCTCTCTACACTTTGAGATGTGTAATTTACATCTTAACCCCTTAGATTGTTTAACTGTATCTTGGCTCTCAAAAATGTGTAATTTTCACAAAAGATCCTTGGTGCTCTCTTAGGGCAGACAAGCTGACTGTTGAATGCTGGGGTAAAAAAAAAAAAAGAACATGGGGGTGGAGATAACAGCATCCACAGTGGCGCAAAAGGGGGGAGAGGTGGATGGTGAGACTGAAAATTTATTTCCTTACAGTCTGCCAGCTCTTAGACTTAAATCTATAAATTTGAAGCAAAGTTTTTGGAAAAAATTGTAAGATGGCCCTGTTCAACTTGCCAAATGGGGGATAATCCTTGTAATTTCCAGATATTCCATACAATTTGACATGTACAAAATGTTATTCTCAACATAACCAGGTTAGTTTAAATTTATTTAAAATGAATGTGACAGGTGACCTAATAGCTGTGGCACCATTTATATATATTTCTGCTCATCTTAAGGTTGTTATCTACTTTAGATGGGTTTTAGATTTCATTCAGGTTTTCTAAAGGTTGGAGTGTCATGATGACCCTCTGAGTGGTATTCTAATGTTTACAATAAGTCTTTGATCTGTGTGTGGGCGGAGTTAGTGTTTACACTGTGAGTTAAATCTGCGCAAAGTGAAATATAAGCACGTCTTGCATCTCCACTTGCTGCATGTAGACACGGAGATTAAAATAACAGGCAGGGTTTCAGCCTGTCAAGGTTGCATAAATTTCTACACAGAGACCTCAAGCCTTTGCCGAGATCGCCGCAGCAATTATAGCAGAAGGGGTGGGGTACGCTGTTTCGTTTTATGTTGCTGCAGCAAAGGCCCGGAGAGCACCCACTGTCTCCTGGCATGCCGCTCCTCATCAGCACCGCAATAAATCAATTTTCATCCTCGCACCAGCCCCGCGCGCACCCTCCCCACATCCTGCTCTCGTTTCTCTCCACTCCTCTACTCCCTCTCAGCTCTTTCTCCCGAGCCGTCCTCTGTTCCTCACAATGGCTCTGAGCTCTGGACAAGGTGCAGAAGAAGGCTGAAGTCATCCTGACCCCTCTTTTACTCTCTTTTCTGTGCTCCTCTTTTAAGTCAAATGAAGCTGTCGGGCATTATCACAAAAGTCTGAAATGTCTTTCAGCTGGACCTCAAGCCAAAAAAAAAGAAGGGTACAGCAATGGTATTTTAGTGACTGATGGACAGGCTGTCATGCTAAAACATTTTTGCATTCCTTTTCCTCACATACAGTAAGGACACAGTGATAAGTAAGTCTGCAGAACCCTGCAAGCGAAGTGACAGAAGAAAAAAAAAAAGTAAGTGCTCTGACATAAAATCAAGCCAGAGCTCGTCTTGGAGTTGTGCCTGTCAAGTGGAGCTCTTGCCAAGGAACGTAAAAGAGAGAAAACGCAATTCCAGGTCCCTTTTTTCAAATGTCAGAATCAGGACCAGGTGCTGAAGGAGAACTATTGTCAGTGGCTTCTGTGTGTGAATCGGTCTGCTTTGATCTCAGATCCATATTGATCTGAGGGCATTTCTGGATATTTAAAACAGAGAAAACATAATAGCACACATGCTGAAGCTATGCATTTAAAGTTCTTGTTTGCCACCAGAACCATGAGCATCGTTGTTGTCAAAAGAGATTATACACTTAAACAGAAAACATGTTTGAACAACTAAATTAAAGGTTTAGAGTTTCTTGAAGGAATGCACATTTCCAGTCGCTTTCAAGCCAGTGTTGTAAACTTTAGAAAAAATACTAATATGTGGTATTTTTGCATTTTGTCAACATATCATTTTTTGAGTAAACAGATTTTCATAAAAAATAAGTAATTATATCATGTGTGCACCTGTGTGGTCAAATACATTCTTAATTTTACAAAAAAAAACAGCTTATTTGCCTGAGACATAAGGTATGAATAAACTGTTACAAGGTAAACAAACAAAAAATTAATACAGATTCCAGGTTTTCAACAATTTGCTAAATATTTTCTCATACAAATACTTTCAAAACTCCTGACAGCATTTTAGATATTAAAAAAACTTTGAAGAACGGTTGAAGAACCACCATGAATTACAAATGTTTCCTGCACCATTCTAATGTTTTTAAAATAAATATTATGGTACAACATAATGATTTTATTAGAAGGTATATTTGATGGAATGTCAACAAAATATACCTCTGTCGAAACTTCCCTAGTACAGTCAAAAACTTATTTTTATTTTTGCTCCAGCATTTCTAATGATAAAACCATAAAAAATATATATATAATGTGATATATTGCCGAGATGGCAACCCACGCTGGACAAAACTTTGATTGATACCCTAAGCCCTGGTAGATTGTGAGAGTATGAGGCTACAGTTTTACCTGTACAACTGATGGTTCACTTGTTCAAACTGGTAAAAGATGGTAAAAGTTGGTCTAACAAAAAAGGCCTACAAGATTTTTGCATATATATATATATTTATACTGTATATAGTTCTTTTTAAAGAATGCAATCTGATCAAATAACTGCAACTTGGCCTTTCATAAATTTGACCCCTTAAAAACATGTTAACGCGTCTCAAATACTTTATTTTAATGTGATTAAAGAAAAGAAAAGAAAAAAGCAGAAACCTTCAGAATCTGGGGTGAAGGGTTACTGCAGACATTGAGTTTTTAACAACCACGACAGTGGTAAGATGAACCTGTCAGTCTCTGTTACAATCCTCAGTCAAACACTATCTTTACTGTAGATCAGTAAAAGAGAAGTGACTAATATGGAGCTCACTCATGAGCTAGACTGGTCTGTCTGCAGTCAGGATCCGGTGCACCATGAGGAAGACAGCAATGTCGGCATAAAAAACAAATTTTTTTGTTTATTTTATTTATTTATTCATTTCATTTAAAAACAAAACAACTTCTATGTACAACAAAAAATACCAATCACAAATAAAATGAAAGGCAGCAGAAAGAAGAAAAAATCTAATATCTGCCCCTATTTTCCAAAAATATAAATTCAAACAATGATAATCTTCAAGTAAAAGCAAAAAACAAAACAAAAACATCAACTCCTTCTCAAACAACAGCTTATATACATTTTATACAATTTCAAATTTCTTTAACAAACTAACTTTTGTCATTCTTTTAAACAAATACATTGAACCAGAATTTTTAAAATCACTTTTCAGATTTTTGATAATGATAATAACAAGAATGGACCAACATTTTTCTTTCAAAATGGTCTTTCATTGCCAAATTTTATTGTCATAATCCACATTAGAGAGGGAAAGCCCGACTACAAAAAACAGGACTAAAAGGCAAGAGGACGAGTTTAATTTAAATTTGCCATGGCAAAAAGTTTAAAACGGAGGAGAACGAAGTGTTAGATTCAGTCAATGTCAATGTCCATTTATTTATATAGCACATAAAAACAACAAGAGTTGACCAAAGTGCTTCACAATTCAGCCAAATAAGCAAAACAACACAGAAATGTAAACAATAAGATCAATTTAAAATAGAGAAATGGAACATTAAAACATTAACTTTAAAATAATCTCAAACTCTATCAGAATGGAAGGCCAAGGAATAAAAATGAGTTTTAAGCAGAGATTTAAAAGTCTCAACAGTCTCAAACGGTCCGAATGCTGAGAGGTAAACCATTCCAAAGGTTTGGGGCAGAAACTGCAAAAGCCTGATCACCTCTAAACTTGAGTCTAGATCTAGGAACATCTAAGAGAAACTGGTTGGATGACCGAAGTGCTTTAACTGAAGTGTGGATGTTAATAAGATCACATAAGATGGGGCCCGACCTTTTAAAGCTTTAAAAGTAAGCAACAAAATCTTAAAATGTATCATAAAATGAACAGGAAGCCAATGAAGAGAAGCCAAAACCAGGGATATGTGTTCGTGTTTTTTAGTTCCTGTTAAAAGATGAGCTGCTGCGTTCTGGACAACTTGTAATCGATGCAGAGAAGATTTATCTAAACCAACATACAAAGAATTACAATAATCCATATGAGAAGTAATAGGAGCATGAATCACCTTTTTAAAGATTCAGGACAGGTGTATCACATTTACAAATCTGGTATTCATCTGGATTAAATATAAAGAGCTACAACTTAATGCCTCTAATATCAAAACCCAAGAGTTCAGTGTAAAGTTAGTTTTACAAGTAAGCACAACAGTCTTTATATCAAAGTGCATTCACACTGAAGCTACAAAATTGGCGGAAAAAATAGAATAGAAGCTATATATTTTTAAATGTAAAAAAAAAGAAGAAAAGAATTTGGACTGCTTGAGAACAAACGAAGAAATGTCAGGACAGTTACAAATGCCTTGAGGTCCCACAAAAAAAATGCAACCATGGAGACACTGCAAGGAAGTCTGTCATAACAAGGTACCTACAAAAATAGACCAGTCTTGAAGAACCAGCGAAATGTTATATGATCAAAGCCTAAACCATCAACCAGTT
Source organism: Cynodonichthys magdalenae (assembly GCA_031762555.1). Taxonomy (NCBI): domain Eukaryota; kingdom Metazoa; phylum Chordata; class Actinopteri; order Cyprinodontiformes; family Rivulidae; genus Cynodonichthys; species Cynodonichthys magdalenae. The sequence continues at coordinate 25,290,580 of JARVJO010000227.1, forward strand.
ATCAAATGCTAACTTTTACAGAAAGTGAATGTCAAAGTCATAATCAAGGATAAAGAAAAAAAAAAACAAATGTAGAAGTGCTTCAAGAAGATAGATGCCAGAAATGAATTTCAGAAAATCTCAAGAATCAAAATATTCAGGATGTGATTGATATTGAGAAATCCTATCAGTGGCTGAACTGGAGGACAGCACAGAGGCACTGATCATGGCAGCACAAGAACAAGTACTTAGCAAAAGAGCCATAGAGGCTAGGGCTTACCGAGAAAATAAGACCAAAACACAGACTGTGCAACAATGTCTCTGAGTCAGTCCATCACATAATGTCAGGGTGTGAAATGCAGGCAGTGGTGGTGTACACAGAACACCATAATTAGAGTGGCTGGAACCAAGTCAGCTGAACTCTGCAGAGTTATTGTCAAGTTTATTTCACTTTGATTTAGCAAAAATACTATAATTCCTCAGCATTAATGATTATAAAGCAAATATCTAAAGCATTCACAGAAAATCCTCAGAACTGAGATATATTGAATTAAAGTTGGATAACTCTGTTCCATCACAGGATATCTTTAATAGATGGGGAGACATTTTGCTTCTCATTCAGTTGAGATGACCAACGGAAGGAAGCAGCCTGTTTCCAGTATAACAGCATCAGTAATTTTTTAATAAGCCTGTCCAGCTTGTTTTTAAAGTGCAGTTTCATAAATTCAGGAAAATAACTTTTAATTCCTGTAGAGTTTTCCTTTTTGTTACTAGAAAATATGGCAGAAACAGAAACAAAAACTGTGTTGTCTGACTGTGACTCGTGTCAGTGCAGCGAGGTCAAACTTTCTAATTTTTAAAAATTCTAGGAAATTATTAATAATAATAAAACCAAGGTTTAATGACTGACGGTGACACGAGATTGTCAAAATGTCTTATGTAAAGGGCTGGGTATCATGGTCAATTCTCTAAATCGATTGGATTTCATTTTATAAGGTTCTGAATCGATTAATCACGATTCAATACCATCCGCTCTTAAATAATGAAAATGGTTTAATTGTGTTGCAAAATACAATATCACTTAATTTTTTCTATTCTGTCATAAACAACAGGTTTTCAGGGCAAACTTGTAAATTAAACAGTTTAATTTTGAAATAAAACTGTCACAAGTTTCAAAGGTTTTAAATTGTAAAGGAATTGCAGGCGACAGGGATGTTGGATGCATTCATTTTAAATAAATTATTACTTTTCTTGATAAATAAGTGATTGAGATAAGGTTGCAGAAGAATAGATGGGATTTGTAATGTTTCTGTTAGCTTTTGTTGTTGTTTCATCACTGTGGATTTCGTTAAGACATTTCTTAAAGTATAAAAATAATATTGGTAACAAAACTAAACGATCTTGTTAGAATGTCATCTTTCTTATGTTTATACATGCCTGGGAGAACACATGCCGTAATTTGGTTCGAGCGCCTGAACGAGTCAAGCTCATCCAAGCTTGTTTCATTTTCTCTACCGTGTATGAGTGCAAATCTTTGCAAACAAAAGTCGCCATGGTCTCTGTTATCTTTAAGTTCTGCAGAGAGTCAGTTGAAAATGTTAGTGATTCTTTAGTTTCTTTTGTTTTGCCCTAGACAATTTGTTATCGAAAGCTAACGTTAGCACAGATCATCAACTGGATGTAAATATACAGCAAGCCTGGAGTGACAAAATATAGAAACGAGCTTCAGACGTGTGCACAAGACGCCATGGGGAAGAATCAATCTCATCCCTTATGAATTGATTTTCCCAAATTTAAATGAAGTCGATCCAAGATCGATTAAATTGATTTTTTCCCAGCTCTATACGTAAACATGCAGGATGTTTGGGTTTAAGCAGGCTTGCTTGAGCCTTCTCAAGGTTCACTGAGTGATGTCCAGTTTTAGAACTTTCCGATAGAGTAAATTATTTGTTGTTCATGACCAAAGGTGGAAAATGTGAGCTTTTGCATGCATGTGTGTGTGATCGATTGTCTTTTAGCTCATAAAATACAGTAGTTGGGCTGTAATGAAATTTTCAGAACGTAACTGTTGAATGTGTGTCTACAACTGATTAACTGGTGGCATGACGACTCAGTGTTTAGCAGCAACGCCTCACAGCAAGAAGGTCCTGGGTTCGATCCCCGCTTCGGACCTGGGGTCTTTCTGTGTGGAGTTTGCATGTTCTCCTCGTGCTTGCGTGGGTTTTCTCCGGGTACTCTGGTTTCCCCCACCCCTAAAAACATGTACAATAGGTTGCCTTCAGGCCCAGGCCTCCCTTGAAAAAGAGATCTGAGATCTCAACGGGACTTGCCTAGTAAAATAATGGTAAATAACTGTATAGGATTTGACACAATTCAAGATGGCCACCACAGCCACGTGGCTTTAGCAAGAATAACTAAGCCATTTAAAACAAATTATATATATTTTTTTCTCCAAACAGATCAGAGCTGAGCTTGTCACATTTTTGTTCAGATACTCAGCTTCGTCTCCACCCGAAGTCTTAAGCAATTTAGATTTTTGAAAATAATTCTCAAGAAGAGTGACTTCCTGCAGATATTTTTGAGGCCACCCCCGTAGGTCCATTCTTTCTCTGACCGCGCTGGATTTATCAGATTACATATTTTTTCATCAGATCTCAGCAGGCGATGCATCACACTGAAATTTGTTTCTCTGTTAATCTCCTGTAAAGATGATGACACTGCTTCACATTCTGCTCTTTCTTCCTTTGTGCGTCTCACAAATCTACATCCATGACCAATGCCGTTCCCTCCTTCCTCCACTGTATAGCCCTTTGCACTGAAGACACTAAAGATTAACTCTAAATATCTGATGTCATTTTTGTTTTTCATTTTCCCCTAAGGGCTCTTTGTCAGCTTCTTATCAGAATGTCAAGCCACTGCTTGAGTAAGCAAACAAACAAGCGGCAGCAGAAGTGATGTATCAGAGAACTGCCACCCGTTGGGGATGAGCTGTCAGTTGCTCTGCTGAGCTAATGATCACTGTTGGCTGATGTGGGATTTGAGGGTCTCTAATTCAGGCCACATTTGTGTGTGTGTTTGTACTACCATCTATCTCAAGCACATTGTTAGATACTGGTGGTCTGATGTACCAAGTTGTATCAAAACTATTTTGATGTATTGTTTTGCAAAATTATTGATTTTGTCCTGCAATGAACAATTGAACGTTTCACTATAAATTCCATTCAGTAATAGCCAGTTTATTAACATCAAGTTAATGCAATCATATTGAATCAATTTTTCATTATTTAGAATAAATTAATTTGTGATACTTTCTAAGAATCCAATGAGGCTGAGTCAAATTGAATATCTGTCACGTCACAAGAGATAATAAACACTATGGTTCGTCAGCTGACAGCTCGTGACCTTTGGGGTCATGAGAAACGATTTGTCAAATTTGACAGGTG
>JARVJO010000227.1:25302114-25313630 GCA_031762555.1 Cynodonichthys magdalenae
CACCTGTCATATTTGACAAATCGTTTCTCATGACCCCAAAGGTCACGAGCTGTCAGCTGACGAAACATAGTGTCTTTTATCTCTGTCACATTTACAACTGGTCTTCAACTAGATTCAAGATGGCTGCCATAGCTTTTTAGCTACTTTAGCATACACAAAAAATGAATGCAACAAAGTCAATTTTCAGATAATGAGATCAGATTGGTGTGGTAGCAGCTTAGAGTCAAACATATTTTAGAGAATGACAAATTGCATGAGGTCTTTGTTTAAAGGTTTTGCACACAAAGAAGTGAGAGATATGCAGACCTTCAAGGAATGGTACTTTCTATATTAAATTCATTAACTTTTGAACAAGCAAATATGGTAAAGTGAATAGTTCAAAGTTTTTAATGCCCGTTTCTTAGAACTGTTATCAAACTGTTTCTGCACAACCCTCAACCTTGTAAAGACTTGTTTTGTCAATAGCTCAGAATTTTGTATTTGATTGTTTTCTTTCTTTTAGAACATAAATAATGACGTTTCTGGCTGATTTTTCAACCCTTTAAAAGAGACATGCAATTTTCCACAAACCACTTTGTCACTTTATCAAAGGCCTTCTCAAAAACTAATACTCAAATTCTAAAGCTTTTTAGATGACCACAAAAAAATTGTACACTGTATATTTCACAACATCGATTGTTAGTTTAAAAAGTGCATTAAGTTCAATATACACAAAAATCTTCTTGGATAGATACAAAAATTAAATTCACTGGATTAGAAACCAGGCAGTTTGTCAGTGGCTGGGACAGGTGTTGTTAATCTTTGTATCTTGGCACATCATTTAAAAAGTGGAGGTCACCGATACATGTTCAATAATTTCTGCTTTTACAGCATAATGACAAACTGAATAATGATTCTTATGTGCTTCATTAACAAGACTAAAAGGCCATTGTTAAATTTTGACTTTTAATGACTTCATGTAGAAACAGTTTATCAAGACATGCAAGTTCTTTTCTCAGTTCCCCATCTTAACAAGATAATAGGACCTGCACTCTTATCTGTCTTTCAAGTGCACACAAAGTGCTCTCTAATCTGCACCAACACATGTCCTCTTCCTCGAGAGCTCTTTGTTACGTACACTGTAGGCACCCACACATGCACAGTTATGTGTTTAAAGATGAGCCAGAGTAAGGAAGTTCTAGGTTTTCTTCCACCTCGATCTGTCTGATTAGTTCTTTCAGTTATCTTTCGTTTCCATTGCTCTTTTTGACAGAGGTATTGCATCATTTGCTCCTGGGACTATAGAAGAAACAAATATGCATGTAAGTCTTAAAGGTTGACCAACTGGAGTTTATCAGTGATACAAATGCTGTTTTTAAAAAAAATGGGCAGATGACTGAAGATGTTGATGTTGTTCGAGCTGTCCCAGTCCAGCTGGGACAGCTTTTCTCCTCTGTTGCTCACCTTCAGTATGGGATACCAAAAGGGCCCATATTAGGGCACATTTTATTTTCATTCTACTTGCTCCCCCTGGAATCCATTTTTCAAAAATATAGCGTGTCTTACCATTTTTATGCAGGATTTTTCTGTTTTTCTGTTTTTCTGTTTTCTGCAATATTATTCAGGACTTTATTTCAAACAGACATTTGAGTCTGAAAGAGCACGCTCATTAGGCCAGCCTTTGTTTTGTTTGATTTTATTGTTTATTTTGTTAACCTTGTACTTTGTATTTTATGTTCCTATATAGCACTTTGGTTTTTATTGTGCTTTATAAAAAAAAAAAATTGATGATGGTGATATTGACGACGATGATGATGTAACTATTGGAGGTCATGGCAAGTATAGAATCATTAGTAGGAAAAGTAAAGTGCTCAGCACAAAGTGAATTTTTGGTGCTTGAAACAAAATGTGTGTGTTTAATTAGTAAACAATATTTATAAAACATAAAGTTAGTATATTATTCAGATGAAGTACCCAAAATTGTGAAAAAAAAGCAAAAAACATTTTGACCATGAACGGCACATTGATAAGATCTTAGTGTTAACAACATTGTGATAGCCACATATATACCACATTTTGGAGTAGTATACACAGATGGTGATGTTTTTAAAGATGTCAGAAATGGTCCCAAATAATTGGCAAGCTATCATTCAGTACACATCACCAATAGATTGGTTCTGTTCCCTCACCCTCCATTCTTCTCAACAAATTAAACCAACAGCCTGCTTGTTGCAATATCCTTGTAGATTATCTTTATTAGATTCTTTTGCATTTCCTGATTTCCAAATGCATGTCTTAGACCTACTATGTCAAGCAAACTACCATATTTGCTCAGGTTATTAGGGTGTCTTATATACTTAACTGTACATTCCATCTATAATCACAGGCGGCCAATGAGTCATTGGTTATGCTTCTCAGGCAGCAATGCTTCACCCCAGAATCTGTCAAAGAGAAAGAGAGAGGAGGGAGTTCAGTGGTATAAATAGGGAATAGCTCTCCCATGCATATGTATGAAAATTCTGTACTCGCCTCACATGGTCATTTATTTCTAACTTGGTGAACATTTTAAATTTGCTGGAATATTATTCAAATCACAGAGCTCTGTGAAACGAACACATTTGAATAAATTGCATGAAAAAGTGGATGTTGGGTAGGGCGCAGTGGTTAGAAGTGCCTGGTAGACGTCTTTGTTTTTCAAGGTAATTTACAAAAGGATACAAATATTTTTCTTCCAAGAAGCAGCCGACTGAGAAAACAATATGTTTGATTTTGGGTTTATTAATGTGCACGGAATTTTTGGTGAACACTGTTCATAGATGGAATTTGTCGGGATCTAACGCTTGTTTTGAAACTGAATCAGACATTTACAGTGCAATAAATATACTTTAGTTGTTGATGTTATAGTGAACAAGCTCGTTACTTAATTAGTTAAATCTAGCATTTCATATTATAATATTATCATAGCATAAGTCTGAATTTTGATTTTAGAAAGGTTGAAGATGCCTGTTTTCTCTGATCTCTGCAGTCATTTCCCATTGCAGCTGTCCTCATTAATAGAATGTTATATTAAGAATTAAAGCCAGCTGACCCACTTCACACCCATTGCCAAACCAGTAATGTGCAACACATCTTATACTCTGCCTACAATTAATCATATGACTTTAGAATGACAAGTTTTCATTTTTCAATATTACGGACATCTTCCATAGGGGCAGCATCTCATTTGTCTCTCTTCTTACTATACCAGACTGTCATAAGTTATTAAATGCTTGATATGACACCACATTTGAAGTGGTAGTTAAGTTCTTTTACAGACAAGTATAGCTTTGGTTGTTTTAGGTAGTTCTTTGAACGGTCTCAGTTTGTAAAAAAAGAAGCCTTGTTCACAAAAATATTCAAGCCATCTTGCTGTGATTTTTGTATAGTAGAGCAGGGTTGAAGTCAACCTGCTGTGGTTACACCTCTGAGCCAACAATTACCTGCAACTGTAACAGTAACTGTTGACATACAAAAGATGTAATCTAGGTTCGTGCTTTTAAAGGTGTGATGTAAAGACAACACAGTTTATGTAACAACTTGTTAGAATTTAGTGAGAGGTGTTCAACCTATATTTTACATGTCACCCTTCTTGTCATTGCAACTGAATCATAGGTTTTTTGGTTTTTCAAAGCTGGCTCAGAACTTCGCGGGGCATGAATGGGAACAGCCAGAGGAAAACCCAATGAAGGACAAGTCATTGTGGCCATATTGATGTAAGATTTAGTGAAAGACACAAGAATTTAATTCTGACCAGATTGATAAGGTAACAGCTACTCTTAGAGGGGCCAAGACTAAAGTCGAACAACTCTAACATCAAATATTTCTAAAGGTTTTACATTAATGCAGTTCTAATGATGTGCAGCTTAATTGCTTGTGAGTTTGCAAAAATCAGCTCTGCACACATTATTACAGGATATCCATTAAAAGTACAACACACAAACAACCACAAACACACTCAAACTCATAGAGGTTTTCCATTAAAGAGTTAGGCTACATCTGTGGAATCTACAAAACATGTTCATTTGATTTAATTCACAAAATGAATCTCAGATAGTGAGATTTCACCTTTTCAGTTCTGCCTGTTCTGAGCTCCATTCAGAACAGACTGTTTATGCAAATAAGCTGCCAACCTTTTGTTTACATTAGCTCCGCCCTCCCAACACGGCATTTATATTGTACTTCAGAAATGTGAAAATAAAGGACTTGTATAAGCAAATGCATAATGGTACAATGGTTGTAGACGGGCTGTGTGCAGTGCGGCCACCCCCAGGGCTTGGTAGGGACAGACTGGAGCTTCTGATCGTAGTCAGACATCTTGCTGCTGGGGAGGCCAAAGCGAGACCTTCACAGCTTCCTGAAGCCGATGAAGACAAACCGAGAGGCAGTCAAGGTCCATGCTCAGCAGCCTGGAGGCTCCAGTGAGATGAACACTGTGGAGTGGGAGTCTCCAATCCTCAAGCACAATTCCTCCCCACTGATTGGTTGATGACGATGCACTGCACGCTGTGCGGCCACCCCAGGGGAACGCTGGTGCTCATTTTTTGTCCCAGACAGGACTGGTGCCTGGGGAGGGAAACACATGTCTGTCACCACTTCACCAGGCCAACATAGTGAAGGGGGAAAGGCCAAGCTGCTCACCTGGGAATTTGCTGGCCTCTTTGGTTGTCGATCACAGCCATGCACTATTGTTCAACATTAGTTTGTGCTAAATGACAAATCATGTTCATACCAAAGCAACAGCAACACTAGACACACAACACATCACTTACTACCATCATCTGCAGATTTGTGAGGAACAATAGGGACAGAAGTTTCCTTTAGCTGAAAGTCCTTGGGTAAATCCTGCAGTGTACTGGTAGTAGTTTCCAAAGTAGTCCATTGTGAAATTATTTACACAAACTACAGCTTTCTTTGGCAATATTGCTTGAACATTGCCTTAAAAAAAATAAAATGAGCCACGCATCTGTTCTCCATGACTTCAGTAAAAACAGCAGAACTAACATGGTTGTCCTGTGAAGAAGTGGGTGTAGTCTCAGCATGGGTTACCAGTTGAGGGGCTGGGCTCGCCTTGGCATAGGTTACCCGGATTGTAACGTAACAATCCACAGGATTTTGAAACAGCTCATTTGCTGACACACACACACACAAACATTTACATATTGTCCTTTGGGAGTATTTTTTGCAGCACTTGGACTGTTTTTGGAAGTAGTAAAGACCCAAATTGAAGCATAAAAACATGTAAAATGTGAATTTTGCATTATAGGTCCCCTTTAAGCCTGGAGAAAATCTGCATGTGCAGGAAAAAAATAAGAAAATCTGCATCAAAGATTTTAACCTGTACCATCTTAGTGTGAGGTGACAGTGCTAACCACTACACTACCGCTCAGCTAATACGGATTTTTCACTTTGGTGAAGCTAATAGAGGTACGTTAGGTCGATGTGTGCATTTAAATTATGTCAACTGCTAATTTGCATCCACTTAAGGTTTGTCTTGTTGCCAAGTGAAATAAATGGTTCTGCTATAGTTGTTTTACGTTTAGATGTCAGCTCTAATCTTACAATCTTAAACAGCCTATGTGTTTAACCCAACAGCTGCCTGCTTTTCCAAATTATTATGCACTTTATTTGTTTTAATGTATTCTACTTGAAAACAGGATTTGGAAAATGTGTGTTTGTGAATAGTTTACAGTGTGGCTTTATGGTAATAGTGTCCCCCATTCAGTATTTCCAAACACTTTAATGTGTTGCATTACAGTGTCAGAGCAATGTGAGGGATACAAAAAGTAGAAAAATTTACATACAGATAGAGCCTACTTTTGTCTGCATTAGCTCTGTAAGAGGGCAAAATTAGATGTTAATGGTCAGCTGCTTATAATATACAAACTGAAATGATTAGATGCTCTAAAAGTGAAAAGTTTTACAGCCACAGTGTAACATCTCATTGCATTAAGATAACAGAAGGCAATTAGGTTCCATCCTAATTTTTCTCCTGGTTCTGCCGATTTCCCTTGGCTTATTAGCATTGATCCTAATTGCAAACTGCACAGCTGTTTTTGTGATTATTTGTTTACAGGGACCCGTTAGAGAATTTGTGTACAATATGTTGTCAGCTTAGTGAGTTGTCTGTCTACCTTGATGTGATAATGATGGCTCTGAAAAAGTGGAAAAATAAATTGGATTCAATGTGTTCCACAAATGGATGACTTTGTGCATGTTTGTATGAGTGATCAAATATGAGCAGGTTTTGTTTTACTAATTCGTTAGGTTATCTTATACATGACAAATATCTGAAGCTATAGTCCTCAGTCTTTCTGAAATGACTCCTATGACTAAAAATAACATGAACTAAGTAATATTTATCACATTTACAACAGGAAACAATACTTTTATCAGTTTATCTAACAAAACATTTTGCAATGAATGCATAGAACTTCTGCAACAATAACTAATAAAACAGGCCTGGCTGCGTGTGTGAAATTTTTAAAAAAATGTTTATAACAGATAATATTTATTAATAACTTTTCCACAAAACCCCACTTTAAAAATGTGCAATATTTAAGCATGGCACAAGACAAAGTAAAGGAACAAAAATAGAAAAAAAAAATGTTAAAGCCAGCATAAAAAAAATTATAGACTTTTTTTATGTAGGAATGTAAAAAAAGAACATTTATTTCTAGTATTCTCAAATCTGTTGCCACACACATTAAGTCAGGTGAGGAACATTATCAGCTAAATAAAAATAATAATAATAATTAAAAAGGGGGTAAAAAATATGTATAATGAGTAATTAATCATATTATTCTGACACAGTCTTGTTGCACAATACCCACATTTGAAAATGAAATAAATATACTGTAAAAACAAATGCAACAACTTAAAGCAACTACCCAGTAAAGTAAGAGAATAATAACTTGAATTTGATTGGCTCATGTAGCCTATATAATGAATTTGGTACATTTGTGTTAAGTTATGTTGCCTGCTCTGTGTGTATATGTGGATTTATGCATCCTACTCTCACTAAGTATCATTGCACAGCCCCTACTTAGACTGAGCAGCACAGACCTCCCCTCTCATTATGTCCAAGGAAAAAAAAATGATTAACCACTGGGTGGAGCTGTCACACTCTTTCAATTTCTTTTCTTTTTCTTTTTTTTTTTTTGTATCTCCCTATCTATATCCCTTTGGTCTATGTGTTGTCTCTCTTGCCAAACAATGCTTTTCCCTGCTGATAAATGTCTTTCCCACCCTATCCTTCTTTTGTTTTCCTATCTCCTGGTTAAAATGTACATATCAATGATGCTTTTTGCTCACTCATCCTCTCCTGTGTAATGTTACTTTTCTTCAAAATGACAAAACCTCTTTTGTTCAAACACTAATGTGGTATATTGCTATACGGATAATGAGTTTGTGTTATTTAAAGTATAATAACTGGTAAGATCTGAAATAGATAGTTAAGGTTATTAGATGTGAGGTTATGTGGAGAAGTTATAAGCAGTCAATATCCAACCTGTTGCACATTTCTTCCTGAATGACCTCAGATTTAGAAAACAATTTTGATCTGATAGCCAAGTAAAGTTTATAGATGGCTGTTATATCAAATTGACATTAGACAACACAAAAAAGCCATAACACAGTCAGTTTTACATATATTGAGCAAAAACGTAATGTAGAAGTTGTGAGTCATTACTCGGCCTAATAAAACACTGCAAAAAAAGGCAGCATTCCTTCAAGGAAAGCTAGACCTTTATGTTTTAATAAATGGTTACACAACAATAGGCATTAGCGAATAGTCTGTTCCCAATAAAGATCCATGTAAAGCATGCAATGCCAAACACAAAATGTCAGGAGTAGCCGGAGTACAGTGTCTGAAATATCCCTTTACAAACTTGCTTCATCTACCTTGTCATTTATGAAGGCTGAAGTAGCAAGGCTTTTAACTTGAGTCTTGTACAAGCACTGCTACAAATTCAAATGCACTCAAGAGCAAAAGGAGAAGAATAAGTCATGAGATGAACAGGGAACGAAACAGCAATGACAGGAACTTGTACATATAGCATGGCAGTATTACTAAAGACAAAGAAAAAGGTGTTAAGAAGCATTAAAGCAACAACAATATTCCTTAAGTATCCTGACATTTAGTCATGAGCAGAACCAAAATTTTGCAATAAGGGAAATTAAAGCCAAAAAGCAGCTCAAAGAGGAGATGGATCGCAGGTGTGGAGGACACTCACCAGGGAGATAAGTTGAGCCCACAGCTTAAACATACAACCAATAGAAACCACAAACCACAACAGCACATTGTTGCACCCTTAGGAACACTCAAGTGAGGATAGACCTTTGGCTGAATAGGTGAGTAAATTGTGAACATAAAGCTGACTGAGTATCTGGAGAATTTATGGCTGACTGGATGTATTCATGTTGTTTGCCAGGAATAATGTTTAGAGGGGGCAGACGGTTAGGTGACAGAAAACGGCAAGCTGCTGCCTAAAGCATGGGCCTGAACAAAGTCCACAGGCCTAACTGGGCTACAAACCACAGACCACAAGGCAGTCATTAACGTGTCTGAGAAAAAAAAAGGGAAATGGGTGGACACTAGAGCAAAAGCAGTAAATGCTACAAATCAGACAGTATTGCACTTTTGAACTTTCTCTTTGACTGGATTCTAAGCAGCCTAGCATATACTTTATTAAAGACAATAGACAAATCAAAGAAATAAACCCTCCATGAAACTGCAAAAAATTTAATTGTAGCAGAAATTGTTGGACTTCATCTCACTATTTGATGTCATTTTAGTTTTCTTTTAATCATTTAGGAATAATGTGGCTTGGCATTTGACATGATGGATTTTACTGGTATTCCTGAGGAATTGACGCAAATGGAGAATCTCTTCCTTCACACATTTTTCTTCCACTGCTGTTGCATAACACATGCGCCTCCTCCTTGCCTCACATTAAAACATGTTTTTCTTTGTTTTGACGGGAAACAATGACAAAATTGGCTATGATTTGTGTTGCAGAAAGCAGAGCAAATTAATCTTCATGAATCATTTAAGTTGTAAAACTTTCAGAACTATGCACATCTGTTTTTTGTCAGGCATATGTGTGTCATTAATAACATAGAATAAAATGAAACTTGATGTTTAAAATCATGGTTTCATAAAATTAAAGGAAAGTTCAGATTTTTTGTAATGAGTTCATGTTGAAAGGTTGCAAGTGCAATAGACTCTTTTTGAACATGTTGGAAATATAAATAAAGATCAAAGTCTAAAGGGGGTTGTCACCATCTCAAAACAACTACAATCTCAAACATTTTATAACAGTTCAAGAAAATACTGCTTTGGAAAACCTTTGCACCTCATTACATGATTATTCTCACATAACTATCAGAATATGCCTGCAGGAAGTGTTCAGGGTTGCACCAGATGTGCTACAGCTGGCCTCTGTTTGTGCCTGCAAATAGGCATAACTCAGTTTAAAAAACAATTTAAAAGTGTGTAATTCACAGTGGTGTAAAGTTATTTTTACAAGCTATTTGCATGACACTACAGTTGTTTCTCAATCTGAGATTGATCAGAAAGTTATTTGACAGCCCGTAAGGTAATAATATTAATATAATTTAATTATTTTTACAGAATCTCAATTTAAAATGATTGAAATCCATTGGAAAAGTTGTGCATTCAAGTTTGAAAAGTTTTCCTCAGCTTTCTCAAAATGTACTTTTAGTTTTCTGCTAGGAAAGTCAGAAATTCAAGCACACTGCTCTCTTTCTGGGAGGCTTTGCAAATGAAAAACAAGATTAAACAGTTGAGGCAAATCTGAACAGCTACTTATGAAAGAGGGGATACCTTAGCAAGAAATGCGATGTAATAAGATGATTGCAGGATTGACAATAGCATGTTTTCTGCCTTTTGCTAAATAAATTTTAGCAGTGATGACATCAATGACCTCAAAAGAAAGGTTAAATCCCCCATGGCAGTCTTATTTGTTTACCGCTCTCCTCAGTGACTTATCAAATTAGAGAAGACTTCCTTTTATTCAGTCAGTCTTGCTGACCTTGATTGCAAGCTCAGTATATTTTGTTAGATTCGGCTCAGCTCAGTTGTCTTTTATTAAAAGCAAGAGAAAAAGCTAATGTTTCCCCCTGCAGCTAAAAGAGTCATGCGTTAAAGGGATTAAAGACTGACAGTGGTAACGCCTGTTTAGGCACATAAATGCAGTTTCTAGCAACTTAATGACCATGCCAACTGCCCTGCTGCAATTGCTAATTATAAAGAAAGATTAACAGAGCAATACCGCATCCAGCAGATCACCGCTGACACACCAGTAATAATGATGGAGCTGCTTTGAGCACTTCGCAAAAATCAATATTCCTTGTGCCTTTAAATTGTGTATTTTAGCAGAAATGGTTGTCATACACACATTAATTCAAAGCATAAAGGTAAGCTGCTTCTGCATTAGTTTGAAATGCACTGTGAGAAGCCTGTATTAAGAAACTCAATTTAAAGAAGTAACATGACATGCTTTTTTTTCCTTTTTTTTCTTTTCTTTTGTTTTCCCTACATGTAAAAATAATTTTTAAAGGTTTAGGATGCATCCGCCAAACACATTTTAAAAGTAAAAGTTTTCCTGATAATTTTGTTCCTTATTGTTTCTGGATATATTTCTGGAGTTGCAATGTAAGGAAGTGGATACTCAGAACATAATTACATAAAAGATTATAGTTTTTAAGTCTGCCTGATTTTGATAGTGTTGGATAAAAGACAAAATTTAAGGTCAAGGTTAAGTTTAACAGAAGCTTGTCTGTGGTTTGAACACGTGACAGGATGATGATCTTTAGCATAATTTGTATCGACCTTTTTCTGTTTGGTACTCTGTAAAAAAACCATCAAAACTTAAAGTGCAGAAGAGGACTGATATAATCCTGATGGACAGATGGATGTGAGGTATTAACTCTCAAACAGATGGTAAACACAATCAACACTTGCCTCTCCTGCAGCCCTTGCACTGCTAATGTTTGAGGTCTAATTAAAAACTAAAGGAGAATTTCAGAATCCCAACTGAACTCTCTCTGTAGACAAGAGATTAAGATCAATGATTTCCAACACATACAAAGTGAAACTGTTTACCCGGGTTTTCTGAAATTTCAGACACGGTGCTCATAGTATTAGCCTTTAAAGTGCATTTCCATCGAGTGTAGGCTACTTTTTTATGTTTTTGCATTATGCATGACTAAAGGTGTACTGAGCTACATGTAAAGGTTATGGAAGGGAACCATTCATGCCATTCATGCATTACACACACACATTTGTTATTTATATAATGTATATATAAATATATATATATATATAGCGAGAGAGCGAGAGAAAGAGAGAGAGAGAGTGAGAGAGAGAGGAAATCTTTAAAAGTTTTAATAATGACAGGGGCGGCTGTGGCAGAGTGGTCTGGGGAGTCGTCCTGGAACCGGAAGGTCACCAGTTCGATCCCCCGTTCCAGCTGTCT
>JARVJO010000227.1:25319422-25346069 GCA_031762555.1 Cynodonichthys magdalenae
CAAAATATTTAGGGGGGCTTGAAAACATTTTAGGGGGGCTGAAGCCCCCCTAAAATAGGCCTAGTGACGCCACTGTTGTACAGCAGATAAGAAGCTGAAGAGTGCACAGGTGGTGTTTGTTTAAATAAGCACTTCTTCACACAAAGATTGATGTTTCACATGAGTTTGATTTTTTAGATTTCTGAAATGATAAGCAGCTACTTCAAATTACATTTTTTCAGCTAATTTCTCAATGAAGAGCTGGAAGTAAAACGAGGAAATGCACAAGATTAAATTATTGCAAAAATACATTTCATTTGCCTCGGGATTGCATACAGAAACTAGTGCTAAAACTCTTTCTCACTGATTCATAGAACTTTCAAACTCAAACTGTACACAAAAAAATGACTAAAAGAGTAAAGAAAACACTAAATAATAATCATCTCTACTTCAATTCCCTGACATCATTGTAGGTATTATCAGTGAAAACTATATTAATCATGTAGTCATAACCCAAAAATTATAGCATTGTAGATTCCAAACTATTTTCTAAACAACAGGTTTGACCCTGAATCTATTTCTCCAAAGGCCAAAATAGTCCTTTATTTGTCCCTTAACTGACTATTGTTATAAAATAATATTCATCCACAGTAAAATATGTGAATAATCAAAAAATGTTGTATGTAAGATGAGTATGTTATTTGCAAGTTCACATAAAAATGTTTGACAGTTGTTTTTCTGACACTTTTTTTTTAGGTTTACAGCAGAGAATATCACTAAATCTGCTGGTCTAAGCAGATAACTTTGCAGTGTGTGTGTTAGAGAGTGAGAAATATAAAAAAAAGTGTTTATTTTCATTCCTTTATGTGACTTTTTGCCTCCATGCACTGGACAGTGTCAGTGATGAAGAGGCAGCTATTTTTCCCCCTCTGGCTGTTAGTCTGAAGTGGCCTGGCTGACATGGCAGGTAGTAGACAGAGCTTCAGCTCAGTTTTGATTGGCTAGCCAGTTAAGTGATTAAAAAATGTGCTGAGTTTATAGTTCGGGGCAACAGTCTTCAGTCGGGGGAGCTATTGGTTTCATGCCAAAAGAAAGTGAATCGAAGTGACCAGACTCAGGACAAAATGACTGGTCATTCATATTTTACTTGATCTGCTCTGCATACATCTCTTATATTTTAACTTTGATTGCACACTTAGCTAGTGACCAAATCAAGTAGGAACTCACCGTTTATTACACAATATAGAATATGTCGTAATCATTCTCACATTTCAATGCTTCCCATCAAGTATATTTGCAACAAGTTTATTTTATTTATTAACCTTCATTTAACCAGGCAAATAATATTGAAATCTTGTGCAATGGAGGCAAACCTTTTGAATATGTTTTTTGGTTTTTGAGGGGAACTGTAGAGAAAACCCATGAGAGCACAAGTAGAACATGCAAACTCTGCACAGAGACCCCATACCGAACCTGGGATCGAACCCAGGACCTTCTTGCCATGAGGAATCAACTTTAACCATTGAGCCTTTTGTTGCACAAAGTGAAGAATAAAAGGTTACCAGTTCTTCCCAGAGTCACAGAAACGGCCCTGCTTCTTATTATAAAACAAAAGAAAATAATATTGTAGGGATGTTATGACAAAAAGTATTGTTTCTAAGACCTGAGTAGGAGCAAAAAACAGGATGTCAAAGCTTACCTTATAAATACTGAAGATGTATGAATTTGGTTCAAACCAAAACTTGTGATTTGGTTTCCATTTCAAAAAATTTAATATTTGTTTCTGCTTTCAGGCCTGGTAATCATTGCAGAATACTTGCCATTTCCTTAGTCTCTAATTTTAACAAACACATTTTATAAGCCAACACAAGCTCTTCAGGAAAAAAGAATAAAAAAGTTAAAAAAGTTGCACTTCTGTCAAGTTGTCAAATTGTTCACAAAAAATATTTTAAGTTGCTAATAAGATTATTTAAAATGTCAAACCTATAAGCACTGGTTTTAATTAATGTACTGTCAGGGTTACTGTGTATGAAAATTATTGTTTTACGTTTGCTTCAAGCTGAACAATAGAGTTTTATTAGGTAATTAAGACACAGCTATAATCCTCAACGCTATAAATTAAACTTGGCTTTAATTAAGCCTGGAGAACAATCCCATATAATTAGAAAATACAAACAAAATGAAAAAAAAAGTTGCAAGGTCTCAGCCTTCGAATAAAAGAACACATGGGCGGCTATGGGATTGACTAGGCAAGGTATTAATTTAATTAAATTAAATATCATGTGGTATTACCCTAAGCTGAGTTTTAAAAAAATGGTCCCTATATTTGTCCAACAATGTGTTAAAACATGCATCTATGAGTTTTTCCTTTTGTAACAACTTAGGACAACAGGATTACTTTGAACACCTGTCCTCATTATGGTCACAAGTTCTTATTGTAGAAGACTGCTGGGGTCAATTTTCAAATCCATCAGCTACTTACATGATACTGCCTTCTCCTTTATTTATTTACATTTTTTTTTAGTCTTGCTCAGTCTTAACCGTGGCTCGTTTAGTTTTGGTTTTTGGATTTAATTTTCATAAGGGAAACTGCTCCTTATTTACTGCGGTGTTAGAATCACTGCTAATATGACATACAGTATACTTAATCATCTCCTGGGTCTTCATTTTATTCCAAGTCTATCAGAACCTCCTTTACTATTTTTTCCTGATACAGCAAGAAGTCGCAGTGGCTCCTGTTTTCCATCAAAGTCATGACTTTCCATTTTCAACATGCTGCCCTTGCATTAAGAATACCAATTTGATGATTTTGGCACCCAATTTTGAATGGTGGGTACAGTGATTAATCTATCAACCTGCTGTTGCGGCCTCCGAACACCAGAGCATCTTGCACTTTATTATGGTTGAGTCTGTTTGTGAACTTGAAAACACTGAATATTTTCTTGGTTGTTGGATTTCAATAGATAAACAGGTCCCACATCTTCTGCACACAGTCCCTCAGTGTTATTTGTTATAGTGTCAGTGTAAATCCCAGTCATCCAAATAATGACAATTTGAGGTACCTTAATAAATACCAGCTAAACTTTACTTTCTTGGATCTAGAGAACATTTTGTCATCTGAAATATTTTATTGTGTTTTTTTCCCTGAAGCTTGAGGAGTTTAGAATTTACAAGATGTCGGGACTTTCACACACACACACCCACACACCCCACACACACATATGTACAGTATATATATATACAGTATACTGTATATATAGTTTTTGCAAATTGCAGGATGAGAATGGTTTCCTCTCCAGAAAGTTTTAAAATAGTCTTCCAAATTTTACAATTCAATATTCTTTTCCAAACTGACTCTTCTAACTACCCTGAGAAAATAAAGTTTAGTTGTTTTTGGACATTTATTCTGAGGTGAGGCATTCTGTCAGCACCAAGAAAAGCAAACATATCTATCTTAGCAAAGCACCAAATTGGATAAGACTGTGCCAAGTCTGTATAGGGCAGCGTGCCAGTAAAGAGCAGAGGGAAAGCTTTGGGGCTGCAGCAATAAAAAATAAAAGTGACAACAATAGCAATAATGGGGAAAAGAAAACAGTAGCAGACTATACGTACTAAGGTCTTCTCCCTTTCTAGATTTTTCTAACATGCATATTTTTATTATCTTGCACTATGTGAGAACACCTTTAAGCTATGAAAGTGTAATGACCTCAGTTCCTGATTGCGTGTCATCAAGCTTTCACGTCAGTCTGTTTCCGTCTCAGTGTGGTCTCAGTGTTCCCATTTCTGCCACAACTTTTTTTCTTGTTTCTATTTCTTCGCTTTACTAATGCACACACATTGACACACAAACTATTTCGGGAAGACATCCAGCTACCGTGGTGAGAGTGACTAATGACCCCTTTCACAGCACAAACACCACATAATCAGAGATGCTGAGGATCTGTGTCTGCCTGCTGTCTGTCTGAGTAATTACGCCCGGCACTCAATTAATCTCAGATCCAACAATCAAGCTCCACATACATGTTGCTTACTGCAGTCAGCTCAAATAATAAAAAAACACATTGATAAATCAATTTTTCCCACAAAGATAAGTCCTCTCCTGCAACTAATGTGTGCCATAATAAAAACTATTCGAGCTGAGAAGGTACAGACATTTTTCTATCATCAAAATACAAGTCGGCTTTAGGCTTTGGGGGGTGGGCAGCTGTTAATGCTTTGAATGTAATTCACAGTAAATGCACTGGCCTTTCTTGCACCTTTTTAAATGCATTTACATCATGTAAAGAGAGAGCAAAAAATTAAAGAAAAATAAAATGGGACATAAAATTATAGTCAGTGTGTTTCATTTGACGCTTTGCTTTCTTCACATCTTTTCCTTGTGCTGCACTGTACAGCGAGATGGAGGAGAGCTTTATTTACTAAATTACCACTGTTGGCATCACAATTATTCATGAAACACATGATCTCTCAGAAGTACAGTCTGTTACATTTAGATAAAAACAAAGCAAACAGACCTGAGGGAAGAAGAAACACTATTGGAACAGAAAACAGACTAAAGTTTATAAGTCTAATGTGTACTGAAATACCATAAGTAGATTTGGTTTGATTTTCAGTCCCATGAATAAAAAGAGAAGGGGAGCTAGGATAATACATGTATCCAGTGTCTTCTAGGATCTGAAAATATGCTCTAAAACTAAAACTCCAAGCAGCTTTTAAGTACTATTTAGTAATCTAACCAATGTACAGAATCTGTGAAAAGGTTGTTACCAATCATGTTTCTGCTCCAAAGTTTGTTTGAGCAGGTCTTGATCTCCTTCACAATGAATTTAAGACAGTACAAAAAAAAAGACAGTACACTGGTGTATTCTGTCTAATCTTGACATGCACAAATGCTGATACTTATTCCTGTGTAACGGTGCACAGAAGTCCTGGTTTGGTGTATGTACGCCTTAGTTTTGAAGTCACAGTGAAGTATTATTTCGGTTCAACATAAATAAAATATTTGTGCACTAGCTTATTTTACTTTTACCACTTACTGTGGATTAAAGGTATGGTGAATTAGGTGTGGCTACCCTTCTCTACTCATGTGTTCTTCATAGTGATGTTTTAGAAAATTGTGTGATCTCTATAATGAAATTTTTCATAATTTAACCACCAAGAAAACAGTTGACCTCAGTCATATCTTTTTGTGTTGACTGTTGGTTACTAATCATAATTATATCTGATATTTTACAATGGGAAATAGCTCATTACATACGTAGTGACATAAAAATCATCGAAGTTGACAATGTATTTATGCATTTACCTTTTGAATCATGTTTCCAGTTTGCGCAAACATTGAAAGAATTGTAGAACAAGTTACTGTCAATGATTTCTGTAAGAGAATAAAATGACTTTACTGGCTGTATTTCTTCAATTTTCATATTTCAGTACATTTCAATACGAATGCATTTATTCAAAGACAGTTCATATTCTGTTACATACTAACTAATGCAACAGTTCTGTACGTAGGTGGCCTAACCAATGACCAATTTGCAGACCCAGTCCCTTTTCCAGCTTTTAAGAAAATGAAACCTATAAAGATACATTTTAAAACCAAACAGAAATAGGGACACAAACAGTTTCAGCTCGAGCCTTACAGGATTTGCTGTCCAGACCTTTGATTTTCAGTAGCGTAGTATTTTCATCAGTTGGAACAATTTAAAATAAGAAGAAGGGGTCGTCTATTGATATTTAATATATCAAAACTAATTTTGGTAAATGGGCTTGTAACCTGATGAAAAGAAAAGGCAAACTGTTGAAGCACATTACAAATAAATAAGCATTGTAATAGGCAAACCATTTACACATATATTGATTTTTTAATTTTATATTCAGTACAAGCAATTTATTTCATATGATTGTTAAATTTTGACTTCATTTCTTTTCTCTTTATATGACTGAAGAGTCCGAACACACAATATCTACCACAGGATTTGAATGAAATTTATTGAAATTTAGGTTGAGCCAGTAATTCAAATGTTCCACAATTTTCAATATGTAGTTGAAATTTCAAATATAGTAATGACTCTATATTTTTAAACATTTCAAAAACAAAATCTAGACTAATACACGAAAAAGTTAAAGGTCATCTTAGCATTTTGAACTTTAAATTAAGAATGCCAACAGCAAATATTTCATTCTATTTTGTTAAATTGTTTACTTGATGTTTATTTATTGAAAAACAAACAATGCATTCTTTTAAGAAATGCTGTTTTATCTTTACCTTTAGTATCTTTATTTAACTGATTAACTTGGAAATAAATATATACTGTATATTTTAAATTCTGGATCTAGTACAACAAAACATCTTGGCTACACTTAAAAAAAACCTCCATGTGAAACCCCTTCCCAGATTAATTTAATGCTCCATGGAAGTGTTTAACCACAAAACCATAAACAAGTAATTGAGACTGATCCAATATATTAGTACCACATAGAATGAACTGATGTCCCATCTGCATCAGTCTGCACAGCATTTTTATTCTTGGTCCCTCATCTCCCAAACTGAGATAATGTGCCACATTCTGATTGTTTCTGTGTTTTAGAAGTCAACCCTGCAGGACAGATGTTTTCATAACACTTGGCTTCTATCCAATGGCTGGGGAGGCTGTGTTTAATGGTAAGAAAATGGTGTTCACCTGAGTGAAGTGCAAGTTATTTCTCTTTGCTGCCTGGTTACACCCAAAGGGGAAAATTACCACAAAGAAGAGAAAACACAGCTACAAACAATGCATCCCTGCTGAAAACCCAAAATTACTGCCAGACAGGTAGCAGCTGCTGCAATAATCAGCATTTACCACAATGTGCAGCCCACTGTGGTACTAAACTAGCACAAGTCATTTTTCCCACACTAGGAGAATGACACACATATACACACACACCCACACACACACTACTTTTAGGAAAGAAACAGGATATGTTAGCCTGGTAAAAACCAGCCCCTTGTCCTTCACTTTGCTTCGTACAGAGGTTCTGGACTCTTTGCTATTGAGAAGCGATTGCTTGCTGGAGGCGTGGCCTCTGTTGAAGTTTAAAACAATTGAATTTGTTTGCTGCCATGTATGTGTGCGCCTGCGCCAGCTCCTCTTTGAAGGAAGCTAAGCTAAAAAGCTAATCGGAAATTCCATGCGCTGTAAACAACCCTACTGAGAGGAGAGAAATACGGAGCTGAGCGAATTGGTTGTAAATGATGCTGCAGGCTTTGTCAGAAAATTTTTATTTAATTTGGAAACCTTATCAACACAAACTGGCTTCATTCACTTCCTCCACTGCCACTGCTAAACTACAAGCAGATACTGCGCAGAAAATCGACGTTGTCGTTCAAAACTCCTCCTTCAGTTTGCTGATTAGCCCAGGTAAAAATTCTACCGAAGAAATCCTTGTGTATGGGAGAAATCCCAGACGGAGCAGTGAAGGGAAACTAGAATTGAGCAGAACTGCACAGGAAGGCAAGGGCCAGGCTAGGATATGTAGGTGCAATGAAGTTGTTGGTGGGTTGTGGAATGTTTAACCCCCCCCCACCCAAAAAAAAAAACAATAAGAAAAAAGAGAAAAATAAATTTAAGTGTAGGATGTACAGTTTATTTCAAACAAGTGGTGGAGAGGGTTTGAGTAAAAGTTAGGGCTATGATCATATGCAAATAAGCTGTGCTGTCATTGTGAGTGAATGTTAAATATGAAAAAAAGACTAAACTAATGAACAATGATCGATTACTAATGAAAGGATTGTGAAATAAGATACATAAAATACTTACTATGCTGTATTATCCATACTTACTATTATTGAGAGTAACAGTATTAATGTATGAAGACAAACACAAGCAGTGTATTTTAAAAGACAGTAGGATAATGTTCAGTTGAGTGTAGCTACACGAGGCACAAACATGAAGCAATTAGTCCAAACAGTTATCACATGTATGGTGTTCATGCTCCACTTGGGAAACAACTTGAAAGGAAAACAAACTTTAGAACAGTGTCAGATACCACTTCTAATTACTGCTCTTCTCATTGATGCTAATGTGGGTAGCTTCAGGCATGCTCAGTTGAACCTTTTATTCTATCACCTACTGGGGTTCAGCATTTACTTTTTTGTTTTTCTTACATAGACTCAGCAGTTTGGGAGTTCAGCTCTTTGTACAAACCTCAGGAGGCAGGGGCACTGATACTTTGAAACAGTCAGCTGCACATCCTCTCACCGCTGTGCTATAGTGTCTGATTTGAGCCAGATCATGTTATGAGTAAAACTTTTGATTGGCTAAGGCACTGCTGTCACTAACCCTTTCTGAGCCAGGTTACAACTGTCTCCTGTTCATATTTTATAATTGCTGTAATACTTTGCAACCTAGATGGATGAAGTCAAGCTCTAGTCAAGAGGCCTGCAATTGATGATCAGTGTCTATTAGGTTCTGATTGGTGATGACTAACTTGTAAGGCAAACTGCAACATGCACTATGCAACACTCATTTGGTAAGCTTAAATCTATTTTTTTCTTTGTTGTACTAATATTCAGCTTTAAAGAATCTAATTAAGTAAACAAATTGTTGTCATTGGTTCTTCAACTCAACTCTCAATCTTCTTAAAGAATGCTGACCCCACTCCTGTTACACCTTCCTCAAAATTCCTAATGTGCCACTGGTTTACTAAACCAGAACAATAATAAGGTTACATTGTACTTTAGTATACATCCAAAAACTTCCCACTTACTCTTAAAATCAATTCAAGGAAGCATGTATTTTTTTTATTGGAAGGGCTTTGATATGGGTAATGTCACTTGTTTTAGATCAGTTGTCTAATTCATGTTGTAGAAGAGAAAAAGAGTTAGCCATAGATGCAGTAAGTAATTGATTTGCTCCTAATTAATGTTCGCATAGTAAAGCAATGCCCACTACAAAGCTTTGTATCCTAATGACAAATCATTGATGGAATAAAACAGCACTTGCAACTGCATTTTACCAGCGTGGATGAGTCTATCAAAATGACCGTCGCACTAAACAGTTTTTCACTTTATGTTTGACCAAAGGTTCTGTATTACCAGAAAATAGATAAAAAGACTTCCTTTGCTTTGACAAGCACATTCTGGGAAAAATAATATGCAGTAAAGTAGGTCAAAGTAATCTAGCCCATCCAGGTAACCAGATGTCGCCCAATGCCTTTTTGCTCCAGCCAGGGTTTGGTCCAAGTTATACAGTTGGACCACTAATAGACTGTAAAACCCAAGGAAAAGCCTAATTGTTTTGAACTCTCCTACAGACTTATAAATTGCTACACAGATTGCACAGATTAATTCATGGTGACAAAGAAATGCTTTGCACAAAACAGAAATAAAGATGTTTTTCCAGGTTTGTTGAAGCTTTTGTGTCGCAGAGAAAATTGTGCATTGTTAGGTGCAGATTGGATGATAGCAGATGAGGAGGTGAACAGTGGAGAGATTAGCAACTTCACTGTGCCTAGTGTAGTCATGGGCTTTCACCAGATGGTGAGGGAAAACAGAGTCCTCTGACAACCTTCATCAACGCTGTTTAATTGTTGCTGCTTACTTTGAGAATTCCCTCCGGACCAGGAGAACCAGCTCTCTTTTGTTCTGCTGAGAGAACTCTGCTGTTCCAGTCTATTTTTCATTGTGATACAAGAAGGCTTCCTTTTGCTGTTTAGTAAGGCAAAATGTATGTGTATGTTATGTGGAAATAGTTCGGGAGGTCTGTTTTCTGAAAAATGGTCTGTACGTATCTGAAGAAGCTTTTCAGATGGTGAAGCTTTGAGTGTACATTAGTTACCACTCCTCCCAAAACGATCATGGTAGAAAAGGTGTCATCCTATGTAGCAAAGACTGTTTAGTGAATAACCCCTAGTGGTGACAGGCACTTAAAAACTTTTTAAGAAGCTTCAATGTACATGAACTTGTTGATTCTGTGATTGTACTGGATTCTTTAAATCTTAACTCTAAATATCTATTTAATGTTAAAACATTGCCAAAATCTAAAATCTATGTAAACCAGCCACCCCAGTCATTCGAGGAAGCTATGCTTTCAAGTTTTTATATTGCTTGAAATGATTATTTCTCAAATGATTACAATATACATTATTTTGGGGTAGCTGACAATTTTTTCTAATATAGATAAGGCTATGAAGGTAGATTTGCTTCAAATGCTACTTGCAACATTTTGATTAGCAAATTGAAATTTTTGATTTGTGCACCTCTAGAAAAGAATTGTGCTTGTATTTAAAAAATATATCTCACTTACAAAAATAGAATACTTGTGCACACGCAGAAAAGAGTTGCACATGTTCACGAGAGTTGAGCGCTCATAGTGGCAGAGAGAAGTTGTAACTTAGAGTTGTATATTAAAAAAACAAAATTACAAGTCTAACTCGTAATATATCCAGGTAAACATACTTTTACAAAACTGTAACCATTTCATCTGTTACTATTCCAAAAAAATATTTGTGTCAAACCTTTATTACAGGTGAAAATTCTAATTACAAATATATATATTTTTCTACAGGTGCACAAATCTAAATGTTGTAGGTGACGTTTTGCCACAGGTGCTTAAATAATTTTTTTGCAAGCTGCAAATCAAAATTGTGCAGGTACCTTTTGAAACATATTTACTTTCACATAAGGCCAATGCTGGACACCCTAATACATGATTTTATTAGAAGTTTCTTCATACTAAAAAGCAGGTGATCATCAGGTGATTATTCTTACAACATTATTTTAAATTGATTGTATAGTTTCTTGAGATGACTTCTTGTGAAAAGGCAGTATAAATAGAACTGATGATATTATATCACATATTTAAATTCAACATAAATCTCTACCAACATAAAAGCATAGAGAAAAAATATTAGCCATGCTCTTGAGATTTTTAAAAAATATGAATAATCTAAGTGTCAGTGAGCTGATGGTGTTTGAAGTCTCTTTTTGTACATAAGCAACTTGATAAAAGAACCTCTGAGTGCACCACAGGAATATTTAGTCTTCTGGTAGAAAAGATTTGATCATAACTGCTGCTGTGATTTTGATGCTACTTTGAGACTTGCCATCTAATGCAACATTTTTACAGTTCAATTAGACTCCTACAGCAGAACTTTGAAGCCCAACACCTGTATGGCTTGTAATCTGGCACTCTTTCCTTTGAATGCTTCTTTGTGAGTATGATTTTTGTATCAATTTCCAAGACAAGAAATTATAAGTCAGATGTGAAAAGCGCTAATCAGCAAAGAGTTTTTGACCAAAAAAAAAATTTTAAAAAGGATGGATTGATCCATGTTTTTCTAGAATATTTGATTTTTCTAAAAGCTTGGGAAGGTTGGGCATAACTCAAATCATGAATCATTAATTATGCTCTCCGTGAAAGAATTTATTAGCACAAAAATAAATAATTTCCTCTTTTGAGAGCATGATAGTTAGATGAAAAAGCAATCACTGCTTTTCAGTGCAGTTTAAATTGCATGCCAGGCCTTCAATTGGTAAATATTTTGGATCTTTTTAAGTTAGTAAAACAGAGTGCTTATCCAAACTTTTGTCACTTTCTATTTAGTAAGTCATGTTCCATTCTTTTGAACTATGCACAAATGATATACAGCAGCTTTTAGTAAAATGTTTTTATTTGGAAATATGAATATACATGTCCTTAAAATTAAAATATGCTGATCTGTTTGATTTGGATTTAAAGATTATCTGTGTTTGTCTGCTTTATTTTTATGACTGCGGTCCAAAAAGAAGTTCTTTATGTTGTTGGTATGTTAGTATACTTTAGGAAAGAAAGAAAAATGGTTCACAGAATTGACTGATGAACCGGGGTGGTGTTCCTTCTTTTAAAAAGGGGAATTAAAGGGGTCACAGAATAGCCAGAATGAGAGCTTGGTTCACATGTTTGACTCATTTAAGTTCTGGGATCGTCTGTCAGAAATCATGTACAGAGTTTTCCTACAAAGAATTTTTAGCGCAATCAGAGGACACAAGTCTTCAGTTTGTAAGGCATTAGATTTCATTAGTATTCTTTGCAGATGATGTGGTTCTGTTGACATTGTTGAGTGAGAATCTCCAGCAGCTGGGATAAAGATAAACATGCTAAAGTCTGAGGTCATTATTGTTGAACTACAGCACCAAAGTGGAGGACTTAAAGTACCTCAAGGTCTGTATTCATAAGTGGGGGTAGAAAAGATCCAGAGATTAATAGGCAAATTAGTGTAGCATCTGCAGTGATGTGGATGCTGAGGGAGCTGAGTCAAAAGGCAAAGGTAATGCTTGGGCCTTTAAAAAGGGCAATATAATGCTTTTATCAGGCATGTATTTAAATTCTATACCATAATAAAGTAACTATGTCACCTTTAGTCATTAAAATGCTGTTCATATGTTTAAATAGAAAATAAACTTGACTTCTCGTCAAATCTGTTTCTAAACACCTTGAAATTGTCCTTTGTCTCTTTAAGAACCTCCTTCCGCTTCTGTCCCGCACATTTCAGCATCATCACAGCAGCTTCTCTCTGCTATTTACAACCTGGAGCATCATTGCAGATTTTGTTGTAATGATAATAAATAAAGAAGCAACAACATCATTATACATATGAACCTTATTGTCGGACCGGAAAGCATGTTTTCTAAAGAACCAGAGTGCGCTATGATGCGGAAGCTTGGCGTAATTTACTTGGCATCTGAAAATACATTTCCTCAAAAATATTTTTTGTCTGAGAAGGAATGGAGGGATACGTGGTTAGTATTAGTAGCTCAGCAGACATAATTTTCACCGGGTGTTTGTTGGTGCAATCAATGGAATTGCGGGGTGGGCCGGGGGGTGTGGTGATTATAGAAGGAAGCTGGATAGTAAACTGCAAAGGAACAATATCAGAGATGTGTGGTCAGGGATGAAGAAGATCACAGGCTTCAAGCAAAAGAAGAATAGGATGGATGGATGTCTGGACAAATGAGCTGAACACATTCTTCAACAGATTTAGCTTAGCTTCCTCCTCTCCTGCCCCCAGCCAAACAGACATCCCACCCTCCTTTGACACAGCTTTCCTGTCAAACCTCAGTTGTTTTATCTTCAACCTCAGTCATGGACTCTTCTGCTTCCACATGGTTGTCTTCAACCAAATCAGGAGATGCTGCTGCTCCTTTTGCCTCCCCCTCCCACTTTTCTGCATCCAGAAGTCAGGTGAAGAGGCAGCTATAGAGACTGAACTGAAACAAGGCTGCAGGTCCAGATGGTGTCAGCCCCAGAGTCCTGAAGTCCTGTGCAGATCAGCTCTGTGAGATTCTGCAACACATCTTCAAACTTAGCTTTACCCAAGAGAAGGTTCCAGTGTTGTGGAAGACATTAGCATCCATCAGCCCTCAACAACTGGAGACCTGTTTCTCTGACATCCCACATCAAGAAGGTCCTAGAGAGACTCCTGTTGACCCACCTGAGTAAGCCAACAAGCACACATCAGGACCCCCTGCAGTTTGCTTATCGCCATGGAGTTGGAGTTGAAGACTCCATTATACACCTGCTTCAACAAACCCACTGTCATCTGGACAAAGCAGCACTGTGAGGATCATGTTCTTTGATTTCTCCAGTGCTTTTAACACAATTGAGCCTGAGTTGCTTTGTCTGAAACTCCAAAAGACTCAGATGGAGGCCTCAACAATCAGCTGGATCAAAGACTACCTGACAAATAGACCACAGTGTGTGAGACTGAAGGACTGTGTTTCTAACCGGATGGTCAACAGCACAGGAGCATCACATAGGACTGTACTCTCACCATTCCTTTTCACATTGTACACTTCAGACTTCGAGCACAAGTCAGACTGCTGTCACCTCCAGAAATACTCAGATGACTCTGCAGTAGTTGGGTGTATGGACAGACAGGAAGCTGAGCACAGAGAGCTGGTGGACTGCTTTGTGGCATATGGGAACACTCAAATTGAATGTGAACAAAACAAAGGAGTTGATTGTAGATTTCAGAAGAAACATGTTAGCTCAAACCCTCTTTCCATCATGGTAGAAGAAGTGGAGGTGGTTGAGAAATATAAACACCTCAGTACCCCTGGACAACAGACTGGACTGGAGACTCAACAGTGAAGCAGTTTACAAGAAAAGACAGAGCAGACTGTACTTGAGGAAGCTGAGATCCTTCAATGTCTGCAACAAGATGCTGCAGATCTTCTTTAAGTCTGCTGTTGAGAGCATCATCTCTTCTGCCGTCATCTGTTGGGGCTGCAGCATCAGAGCCAGGGACCTAAAAAAGCTAAACAACCTGATAAAGAAGGCTGGTTCTGTTCTGGGGGCGACTGTGGAATCTCTGGAGATGATTGTGCAAAGAAGGATTTTACATAAAATCAAGAACATTGTCGTCAACCCTGACCATCCTCTTCATCAGACTGTCATAGAAAAACAGTGTCTTCAGTCAGAGGCTTCTTTAATTTCGTTGTAATACAGGCCACTACAGAAGGTATTTCCTGCCCACAGCCATCACCATCTACAATAACTCTTTAGTCAAATGAGTTACAACATCTAATTTCTCTCTAGGATCAATAAAGTATTTTGGAATTTGAATTGAATTTCCTGATTGAATAGCAAACCAAATATGTCAAGCACATTTTCAATATTTAGTTTTAATCAATTAATCAATCAATATCCTAGTGTATTGTTGAAGTAAGTAAGAAGTCAAGTGAACAACCCAGTTTGTCTTGTCTGAACATTTGAAGCTTTTGCTTTGATGATGCAACAATTTCCATCCGCTCATCAGGTGGTCAAATTCAAGAAGCTGCTTTTTCTAATCAGCTGCAGTGCACAGTGATTTTTTTCCAACAATGCTGAAGGCAATCTGTTAAAAGAGCGTTACTTGACATTTAACTATGAACTCCCCCACAATTCCATGAGCCAGTAAAATGTTGACATTTTTTAAGCACACAGAAGCAGCTACAGACTGAAACTCAAAATTAAGTTAAAAAAGGAGGACACATACTATCTGGATGAGAAACATTTGTTATAAAAATATGATTTGATGGATTAGAATGACTCAACCTAGGGGAAAAAAAATACAATTACTCATCTGTAGAAGCCCAGTAATTCAAATAATTGAGATAATTTTGATACCAAAAAATTGTGAGCAAAAAGCATTTGTTTTTTATTTCCTTCTCCAAGTTAAACTTTGCTGTGAAAAAAGCAGCTTATGGCACAATTTTTTTAACAACAGTGCACATACACTAAATTTACCCTTCTGTAGAATATAAATCTATTTTACAAAATCCATTTTGATGTCTTTTTAAACAGTGATTATAGGTCACAATAGTATCACATTTTATCAATGAGTAGTTATATTCATTCTTTATTTATGTTCAGTTTCAATAAACGTATTGTTTCCCCTTATTTTATTCTTTATTGTTTTTCATATAGTAAAAAATTTGGAATCGTTTGGAAATCTTACAAAATTAAATCTAAGATTACCATAAATATTTATTTGATTAGAAAACGAGTTTGTACCTATTTCTTTGAAGCAGTTCAACATTTGTGGCCAAGTGCAATAAGAAGCAGTGAAACAGACTTGCTACCCCTTTCAAAAGAATATGTAAATGTCTCTGTGAGCACACTCTTTTTAGTTTGAATGGAGTTGCAGAATGACTGCGGATATCAAAGGGAATATCATATCAGTTTATGAATTAAACATAATTATGCATCAAATCATAATTCCCCTATCATCTTTAGTAAAAGCTGATTACATAATGCACCTTGCTGTAAATAACTTCACAGAAAACCAAGCAGGATTTTCTTTCCTGCAAAGAATAAAATATAAAAAATAAATAAAATATCAGAATACATTTGGAAAATGCCTTCATTTATTCACTTATTTGTTATTTATAACCAGCTGGAATCTTCATTTATATGTTCATACTACAGTATGGAAGTCATGAAAAAAGCTTTGACATTTATTTGTTCAGTTTGGGCAAAGGCTTATATCTGGGTACATTCTGGGCTTTTTATCAAGTATATTATACTACTGTCATTTAAAGCCAAAATCAAAGTGCTTCAAAAGTCTTCAAAGATTTCAGTGTCGGTTTCTAATAAAAAACAAAAAAACAGCATTCCACAAAATTAAAATTGCATAAAGTGATTTTTATTTTAAGTATTTAATAGGAACAACTACAATTTAATGTTTTTATGGCCACTTTGATGGTTTTTACAGTGGAATTTGCTTCTGGAAAGTGAGTTCTAGTAAGAAATGGTACAAAAGTTGAAAACCAATTTATCAAACAAGTTCTGTCTAAAACATTGTGTGGTGTCCCATTTCTTGGAAATTGTACATTTGGATGTACAATAAAATGTGTCTGTTTTTGGAATAATGTTACCAACTCTTCATTCCATTGTACAACTTGGCATGTTTTCAAATACCCAGTGTTTCTTTGGCGTCAAAGGGTAAAGGCTAATTACAGCCTCTCCTTCTTGCTATGATTTTACAGGGTGCATCTGATTGTCTGACCTGCAAAGTATGCAGTGAGCCAGGAGATAGCAGCACATTGTGTCTTATAATTAGCGGTTCTTTTGCAGGTTAAAGTGAATAGATAGCCAAGTTCACCAGGAGACAGCCAATTAACTCTGTCTCCTTCTTTCTGTAATGGCATACTCAGCTTTTGTGGTAGCGATTTATTTCGATTAAGATAGTTTAACACTGTCAGTCCCCCTCAACAGTTCATGCTTATTGATACAAAAAAAAATGGTTTATGAAGTGCTCATGGAAGTTTCATTTAACCTCAGATTATCAAGATTATCAAAGTCTAAAGGATGCTTTTTTGGGATAAGAGTATAATGTGGGTTGTTAATTATAATATTAAAAAAAACAGCTCAACCTGCTTTTACTGGTTATGAGATTACATAATTTATACTTTGCAAAATAAAGTTAGTATGCATTCCTTGCATTTAAACATATATTTCATTATTATTTATTATTTTATTTATTTAACATCACTGAAAACTTTATTCAGAGTTAATAAAATAAATGCATATGTATATATATCAAATAAACTATTTTTTCCTCCTGAAGGTAATATTTATATTGTATTTTTCTTTGAATCTGAAGTTATGAGGTTCTTCCAATTTAGTATAAAAACAGCAAACTACATTTAAACCTAGTTCTTAGAGACTTAAGATGCACATAAAATAAAAACTTAGTGTGTGCCGTACAAGATCAAAATATGGCAATGAAAAAATAGGAAAAGTAAAGGGTCAACAAATCATGGGCCCACACATGCAATTAGAGTCATGCAATTAATGCCATTCAGCGGCAAGAAATATTCAACACCAACTCTAATTACAAGACAGTTCATTAAACTGTGTCCTTGGATCCACAAGCCAGCTTACTTGACAGTAAAATTAAAATGATGCCCCTATAGGTCTAGCTTTAACTTAAAAAACACATACATATGAGTAGTGTTTGTGTGTACAGGAAGTAAAGATCATTTTAAATATGTTGCTGTTTCTGTTAGGATTTCTGTTAGGACACTGATTTATTTCCTCCATTGTTTAGTAAAATGATTAGTAAATGAATAAAATAATCATGGATAACAGAGCAAAACTACTTTATTAAATAATATACAGAGTAACAATCTGACTTCTCAGTCTGCTCTCAAACCTTGAATCAAGGCCTTGATGATTTAGTATTGCAAGTTCTGCAGGAAAATAAAATAATTTGTTGGCTGTGAATTATAGAATGGCATAAACATTTCTGAATGGTTTATAAAGTGTTTACAAACTCATGAATAACATATTTATAATACATAAATACATTCATTATACAGGGTCGACTACTTAATTTGGATAGACCATTTTAAATATGCAAATTATTATTCAGAACTTAATACATACCATTGATCATATTTAAATATTAGATGTAAATGAGTTTTAAAATATTTAGCCTATTTTGTAATTTACAATAAAATGCAAGAGAAGGGTTGGCATTGGATTCGTATTTTTACAAATATTTGCATCTTCATAGCTGTTAATTTATGTAAAACACAATCAAAAAACAGAAAAGTATTGCATTAAATTTGATTACCTTCTAAAGTGTAATACACAAATTATTTTCTTTCTCCCCTCCATTTCACAGACTCTTTCAGAAATGTTCAAATCTTTAGAGGCAAAGCTCTTGAAGTAAATTAATGTTGACAGGACTAGCAGCAGTTTCACCTTCCTGGTACAAATGTAAATGACCACAGAGAGGTAAAATTCCCCAACATAGTGTGCTGGTGCTCTCTAGACAGTACATTCTAGCTTTTACTAAGCTCTAAGCATCAAAGTGCACTAAATGCAAAACACACAGTTGTTAAATTGGTGCTAGAATTGGCTTCAAATGAAATGCTGTAACATTATCATTACACAAATAAACAAGATATTCAGGAAGAAATGGCTTATTAAAAAAAAGAAACAGTTTAAAACAACAAATGATTTTAAATTTATGCTCATGGAGGAATCTTTTATTGCGTGCAGAAAATAATAACTCATAGTGGCTCATACGTCTTGCAGCAGGTCGCTGCATTGATTGGGAATATAAATGCCTGTTCAAGTATTTATGAACCTGCAGTCTTTAGTTACGGCTGTGTGGGTGTATGTACACACACCTGAAATCTTCTGATCAGCATACAGCGAGAAAGCACTTATGTAGCAGACTGACTGCTGTGAGTAAGCCAAAACAATGACAGAAGGTGAATTAGTGAGTGATTACAGGTGCGTTTCAGTTCACACTCCCATGTGTCTGCCTGTCATTTGCAGGACAGCACATTTACAAACTAACAAGAGAAAAATCAGACAGGTTTAAAAATTAAGACAGCCACTTTGAAAATAACAGTTCAGAAGGCAGATAAACAAAAGCATGTTTGTTAGGGGAGTCAAGAACTTCAGTTTGAGTACTCACTGATACCGAGTACCAATACTGAGTACTTACTGAGTTAGAACTTAGCATTGCAAAATGACTAAAAACACATTTCTTTATTTAGGTGGCTCTCCTTTCCTTATATTACAGTTTATGCCTACAGCCCCTCTGACTCAAATGATTCCATGTCTCATGGATTGACATTTGCATTCAAATGTAAAACTGTATACAAGATAAAAATAAAATGGACATTCATTCTGCAGTTTTTTTAATATAAATGTAGCATTTTTTCTTTTACCATATTTTTTATACAAATAGTTCAGCCTGCTAATGGATAACATGAAAAAATAACTGAATAATTATTGTTGTGAAATAGGTATTCTAAAACAACAGCACATATTGATGACAGAACTGTTGGTATGTTGGCTAACAAAGAGTTGCAATGCGTATGTTTTGTACACTTGCTTAGTTTTTCAGATCTGCACACTCAAATTGCATGTCATTGTTCATCTAAACGCAGACACTACAAGCTTGTAAAGAAGACAAAAGAAGTGTAATTAAATCATTCTATTTTCAGAGTTATCAATTGCACTCTTTCTCTTGTCACTTTCAAGTCTCCAGAAAATGATGTGTGCTGAGGGTCCACAAGGGTGATCAGACTGAGATGACTTAAAAAAAAAGTAAAATATGAGAGCTTTAAAACACTGCACTTAATCTGTCTATTCAAATTAGCTCCATTAATCATAATTAATTTGCCACATTATATTTCCCCACCTAATTACATGTGCTACAAAGGAATAATTGCCTTGAAGGATGCATATCGTGATCCATCATCCCGCAAGAGTGATGCAGAATTCTCTCTGGTAATTAACAGAGGTGTGCATAGCCAGGAGGTGTTGACAAGCAGAAATGTGATGATGAAATTCAAAGAACATTCATACAGGCGCCTTTCTGACTGATTGGAAGTGAGATATTTATTAAAACCACCTTTTACACATGAAGACCGATGAATTACCAGGAGGAACTTCAGTAAGGTTGCGCTTTCATTATATTGACACACATTCAATGCTTGTATACCAGTTAGGAAAAAAAAATAGCTGCTTAAATGTGAACTTTTATGAATTTTAGAGGCTTCACAATGTAACCACGGTTACCTTTCAACTATTTTTTTTCTCACAGCCTTTGTGTTCAGAGCTCTCATTGTCACTTGATTTTCAGAATTTTTTGTTTCCTTCCACAGACCAAAAACATACATGTTATATTAACTGGCAACTTTAAATGGTCCCTAGATGAGCTTAGTCTTAAACTCTGACATAAAAGATAGAGGGTGATAAGCATCCCTTCAGCAAATGTTAAGCACGTATTGGAAAAATCTTCTACGAAACTGTTTTTTATTCATACCTATTGTATAAAGCCTTTTCTAAAGTTCAAAAGCGATTAGGGGTGGGCGAGCAATTCTCATTTACAATTTCATATTGCTTCCATTTTTCTTGTAAAACAATCACATTGTGTATTTAAAGTCTTTGTACCCTTGGGCTAGGCTCCTGTCAAATGTACACAGTTTAATTGGAAATAGTTACACGTTGAAAAGATGAATTCATTATGGGACTAAGCGCTAATCTTTTAAGTCCCTAGGTGGTCTGGGATTGTGTGCAGTGCACCACATCATTAAACCTAGCACCTGGTAAGCTGAGTATAGGTGTGTATTATTTTTCTAAAAAGTGTGTTGCACCACATAAAGGTCAAGGCTGCAGTCGTGTTTGAGCAAAAACACTTTTAAATTGTAGATTGCACACAAACCAAAGAAAGAAAAACAGCAGCATGCATGTGCACAGATTACACTGATATTCTTTATCAAACAAAAAGGTTTGTCAAGCCAATAAATAGTCAGTCAGTGTTGTTGATGTGAAACCATCAATCTTGTTCAATCTTAATCATCGACCAATTTAGATGTTGCACTTGTTTTGACACAAAAGGGACAACATCATAGTGAAGCTTTCTCCATCACACAGCAAACTCAAATTATAGAACAATTATTATTATTGGCCTTTATTAACCTTTTGATATTTAGTTATTATTCTCATTATAGATGTCAAACATTAGTCCTTGTGTTCATTTATGGTAAGTACAAAAAGTCATTCCTTAAACATTACTCTTAAAGAAAATTGCTAATATTTTTGGAGTAATCAACAGAGAAAAAAAAAAGCACTATTAATGGGTGTTAATGGTTTGCCTTGTGCACATTTTACATATAACAAATTTCAGTTAAAATAACCCACAAATTTGCTCACAGTCATTGTAAAAAAACATAATGATGTAACTGGCTAGACAGAATTTCAATGTTTAAAACTGAGATTATTTATCATGTGTCATAATAATACCTTCAGTTTTTTTCACCGTATTAGTGCACATCATCCAGGCTGGCAGTGTGTCTTACTCCAGGTCTTTAGTGCTATATCTTCGCAATTATTAATTGGTGTTTCCCTTATTTAAAAAAAAATTAATAAATCAGAATACCACTGAGTTTAAAATTTGTCCAGAAATGGGATTTGATAACATGTATGTACTTTTTGTTTCTGCACTGGGAAAACTAATGAATGAAAGCCTAAAGGCATTTGAAAGCCTGCATGCCTGGCTGGATTTAAAAGCAGGATTTGTGAGTGAAATTAAAATAATGTGGACCCCGATAGACATTTTTATTTTGAATAAACAGGATCATGCAGAAAAGATTTTATTTTCCCTGTTGACTCCTTGTTCACGGTTGAAATGATAAATGCAGCCCATGATTTGCGGAGTATGCGAGCAAATTTGTAGCGTGTTTTGGAGAAAGATTTCTATTGAAATGAATTGTAGGTTTAAATGTTTTTATGTGCTTTATTACTCGCTACTCTTGAACATTTAGTTGCAAATATTATTCACTGAAGAAGGGTTAAGAAAATGCTAATCAGGTACACTCCTCATCTTTATCCCTGGGCGGATGACACAGGCCTGTTTTTGTCTCTTGTGATCTAGTGACCAAATACAGGGTTTATTTAGCTGTACAAGTTTGGACTAGAAAGTGATTCTAAAGGAGATGAAACAAATAGAAAGGTTCTAGTGTGTGGACTTTATATCCCTTTCAACAGTTTCAGACAAACAACAACACCATGAATAAAGCCAAGTCAAGTCTTGGCAAGGTTGGGAAATGACTGAAGTGCTGACCCAGAGATTCCTCAGCTCTATGACTTTACACAGTACTGTAAATTAAAACAATCAATGAATCAATTGATAAACATTACATCAGTCTATTCAATAATTGTAATTTAAAAATAAAAACATTTTTACAACACTTTACAAGCTTATGAATATTGATGAAGTAAGGTATCTTACTTAGCTGTTTAGGTTGGGACTCTAAATGCTGAAGTAAAAGTTTAGAAAAATCCATTTTCTTCCATTTATCTGGGGTCGCAGAGGCAGCAGCCTAAGCAAAAAGACCCAGGCTTCCCTCTCCCAAGACCAGCTTGTCTAGGGGAATCCCAAGGTGTTCCCAGGCCTGCTGAGAAACATAGTCCCTCCAGTGTGTCCTGGGTCTTCCTCTGGGTCTCTTCCAAGTAGGACAAGCCCAGAACACC
Organism: Cynodonichthys magdalenae; assembly: GCA_031762555.1. NCBI lineage: Eukaryota > Metazoa > Chordata > Actinopteri > Cyprinodontiformes > Rivulidae > Cynodonichthys > Cynodonichthys magdalenae. The sequence continues at coordinate 25,341,904 of JARVJO010000227.1, forward strand.
TCACATCCTAACCAGATGCCTGAGCCACCTCAACTGGCTCTTCTCGACGTGGAGGAGCAGCGGCTCTACTCTGAGTCCCTCCCGGATGACCGAGCTTCTCAACCGATCTCTAAAGGAGAGAGCTACCCTCTTGTTCACCGGGGTGCACCCCAACATATGGCACCAAGATGGGGGTCTTAGCATGGGCAACTCTAGAGTGAAAGAGTGTCCAACCCCTCTTGAGTAGACTGGTTCCAGAGCCAGAGTGGTGCATCGAGGTGAGTCCAACTTTATCTAATCGAAACCTCTCAACCTCACACGCCAGCTCAGGCTCCTTCCCCACCAAAGAGGTGACATTCCACGTTCCTAGAGCCAGCTTCTGTAGTCAAAGATCAGACTGCCAGGGTCCTCAACCACTGCCCACTGCCCATTGCACATTGCACCCAACCCCTACGGCCTCTCCCACAGGTGGCGAACCCACTGGAAGGGGGACCAACGTCTTTGGGCTGTGCCTGGCCAGACTTCATGGGTGAAAACCTGACCACCAGGCACTGGCCAACGCGCCCCACCTCTTGGCCTGGCTCCAGTGTGGGGCCCTGGTGACCCGCGTCCAGGCGAGGGCACACTGAATCCATTGTTCTTCCTCATCATTAGGGCTGCACTTTGTCTGATCCCTCACCTAGGATCTTACAAGGGGCATGAAGCCCCTGACAACATAGCTCCTAGGATCATTGGGACACTCAAACCTCTCCACAATGATAAGGTAGCAGCCCTGGGAGAGGTTTAGAAAAATTGTAAAACAAAAATCAATAAAATAAATCTACCTTTTTAATAACAACTGCAGTCAAAGTCATGCAGATTATTTGTTGTCCATTGTTGCTGTGTCCTCTTTTTGTCAAAGATACATAGAAAATCTCGCAAATGCTTGGTTTAAGGTCATGAACTGATAACCATGTGAAATCAAAAAATAACAAATAGAATAACTTCAAACATGTTACCCCATATCTGGGGCTGTGGATGACCCAACTTGCTCAATCAATTCTAATAAAACATGCACAGTATAATAATACTCAAATGGGATAACTGGCAACCTTAATAGTGTGGTAAGCCACCCCACAATGAAAAATGCTTTGCAATTGCATTTGTTGATGAATAAGCTTCCAGATGAGTAAGATGATGAATCAGCTTCCAGATGAGTAAAATGATAAATAAGCTTCCAGAAGCTCACAGCAGTAATCAGGACAAACCTCACAATTTAAAAATGAAAACCTAAAAGTACAGAAAAACACATTTAGTAATCAAAAGTTTAAATAATTATTTGCCAAGCAATCTTCTTCTGTGGGAGAACAGGACTGTCTGGATAAAATCATGATTGAGTATGTGATGTGAAGACTGATGTAGCATAATGAGTAATTAGTATTGACAAATTAACAGACAAAACACTGAGCGTTCAGAGGCCAGGATTGAATTATAGGTTGGTGAAGCATAAAAACCATGTATAAGCCTATGGAAGAAGACCAAGCCCTCCCATCTGTAGCCATGCAGCTGGTTGATTTGGTCGACAGGTAAAATCTTAATAATGCAAAAGGTGAAAATTTAAGAACACCATAATAAACACAACAACAATGATGAATTGTCAGCAATAAATAAATAATTTATTTGGCAGATCCATTAATGTGCTGTGTCAATGAGTTCATGAAAATAATCTAAATTCATGCATTTATGATGCATACATTTATTCATCAAGTGTTGCCAAATGAACAGCCTTGACCCAGATGTGTAAATAAGTCGATGTAAATTTTAGTTTATTTATTTATTTTTTATTTTAAAAAAACCCATCATGTTCTGAAAATATTTTAGGTGTTTCTGCTTTGCCTGTGTTCCACTGTGTGAATTTTATATATCAGACTTCTGGTGCTTTTTTCATTTCTGTACAATCATTCAACCAAAGAAGAATATTATTTTCAGCCCATATTTTTTAACAGTGTAACTAATAACTCTACTTAAGCCAAGAAATCTAATACCTTGATTAACGTTGGAACACAGAGTAATAACTATCTGCTGAGTTGGCTTGTTTTATAACTGTGGCAAGAGCTGTAATTCAGGTTTTCTAACTACCTGCTATCAATCAGCAGTGCCAAAATCTTTCAGCTTTCCCCGTGAAACTGTAAAATAAAATCCAAGACAACGACCGCTATGTGTAAGGGAATTTCTCCCTTCAGCTACAGGCATGTCAACATTGAGTCATGAACCCCAAGAAGTTCTCTTTTCAAAATGTCAGATTTAGGAGATTGATTTGGGGCCCACACTTCTCTATTGTTTATTACCAGTTTTATAGAAACAGCTCAAAGCATTTTTTTCACAACAGTAGTTAGGTGTGTTATGGATTATCAAAACCAGAAATTTCACAGGGTGAGTTTCCATCAGTACTGAAGAAGTAATGGAGACATTGCTTATCTTCTGATTTTGTTGATAACTATTAAAATTCTCACAGTGCTTTAAGAAACGTCTTCAGTTTTCCTATTTAATCTTTAATGCTTGAATAGAAGTCAGGCAGACTTTGTTTGAGGCCAGTAGTGAATGACAAAGAATTTGCATTAATACGTTTTTCGCCAATCTCTTTTTTTTTATTCAAATTTTTCTTTTCCCAGTGATCAACTCTGACCTCCTTGCTCCATCTTGAGCTTCGCTGCCATTTATTTTATTCCTCCTCTATGAACTCAAAGTAGTATATTTTTTTCCCATGCACTTATTTCCATCTCCTAACCCACCACCACACTCCATCACTGTGGCCTTGTCTCTTTAGGCTCGAGGATTTGATTAAATGAAAGTTGCTGCCAACAATTATTTTTTCCTCTGCTCCAGTTTTAATCTGCGTTCCATTCCCATCTTTGCATTCCACAAACTTCAGCAATTAAAAGAGTTCTTAAAGCTTGTGGGGGAAAAAAAAACTTCTCACCTTGACACATTACAGTAATGTTAAGAGAAGGCACATTATCAAAACCAAATGTTGTTTTAGATAAAATTACAGCGTACACAATTTTAGAGATGTGAGCTTTTCACCAGGTTTGTAGGATACATTGATTGATTTTAATTTTGCAGACTCATCTCTCTTTAAGATTGCAATAACCATAATGTTTTCTCAAAGAAGTATATTATGTGAACATGTTAGAAACTGTAGACCGTAAAAATTAATTTCAGGGGAGGACTGTTGTAACATAAATAATTGCTGACACTATCTTGAAGGCTTAATGAGTGGATGTTAGTCTGTCAAGTGGTTTGTTTCATTTTGCTGAGTTCCAAATGCTTAGTATTTACCCTGATAGCTCTTTTTTGTTGTTGCTTTTACTAAAGCCTTGTCTTAATTACTGAAACAGAAAAGGTGCTGAGTGTATTTTAACCCCAAAATGTCGTTTTATAAAAATAAATGACTCAATAAATAAATAAATAGGCAGAGAGCGTAACCACACCAATGGTGGACCAAAGTTACGCCCTTGCACCTCTGTTAAAATGTTGCATATTGTGATGTATATTATTTATTTTTTTGCATATAATCTGTGCAACTTGACTAAAAGGAATAATTTTGGAAGGTTAGGATTTTTCTTACTAGTTCTCATATTTTTATCAATTTGATAGGAACATTTTAAAGTAATATCACAGTTGTTTCATATTGCCTCCACTTTATAACTGGCTTCATTGAGTTCAAATGGTTAGAAATTGTAACTTTCTCCAATCTTATTCTTTTAAAACCTTTTGATTCTTGGAGAGCTGTTCGAACATTGGTTTTTTCTTCAAGAAGCAACTGAATAAATGTCATAAACATTCTGCTGGGTCTGTTGAGTTTTAGTGCAGGTTAGCCAGAGTCAATAGAGTGAGAGTCAGAGTAAATCAGAGATTTAAATGATAGCAGGTGTGTTCTCTGGAATAACAGGCTTGAATTAAATCTAAAGATCATTCAACAATTTATTAGTCTGAAGGTGTAATAGTTGTCCTCACACCTGAGGTTTTTTCATGTTTGAGTTTTACTAGGATATTTACAAATTATATATATATATATACATATGTATGTCAACATTCCATATATATATATATATATATATGGAATATGGGATGGTTATGGTTATGGTAATTGGGGATGGGTACAACCCAGGTGAGCGGGGGCCTCATAAGTGGGCCCATTGCTCTCC
>JARVJO010000227.1:25357961-25371409 GCA_031762555.1 Cynodonichthys magdalenae
GTTTCACACTTTTTTGTTAAGTATATAATTCCACATGTGTTAATTCATAGTTTTGATGCCTTCAGTGTGAATCTACAGATTTCATAGTCATGAAAATAAAGAAAACTCATTGAATGAGATGTGTCCAAACTTTTTGTCTGTACTGTATATATATATATATTTTTTGCTCTGGGGTTCTTATTTTCCTTCGTCGGCATAACTGACTTAAGTTACAAGCTAACAAAAACATAATTTATTACACTGCAGCCTAGAGCACAAAGTTTTGTAACAGTGGTGGCAAAAAAATACATGACAAAAAGCAAAAGGTATGAAAAGTGATCATCTGGATCATCTCCAGTGTCTGCTGGATTTTTATTTTCTTGTTAAGACAGAAATTTTAACCAACGAACACTTCAATTACTTGGGTTTCTTCATGTATTTCTTCATTTTTTATTTATTTATTTATTTATTTTGGTTCGTAGACTTAACAGCATTATAGCGTGTCATTAAAGGGCTCTTGACAAAGTCTCAGTACCTATTGTGTCTAGATCAAGAACTCACTGAGTTAAAGACATTTCTAATTAGTGAAAGGAAAATTAGAGCTGCTTTCATTAACATCATCAATTGAACATGTTACGGCAGTCTTTGTAAGCAAATGTGATGTATGTTAATTTGAACAAATGTTCCATTTCAACAGTCTTTCAGCTGCTGCCTGGGCAGAGCCAACATCTGAGCACATTTTAAATTATATTAAACTCCCAATCTAGATTTCTGAAGCTAAATTAGCTTCATTTTTCAAAGTAAATTATCTGAGGGATTATTTTTCACAAAGTTAAACCACCAAGTTTTGTTGTTAATGTTCTTATGGCCTAAAGGCCCTTGCTTTGTATTTTTTTTATTTTAGGTTCCCACAGAGCATTCATTGATGTTCAAAATCAACAACAGAAAGTTCTGGTCATTTTATGATTTTGCCATGTCACTCAAAATTCTAAATCTGAAAATGCAAATATGATCAAAATAAATGTTCTGTGTTTTGTGCTCCAATTGTAATTTATTTTTATTTTTCTGTTCTTAACTTAGTACACAAGGCTGTCAGATGTATTTCTATTTCTTGATATTCAATTATTCAAAATCTGTCATGGTTAATCACAACTATTTCTTTGATCAAAATTGCAGTTTGGCTGATTGAGGCAATTTTAGGAGTGCATCCCATTTTACTCAATTAGGTGCATTTTGAAGGGAAGGTGTAAATGCAATCTTTCATTGGAACAGTAAGAATTCTGATTGGTATCAGTACATGTAATATCACAAGAAACTAGATTTTAAGTCTAATATGTGCAATATTGTGATTTTTGCTTATAGCAGTAGATTTTCTTTCCTGTTTTTCTTTGTTTTACTTCAACCCTGTGTTCAATCCCACTTTGAATAGTTTATTTTATTATGCATAGTTTTTAACGACTGCATCTCACATACACAAATCTGCTAGAATATTTTACCAGTGGTGTTTGTATTTGGGTAATTTAGTTCTTGCACCAAGATTTAACTGGAGCAACGAACCCAGGATTGATTAAGCCCCAACACATGTCCCTGTGTCATCTAGAGGTGCTTTATCCAAATCCACCATATAATTTCTCTGCAGCCTCTGAGGTGAATCTGAGTTCTCTGCTCTGCACAGCTGTGACTTCAAGCAGGGTGGAGAAGGTGCACTGGAAGCCTGAAGAAAACTCTCTCCATCTGCTCTAGTAGCCGAGCTACTCATCGGTCTCTTCTTAGCTGTACTCCCAAGAGAATGTTGTCTCGTATAAAATGAGCCTAGTTTTCCAGGAAAAGCAACTGTTCTTTTCTGAAACATTTTTAAAAGATTTTTCTCAGTAAACCAGTACATAGTTTATTTAACAAATTATATTAAAGATGGTTGATATCAGTTTAATGTGTCTAGAATCCATTTTCCTTTACGAGCACAAGATTTTTACCTAAAAAAAAAAGACAAAAATGTAACTGTCCTTTGAGTATTTCTGAGAAACGGTGAGAGCATACTTTCAGCTCAAAGTGCATTACAAATTTAGTTAAAAAGGAACATTTTCTGTAGTATGCACTTGGTTATGTTGGGTGCCCATATCTAAAAAGGCTGTCTAACACAGTCTACATTAAAAGTTATTATTATTTATTGCAGATTTATACATGCACAAATACACAAATCCACCATGGCAACTTATCAATGAGTAAAATAAATTTGTGTGTTCAGAAATGTTATCCAGTTCTCTTTTTGTGCTATGTCTCTGGAAGAATTAGCCCAAAATTATTCTCTCACATATAATATGCAAGGCAGACAGAGATGTATAAATAGACAATAGCTAAAAGTGTTCTCTGCACATGGGAATCTGATTTGGGATGGCTTTTTGTCATGCATATGAGGGCAGAATGAGAGAAAAGCAATAAACCAGCCATTTTCAGAAGAGCGTATCCTCACAGCAAATATCTATGTGTATCCTACTAAAGGATTGTGAGCCTGAATTTGTGCATGCAAGTGGAAAAGCAGTCTGAGTTCCCTCACATAACACATCAAAGCGAAGCAGAGGCCATAGTAAGGTCTCTGCATCATGCCTGATAAGAGGAAGTTAGCATTAAGACGCTTTGCCTCACAAGGATTAAAGAAAAGCCCCTCTCTTCTTCCTTTTTACCATTCTCCTGCTTTTTGTGCATTGACTTTGACATCGTTTATAAGTGTATCACTGTACTGATTTTCTCTATCCTCCGCCAGTTCCCTTAAGTCAAATTATTTTTTTCTTTCTGATTGAGATTTGAAATGAAACATATGTATGTGTCGTAGATGTAGAACAGGTGTGTTTCATTTTTCATTTGCTTAAAATGATTTATTTGTACAAAAGTTGATGCATTTCAAAACAAAAATAAATTTAGACTAAACATCACAATTGCAGTGAAGTATTAAACTGTAAATCATTACTTTATTTATAAAATACGAAAAAAAAAGAAAAACTCAATACCCCAAAGAGTTAAATTTTTTAGCTTTTCTCCTGCTTTTCATTTGTGCATTTTGATTTCTAGTCATGACAGTTCCAAAAAACAGTAGACTACTGTAGATCTCAGCATGCATTTATGAATATGTAACAACAATCCCTCTCTCCCCCCACACCCCCACATGCAAAAATACATTGGGGATGCTATGTTACAGATGTACAGCCTTTTTCCATTTCAAAAAGAAAAACAAACCTCCACTACTACTGATTACATTACTGTTATGAAGACAAATCCGTCATGACAACCACTGACATTTAAAAGTAGATTAAAGTAAATGTGAAAACGTTTCTCTTTAAAAATGCAATATTACAATAAAGTCTGTACATTTTGGTCCTGCCAGGTATGCTTGACTGTATATAAAGTGATTTATTTCATTTTGCCATGAATGATGGGAGAATTTATTTTTTCCACATCTTGAAACATTTCTTATTTGTGAAACAAATGTGTTAAATCATATATTTTAACCCCACTCCCCATAAATAAACAAGTTAACAAAGAAACACAATGATTTAATTTAATTTTACCACCAAGCTATCTACATCCTTGTGATATACCCTTGAATTTGACAAGCAGAAGTTAGACATTTAGCTTGATTTAGTCCAAAGATAGACTCAAACTCTGGAGGATGTTGTAAAGCATCTCAGCTCCTCTTTTCCTGTCACACTGCCATCACACTTAAAAAAAATTGAATCTTAAAAAGGGGATGCACTGAAAACTGTAACACTCTCCTTCCTATCAAGCATCCTCTCAGGGCTTATAAAGAAACTGGAAGCACAAGCTTGAGTTTGAAAAACTAACAGACTCTTGAAATCTTCGCTTTTAATTTGAGAAATTTTGGAGAAAGCTTTTTTTTCTGATCAGCTCAACTTTTCAAATGTAAATGGCCTTTTTGACAGGTTTCCAAATGACAGAGGTCCCATTAACTCACTCTGTCAAAGCTTTTAGCAAGTAAATGCTGAAGGAAACTGAATATCCCTCAAACGGAACCTTCTTCGATTCACTAAATGAACAGAAATTGACTCAAATCACAGTATTTGGAGAGAATATGAAACTAAATAAGCAATTTATCACTTCATGCTCCAAGCAAAAGTTAAACTAATCTTTTCCACCTTCCGTCATAAATTTGATCTAGGACCTTTTCAGAGTGCGAGTGGCACCTGTGTGATAAAGTTTTCACCCATGGATTGCAGCTTATGCTGGGAAATTTAGTGTAATATAAGAATATATTCTGCGTTACCACCCAGAACTTTGACTATCTGACAGCATTAAGTAAAATATTTCTACAGATGTTTTACCAAAGAGAGAGTTGTGCTCTGAAATCATGTGGGAGGTAAGCTGTTGTAGCATGGTAATAACCTTTACAGGAAGAGTCAGAGCACAGACACCTGCCTTGAAAAGTTAAATAAAACAAAACAGCTTTCTGAAGACAAACAGTTCTTCCTGTTTGTGCTTTTCAAAAACATGGCAGCAAAATGTAAAGGCACGCCACAAAGTAGTTAAAGACCCCCTTTGGGAGACTTGGAGTTGTCATACCATCTGTACATAAACATTGCTTTTTGTTGTGTTTTTATGCAGGGAAACTGAATAAAAATCTTTACATCTGGTAGAGTGGCAATCACTTCTTTAGTTGTTCAGAAAAGTAATATCCACTCAGTCTTATGAGTGTTTTAGTATATTGTAAAGGGACAGATCTTTTATTATTACAGTATTTAAATTAAATTAGGTGGACATTGATCACCGCCCCTCACACTGTGACGGCTAGATATGGGCACCAGTGACCCCCGTGACCCTGAAAGGAAGAAACAGGTACAGATAATGGATGGATGGATGATCATTTTTCATTAGTTGGACAGATACAAAGATGACTAGAAAATGTGATTTATACTGTTTGGAAACAATGTAGCAGACTGGTATGATTTTCATTTAATTTCATTTCGTTGCCCCCCTAAAAAATAAAATAAAATTTGAAAAAATGGCTGTTACAGAGAAGTTCTTGGTGCAGAACTAGCTCAGAAGACCTGGTGCATATCTCTAGCAAGTACTGGACTTGGAGAACACCAGCAGACCTGGGATACAACCTGAACAGGTCACCAGTCCATCACAAACAAGTCTGACAGCCATTCACTTTTAATTAGGAAATATTTTACAGAAACCATGTTCTACCTTTAGTACGGTCACACAGAATGAAATATAAGCTCGATATATGTTGTTACAATCTGTAGGTTGTGTTAAATATGCATTTTGTTTGAAAATTTTTGATTTTGTTCTGCTTTTGTTTAACATTTTTACAAGCAGCACTTTGTTTTACTTTGCAGTCAGCTTTTTGTCCAGCTTCCCTAACACCTGATCTTGATTACTAATCAGCACATGTATCCTTCCTTTAACGATTATCTCCCTCAGTGTATAGTGTGTGTTTTGCTTTCATTTGTCCTTTGTCAGACCCTCCGTTCACCTCTGTTAGTTCTTGTTATGTTGGTCAATTACACTTCTGTTTTGCAGTCACAGTTCAAACCATTAAAGTTTGTTTGAATCAAACTGCTTTCCTGCCTCCCTCTATGTGGGTCCTATCTGCAAGCAACTGTGACAAATTTTGATTATTTTCGGTGCTAAATAAGCCTCAAGACAGCCACCAAACTACAAACCAAAATAAAGCAATTTAACTGCAGAATAAAGGTGTTTCTGGTCTAAAAGTGCCTGAATCAGCCTTACAGTATGTCTGTATGGGACTTTTGTGTGACAAATGTATTCAAATTTCATACAAAAATGCAAATTAAATAAGTAATAAGGGTAACAATGGTTTGGTAACTTGCTTTTCCTGGTTGTGGAGTAAAAAAAGAAGTGTTGAGATAAAAAGCAAAGCTTTTGCTTTAATGGGTCATCTTCATCGCAAACTTCACCTCATGAGATTTGGATTGTGACAAAAAGAACCAGATCCCAAATACAAATGAATGAAATAAACTTCCTTTGGAGGATGGCCAGGCTCTGCCTTGGAGATAGGGTGAGGAGCTTCCTCCTCCAGGGGGAGCTCAGGGTAGAGCTGCTGGTCCCCTGCATGGAAATGAGTCAGCTGAGGTGTTGATGCCTCCAGGAGTCCTCCCTTTGGAAATGTCCTGCCCCACTTGGAAGAAACCCTAGGGCAGACTTAGAACTCAGTGGAGGGTTTAAACATAATGTCTGACCTGACATACTAAACTCTCATATCAAAAACCTTTTAAGTTTTATTTTACAATAAAGCAACTATTTTACCGAATTGTAGCTTAGATGTTCAGGATTATTTAACCCACTGCAAAAAATGGAGTATTTTCCCATAACTGAAATATTAAGTTCTCACTAAATGTGTGCACAAGGTTTTTCTTTTTTCTATAAATACAGCCTAAAGTGGTTACTATTTGTGAGCTATATTGTCAGTTGTAAGTTGTATTTTCTTTCTCACATCACTTATTTTCCTTATTTCTTCCATTTAAATCAGTCATTTTTCCTCACAGTCACCAAGGTATTCTTCAAAGTCAGTTGTGTTTTTCTTGTTTATACTGTATAGTCTTAACCTTACTAAAGTTCCTTTAAAAAAGAATGAAGCTAAGCTCACAGCAGTATGGGTTTTACAGATGTAAAGCTGCTGTTTTTCTTCCCGCTTTCTTTTATCTTATGTATCTACTTATCCATTTATTTATTTCTCTGTTTTTGTCTGTCATACTGGTTGCTTTTTCTCTTTTTATGTCTTCACCTTCCCTTTTTTTATTGGCTGCATCTCTTCTCAACTCCTGTGCACAGTCTCTTGTTACCATAACAACCAATGAATCCTGTGCCCTTCAAAACAATTAGCATTCTACACTGCTGCTCCTGTCTTTCCAAACCACATCCACCCTTCACAGGAGTCTGGGAACAAAAATGCAATATACAGAACATAGACGATACCAAGGTACCTTGTAATTATGGCACACACAAGTCCACAGCTGGTAGTGTATTGTTTGCATGCTGATAATACATCTGCCAGTTATATAGGCAAAGGCCTGACAAAAGGCCCTTGGCCTTCAGCCTAATATTCTGTAGACTGTCATATTGACTGCATAGCTGTGCTCCTGGTCTGATCCTGGATGGATCACTGTCTGAAGTTCTTTCTCCCTGCAAGTGAAAACAAAATTACAGCGTTTAGAATGATAAAAGTATTTTTTTAATTGTTTGATAAACAATTTCAACTCTGGAAAAGTTGGACATACATGTCTTGCTAAAAACGGAGATGAATAAAACAAAGGGACAAATTTCATTATTTGTGCAGTTTAATTTTGAATATTTTGTTGTTTTTTAGAGACGGACTTTACAAAATCCACCATTAAATAAAATTATTGTTTTCATTTTTAATTTATTATTAGTATTTTATTTAAATCCATTACTTTTGGTGTGGGCATTCAAGGTTTGATTAAAGATGCAACAGGTCCATGGGAAACCAAGACAGCCCTGTCTCCAGTGACGCTCTCGGCTCCTTAGAGGATCCTAAGGTGTTTCCAGGCCTATGTGATAAGTTATCCCCTCAGCAATTCTTTGTCTGCCCTGGGGTCTCCTCCCGGTAGGACATGCCTGAAAAACTCCCAAAGAGAGGTCAGAGTCAGTGAGTCAAACGATTTATTAGTCCCAGTGGGTAATTCATTTAATCCTCTGAATCATCTCAACTGACTCCTTTTGATGTGTAGGAGCAGTAGCTCTAGTCAGACTCTCCCCTGGATGACTGAGCTGCTCACCATCTCCCAGACACTATTCGGGGAAAACTCATTCCAGCTACTTGTCTCTGTGATCTCGCTCTTTTGGTCATGTTTTAAATCTTATGGCTAAAAGTGCAGGTTGAAACCAGTAAATCAAGAGCTTTGCCTCAGCTCCTTTCCCCCACACTACTGACTGGTGCAGGTCCCTCATTACAGCAGACAAAGCCCCAATCTGCTCAATCTATCTCTCTAGCCTACAATCACTCATGAGCAAGACACTGAGATACTTAAACTCTTCTACTTAAAGCAGAGACTCACCCCTGGAGGAAACATCGCCCACGCTGTCTGATCAAGACTCATAGCCTCCGATTTGGAGGAGCTGACCCTCATTCCAAATGGTTCACACTTGGGTGAAAACCACTCTAGTGCTTGGTGAAGGTTGAAAAGGCCAAAAGAACCAAATCAACTATGAAACAAAAAAATACCCAAATTGGACATCCACAACTACAGTATGTCCTTGAACACCACAAACAGTTGATCATTAACATTTAAATGAAATGTTTCAGGACCTTATCAACAGTACAGAAGATCATGTTTGCTACAGTGTACATGTATATGATTGATTCAGTGACTGTCACAGAAACTTCATCAAGATGTCCTGGCAGGTTACATTCATTAACTACTAATACAACCAGCCTTTATGTCCAGAGTAATGGTAGTAGTAGCTCACCATGGTTTTTTATTGTTGTTTAAAACTACTAAATTAAGATTCATTTAAATGTTGGTAACATTTTTGCTTTAAGTTTGGGTTTATCAGCATCTTATCCTTATAGGTTCCCAACTATAACAATCCAGAGAAAACCTTTCAGTCAGAGTGATGTCCATCCTATTGGAATGCATCACAATTAACTAAGGGTTAATAACAACTATACTGAACACTTCAAAAGGCTGACATACCCCCCCCCCTGAACATTAGTAACTCTGATAAGGGTCAATAGTACAAAAGTCCTCATCACTGAAGATGTCTCAGAGACTCTTAATGCCAGACACCTGAGCAAGAGAACCCAGGAGTCTGAAGTGAGTGAGAAGACCCTCCCCCAGCCTCACCACCTTTTATTGTTGAGAGCAACCTGACAAGCTGCATTACATCTTGGTGTAACTAAAAAAAAGACTCTGCAAACATGTGAAAATGACTGAGAGAGTCAACAATGTCCCACCCTGCTCCTTGGAGGCCATTTGAAAGGGAGATACAAGAAGAAAGTCCTTAGTATTGTGGGAGAGCCTTCTCACCTCTCTCCCTGAGAGTTGCTGCCGTCTAAGAATAACAAGACGTTGTGCTCTTGAATTAGGAACATCCTCTCATCCAGAATGTGCAACAGCTTCCTTCCACAGAAAAAAAAATTATTAATTTCTGGTAACACCCGTGTAGATAAGAAAAAAATGTTGGTATATTTCCAACACATTTAAAACAAGAATTGGAATGTGTGATACATCTCTAATCCTGCAGTACAGCTTGGACCGACTATTTTGACTTTCCAGATGTCACATGTAATTTAGATATAAATTACAATCTGAAACTCCAAAGTGTGAAACAGATTTATGTTGAGAATATAAGATCAGTTCCTTGCAGAGCAATGGAACTTTGTGAATACTTTTTAATCCAGTAAAAACTGTTATTGGTAGAAATATTATTAATGAAATTCTCTGTTGCACACTACTTTAATTATGTGACTGTTTCTTCAATTCCTGGAAGGGTTTAGCTAAGTATAGCTTGTTGTGCACCCTTATTCATCAATGTAGCTCTGGGGAGCATGAAGCAGACGTTAGTTCAAGATTCTGGGCTGAGATTAATTACATAAAATATATATTTTTGTTTATTTATTTAATTAATACAATTTTGAACTGAGAGAGCAAAAATAGCTGTCACAAGTACAACCACGTTGTCTTTTTGTCTCTGTCTTTTCAAAGAGATCTTCGTTTTCCATAAGTATCTAAGACAACGTATGGTTTTGTTTTTTCTCCTTGACCGTATTATGTAAAAATGACTTTTTGAGCTTCAAGCCTCTGACTGGTAACACCCACATGTCGGCCTTTAAGCCTGTACGAGGCAGACGGGAGTAGAAGGCATCATCGTCAGACACCCATTAGAAAGAATAAATGCTCTGACAGAACATGCTCTCACAGGAAATGAGGGGATGCCTCAAGCCTTCTATCTGCTCTCAAGATCTGTTCAGCTGCACTGCACACAATGTTTTCAATCGAGTTAGCGGTTCAGAATGGATTCAATCAATTAATGTGACATTGTTGCAGGCCGGCAGTCAAATGGAAACATTAAATCATCTTTCCAAGTATTCTGGCACCAATACACCCCCGCAGAGAGCAACCATTTGCTTGCTGAGAGTGATGCAGATTAATTCCCCACAAACATTCTAATTGCCTAATGAACCTTTTTCAAACAGCAGAATTGTTTTGAGCCATAGAACCCTTGAAGATGCACCCAAAGTCAAATTCAAGGCAACCATGTAAAAATTATTCATTGAACTCATAAGTACTAGCTGCCACATTTATAATGTGCACTCTTCAACTAAATGAGCATGCTATGACTGATACTAATAAAGAGAAAAAATTAGCACATTTCATAAAACATCTCATTGTTCTGTGACTGTCAAGCCTGAAAGTAAAGATTATCTTCACTATAATGGAAAACTCTTTTCTGTTTAAAATGTGTTAAGATGTAAAATATAGTATTTTGCCATGTATCACACATTATTGTTATCAATCATGAATTTTCTTTTACATTTTTGAATTTTATTTTGTCTAACTTTGACAACTGGCCTTCCCCTAAAACAATGCTGCAGCTGAGTTTGTACTTACAGTCTGCATGATTTTGCCAAAGTACTGTATTTCTCATATTAATTTTAAATTAATGTAAATTATCTCTAAAAACATTTTCATTTTTTCTACAAAATGTTACTCCAGATAAAATGTTTGGAATCCGACTGTCAAAACTATTCACACTTTGGGAAATAAATTTTCACCTTCTAGTTTTATAGCTTCTTGATCTTATTGACTTTGTCTTTTTTTTTTGTAACCACAATTGATTGTAATTTGTCAATATTTTAGTTTATCTCATATTCGAGCCAAGGTGTTTGTATCTATAAACTGTGCTTCACTTGTTTTTCAAAGACTCCACCACTGATAATGTCTGGAAGTAAAGTTAATGTCTCCACTAATCAATCAATGAGCTCAGACTGATCTCACAGATGTATGGAACATTTCCCAACACTAACTTTATGATAGAGCCACATTTAGTGTTAAACTATTAAATGTACCAGTAAAAGAAGCAAGCTTCACCCTCATTGACTAAAGTTTAAAGGAGTCATGCTTGTATCACATCTGCTTGTCTGATCAACCAGTTTTGTGACCAGCTTTGAGTCCCACATAAGACGATTGCGACAAACCCAAGTTTCAGTCAGTACTTTAGAGAATATTCACTAATGCAGTACGAAACTTTATTACTCAAGGTGGAAGCCATTTATCATAGTTTGGGGGAGAGTACAAAGTGTACTGAGACTTAAAGTCAGGCAGGAGGAAAAGCTGTGTAGAGCATTTAGAAAACTTCACTGGCAAACACACTACAGCTGGTATAGAAAATGGATGGATGGATGAGGTTGACACCCCCACCCCAAAGAAAACTATACTGAAAAGCCCCTTGAAGTTGTGCAGCTTCTCCCAGCTACTCACTTTCCCAATGGGCCATGAATGTGCTTCTAGTGACTGTCAAAGCTCCACCAGAAGCCTCTCATCATTGTGTTGCTGGCATTCATGCAACACAGAGTGATGGTAAGTCAGTCCCTTGGTGTCCTCTGACTCTCCCTGTCACACGCTACATTTCTGCAGGACTACCCCTTCAACAATCGCTGCCTCATCACCCCGCTGTTGTATTTCTTTTTAAACTCACCAGGAGGGAGGCTTCTAGCAGAATTGGTGGATGCAGTTACCATTTGATGTACAGGCCTTAACTGAATCTGACTGTATGATTTCAGCCTGGAGGTTATTCTACAGTGACGGTTTTTAATAGCATGAAAGCTTTCACACTGGTGACTACTTTTACCAGACTTTGGAGGGACAGAAACCTTGTGCTTTCAAAGCAAAAAGTGTGACATGAAACATATGTTTTAAGTCATCTGACAATGTGTAGTGTGGTTTTTCTATCACTACATTTGAGCTAAAATTTTACAAGCACCAAAATTCTTCAGTTTGATTCTTTCATTTGACCATTTTTTAACATTTAACCATAAATTATGTGTCCAAAGGGATTAGTTCTCAAACACTCTCTGAGTTAAATCAATCTTAAATGAATGCAGTGATAATTTTCTAAAAACTGAAAAATAAAAAAGGGACCGCTGCATCGAAATGGACAAATGATTTGACCTCTGAAATAAGTGGTGCATGTGGAGAAAAAAAAAGACAAAAACATTATGGTGACCTCAGATAACATATCTTCAATTTTGTAATAAATTGGAAAAGATTTGTTACTTTAAACTATAATAAAACATTTTTGTCATAATATCACTTATTTAAAGTTACCATTTCTGTAAGGAAAGTAGTTTTTGGGCAGACTTTACTTTCAGATGCAAAAGTGATGGTGGTGTAAAGGTTTGTAAAATAGAATTTCTGTAAACTGCATTACAACTTTTTGAGCTTGGAGCTATTTTAAGATGGCAGAAATCTACTTTAAAACTGACCTCAATCTGATGAGCTGTTAGCTGCATGATCTTTAAACTTTTGATGCTTTGAGTGATTTTCACTAGAGATACTGATAACTCTGCAGAAAACTACTTTGAAAAATCCAAACAATTCTTTTCAATATATTTCTTTATTTTTGTATCTATTCATTTGTCAATCAAAATAAAGTCTTTTTAAATTATTTCAAATTCCACTTTGTAAAAACAACACGTTTAAAGGGGAGGTAATATGTAAAATCAACTTTTTGAGTTTTACATCAAGAGTTATTTCATAGAAGCAAAACACAGTAGGCTTTTTGCTTTGCTTATGAATTAAGAAATATTTAACCTGGTAACTTCCGCTGACCGAGCTTCAGGTCCATGTCTAGTGATGGATTGAACCATGAGCCAGTTCTTGGAAAAGAGCCAAACTTCTCATCACTATCCACATCTACTTTCCTCCACTTCGGAGGCTGTTATATGGCTGGCACATTCCAATTTACATAAGAGGGCATGAACATGATTCTATAGGTTTTCCTATTTTGATTGACACCTCTTTTGACCAACTGGGTTGCCAACCAGCTCTGAGCTTCATACTGCCATCACAGCTGTAAAGTTTTAGAGGGGTGGGAACCTTGGGAGAATTTAAACTTGAGAAGATTTGTGATGTGTTCATAGGCTGTGTCCAAAACGAGAGACGGGTGGGCTGGGTCCTTGGTAGACAGGGAAGACCGGATAAAAGTCACTGTGAACTTGGACGGTCTAGCCTTCGGCCCTTACCCGGCATATGTCTGGTCGCCTAGCAACCGTGACGACGCTAAACAGATGCAAAATTAGATCGAAATTAGAAAAAAATCAATATATTAGCGTTATTAAAATCACAAAACAATAAAATTAACTTAAAGACAATATTTGAAGAACTATGTGTTATGATTGTGGTATTTTGGTTCTTTTTCATTAGTATTGTGTTGTCATCTTGTGTCTTATTTTCTTATTTCCTGTTTGT
>JARVJO010000227.1:25393007-25419190 GCA_031762555.1 Cynodonichthys magdalenae
AATGCATTATGGGATATGGTGGGCTGAGAAGGATCCATCGGACCAGTCCTTCAATTCTGAGCAAAGGAAGGACGCATCGCAGGAGTCTTCGGTTTTGGACAGCCTCCGTAGCAGCGCTGTGACGTAAGCGGCCAACAAATTTGGCTTTCAGAGGACTCGGTCTCTCGTTTTAGACACAGCCATAGACTTAGATAACCCTAGACTGAGTCCTGCCTATCCGTTCCACTGTGACCTGACAGGGCAACTGCTTACAGTCGCCATAGCAACTATTAAATCAACAGCAAGCCCAACTGGATCTGTGTCACAAATTTTCTATAATATTTTTACAGTAAGTCAATAACTTTTAATTTCATTCAACAATCATGTAAAACAGCAGATATATACCAGGAAAAAATGTAATTTATAAGTAACAATGATCTTAACCGAATCTAAAGTCAGTCAGTAACTTTTTAAGTTGAAAAATTCTGACTTCAATGATCAGTGAAGTATATTTATTATTTCTTACTGTGTTATGACTGGCTCATAGCCACAACAAATGTTGGAGACAAAGTGGCAAAAATTGTAAAAACTAAAAGTTTATTTACAAAAGTAAAGTAAAAAAGAAAATAGTTTGGCCAAGGTTTGGCATTTCTACTTCTGGCATTATTTAAAACATTAAATATATATTCTGTAATGCTGTAATGTAATGCCACGTCTACTGTGGGCTGGTACAGTTACGAAATGTAGGCCTATGACAACAGTTCACATAAATATCAATAAGTTATAGTAATAAGGATTTTGAGGGTCACAGGTAAGCGTCTGAACATCTTTTTTCCCTTGCTTCAACACACCTGATTCAGTCAGTGAATTGCCTTTTCCAAGTTCTGCAGAAGCCTGACATTCACCCATTCATTCAAAGCAGGTGTGTTGAAGCAGAGAAACAAGTAAAACATGCAGGACTGCAGCCCTCAAGGACCAGGATAGCCCAATCCTGGTCTAGATCAAAGATACAGTATGCTAGTTCATCACCCATGAGCTTTAGTGTATCAAGACCGGGTAAAATAAAGCAAAAATTAAAGCTTTAGATAAACTTTTAAATTTGATTTGATGATTCATACTCTTCTGGTTAATTTTAATCACTATTCAGCCACACAGATAGTGGCTTATTTGCTAATTTTTGTCCAGCAAAACCTTTAACCAGCACATCTAATTTCATAGTTTATTGCTAATACACTCCGTGTTTTAAAAGCCAGAATTTATAAAATCAGGTAATAATTTTAAACATAACAAAAGGCAGTGTTACGTATTTTCTTTCATTGCTTCCGCTGAAGATGTATCAAAGGCAATTAAGTTCCTAATTGACTGAGCAAGACAGGAAAGTCTAAAGCACCATTTTTTCCTCCATATAGTCATCATGTTGCTCTCATTAATCACACAATTAATAAGGCTAGATTAGTTTCCTAACAAGAGACGTGGACAAATTTTTAGTTTACTAATTAATCTATGTCTTTGAAAATGTCATGTACTTTACAGCACGGTGCTGCTTTAACTGTAATAACAGCTTCAGCTTCATTGTGTTTTGACAGGTGTGTTTGTGTCAGCTACTTGCTGTAGGAGCTGTAGACTTAAAAAAGGACTTGGTACATGTATTTGAAAATTGTGGGTGAGGTACAATACTTTCATTTGTTGTAAGACATCTTGTTAGCTTATATGAGCTGGGTAGAGCAGAATTGTATCTGCTATGAAAAAAATTATAAAAAACCCAAAGGAAAAAGTTTAATTCAATAGTGAAGTCCAGTAGTATTACTGCTGTGCTGAATGCCCAGCTATATTTATGAGCAACGATGTAAGAATATTATTTCAGAGTGATATAATTGGCTATCTTCTTTTAATGAATACAATGATCTGTAATAATCCTTATGACCACTGACTGATAAATGGAACCTTGATACAATGAAATTTTCTTTTTCTATGGTTGGAATTATTTTTATGCTTTCATCTACTACAACTACATGCTGTAAAATCAATAAGAGTGTGTAAGTATCTGTGTATTTGGGTAAATTTTTGGTGGATTTTTTTTGTTTTATTCTCTGTGTGTCTATAATTGGGTTTATCATATTTTCTTTATTTTTTATTTATGTTCCTCTAAGTTTCTATGTGCCACCAGCTCTGTTTTTCAAAGTACTTTTCCTTAGTTGAACTCTGGACCCTTAGTCCGGCCCAGTCACACCTGTTCTCTGTCTCATTAGGCTTAGCTGTTTCCCATCTCCTGTTTAGCTTCAATCCATAAAGCTCCTTTCCCTACATTAACTACTTTAGTGGAGCATTATGTCTGTGTACTCACACCATGTGAGTTTACCCTCTGTGTTTCCCACCTGTGAACTCCATTAATGTTTTTCCTTGTAAGTAGTTGCTTTCTCGTCACCTTATTATTTTCTCTGCACAATAAATTAAGTTGGGCTTTTTTGAGCTCTCGGTGTCAGTCTGCATTTCTGATTCTATATCAACAAACTATGACAGAATGAGCCCATGTAGTAAGTAGCACATTTAGGCTTACTTTTAAGGACAAATTGCAAGCAGTAACATAAAAAAAGTTTTGAAAATGTAATTTGTTTTGTACAGTAGATCAGTAGCAGCAGTTGCAAACCTGCCAGGCTGGTTGTTTGAGCCTAGCTGTTGATGTGTGAATCGTTGTGCCATGGGGGAAAAAAACACCCTTGAAGTTTAGTGTGTGTTCTACAGGCCCAGGATCCAGTTTGTTTCATGTTGCCAGTTTAGAGGATGTATTTATTGGCTCTCAGAAGTTTGTTATTAGAACTGGCTTGGGTTGTGCATGTTTAGCTATTGGCACTGCACACATTTAAGCAGACTACAGTCACATTTTCTACATCAAAATCCCACAATACTGTGCTGGGTACTTTGTCAACAATGTAATTACCAATAATTAAGCATTACTTAGTGTCTTTCATAGAAAAAAACATCTGATATTTGAATGTTAGTCATATGCAAAGGGTTTTGTCAACAACATGTGAAAACCTAAAGAACTAGAATTTCATTGAAGAAATGCATATTGCCTGTGACTTATTATGCCAGAGTTTTAGACTTAGTTCATCTAGTGTTGAAGAGTGATAAAGGTGTATTTGTTTGATCAAACCTTCATACCAACATTTTGTGCAAAATCTCTGCTTACCAAGGGTGCCACTCCTACTGGTCCTCTTAAATCAGACAGTTTTATCCTTTTAAGTCCCAAGCTTTTGCAGGGTGTGCATTTTCATTTCCCCTTGAGGATTAGTAGAACCTCATAAACATAAAAACAAACATTGGTTTTGAACAATTAGGAGTTAAAAGCATACATATTTTATTTAAAATAAAAATAAAATGACTAGATCTACAACAATGACCAATTTTATTAAAATCCAAAATTGACAGAATTTGTTGGTCAGTTGGATGTGGTGACCATCTTGAATTTGTGTAAATTCAAAAGTTAATCTGTTGCATGATTACTGTAATTTACACTGAGGTTTTAATCAGTGGTTCAGGAGATTTTTGCTGAGACAGATTTGAGTTCATTGAAATTGTTAATGGATAAGTTTTAAACAAAGGCTGTTAGTCCTCAGAATATGTGTTGGAGATCAATCTCACCTACTAAAATCAAATTTTTGTATTTATCAGTGAAACTAACCAATATCATGACCCCTACATGTGAAGAGGGGGTCATAATAAATACATAGTTTGTAATAATATTATAATAAAAAGTTTAGTTTCATGATTGACCTCGTATTTGAGGAGGGGGCTCTGTCTAAAAAGAGGATGCCTGGTTATACAAAAATGCTTATAAATCAAAAACTATTCAACATAGGAGCTTCAGATTTTTTGTTGTTGTTTATCTCTGTATAGATGTACGTCTGACCCACCAATGAGCCCCCCATTCCCCTGGACCCCCACCCCACCTGAAAATGGGGTGTCTGGACTAACAAAATTGCTTATAACTCAAAAACTAACATAGGAGCTTCTGATTTTTTTTGGTTTGTTTTTTTGTTGTTTAGCTCTGATGAGGGGCTATTCATCAGGCCCAACAATGAGCAAACCCAACCCCATCCAAACCCCCTCCCAAAACAATAAATCTGTTCCGGTTAGTTCTGAGTTCTGATGCATTGGTGCTTTGCATATGTGCGGGAGTCATATACGCTACCGCTATGCAGTGTAGTTATTATTGTGCGTTCTAAGATTAGTTGGCTGAGGCAGCCATATTGATTCAATTCTAAAGGTTAATCAGTTGTAGATATACATCCAATGCTTATTTTCTGCAATTTCATTCAAATCTGTGCAGTGCTTGAATAAACATTTCATTAACAGACAAGCATCTACAAACATAAGCAAAAACTCATCATCTGCCTTCATGTTTCAGTAGTGAGCAATACTGACATGGGATACATATTATTCTGGAATTGTATTATGTAGAATGTTTAATTTGATACAGAACTGCATGGTCTTTGTACTGAACTATATTTCATTGGACTAGTTTGGTTACAGAGCATCATTGGATCAGTTTCTTCTCACACTTTCAACTTGAGATGATGCTGAAGAATTTACAGCAGCATTAAACATGTTTTAATGTCTTATGTTGTAAAACAGTTGGGAATATGTTGTGTTTGTAAAGATCATGGATTTGGAGTTGTGGGTGGAGGCTATAGGTGTTTGATTAAGTGTCATGATTTGGCACCCGCTTTATGAAGCTTTAGAAACCCATCCCAGGAGAACATTAAAATGGCTTGCATAAAAAGAGGTCACGAGCGCAATCTTAAGAATTGACAGCTTTATTAAAACCTCAATGTAATAAGGCCAGGACTTGTCCATGCTTGATTTACAGAGCAGTTTTAATAAGAAGCTTCTTGGCAGTGGACACTTTTTTTTTATCTTGACAGACTGTGAATTACTTGGTCCTGAGTAAGGAATTTCTTGTCTTATAAGGTCAGCAAATATAAAATACTGAATTTGCTGTATTGTTCTGTTTTGGATATCATTTTACAACCAGAAATGTAACATTAAAAATATATAGCTGTACATCTGTCTTATAAAATCATTGTAATAACTATAAGTATGCTTTCTGAAAGAAATAGTCATATATAGATGATGTTAAATATAACTTCTACATATTACTGTTAATTTAAGACATATGTAACACTGATATTGATGCATTGTCTTATTTCTCCTAATGTTAAAGTTAGACCTTTCATTGCAGTTTTAGTCAAGTTTTCATTGACTTTATTCATCTTAAAAAAAATTAATTTTAAACCGACTTCAACCTTTATAATTTTCTAACTTCATACTATCTGAGTTTATAACTTTTTCTCTAGCAAAAGCAAACATTCATCAGAAAGTTATGGCTTTAAATATGAGCCCCATTTTAATCCATTTCCTTGTATAGTTTGTGATTGCTTGTTTAAGAGTTAGAAACTAAGTTTCAGATATTGCAGAGGAAAAAAAATAAAATACAAGTGAGCAGTCTTTACAATTCAAGCAAAAAGTCAAACACTTTTGCTTATGCCCAATTAATTTTTCACATCTGCTTTAGCTAAGCAGTGTGCACTCAGAGTAATTCTTTTGGTCAAGAGCGTGATAAAGTCCGTGTATGGGCAGCCTCTGAGATCGAAAGGTCTTCTCCAACATGGTTATTTTAAGTTTAAAGGCTTTGCTCTGAATCTCACAAAGCAGTTTTCTGAACACTGTTTGTACCTGATAAATTGAACTGGGAAAAAGTTGAAAGAAAGGGCCTAGGTGATATGATAGCCTTCATATCCCTAGGGAAATCATGCCAGCCTGGCGTATCGGCTGTTGTGAGAGCAGCATGCCCTAGTTCACTAAAAACACAGGGAAACTAAGCTTTCACTTTGTACTATTTCTTTTTTTTTCATGCTTTCAAAAAAACTAAAGTTAAAAAAAAAAAAAATAGTTCCAAGACAAAGACGTTGCGTGAGTTGGTTATTTGTGGAATAATTTTGTTTCAAACACCAAGCCAGACTTCAAAGCCATCATTCTACCCCTTGTCTTTGTCAAACTGACAAATCTAAAATGTGTAATGCCTGAATAAATCATCCGTTTTGACATTTCATGATGTTATCAGCAGAGTCAGGTTGTGAATCAACTACAGCTAAAAGGCTAAACATTTTTACTTTTTCCCACTCTGCACTATTTGATTTATACCAGAGAGAATAGTTTATTGTGGCTGGCTGCTACAGAACTCTTCCTTCTCATGTAGAGAATTAAAGAGGTTCAGGGAGACGGTGATTAATCATCTGATGTTATCATCCACTCCTTAATGAAAACAAGCTACATCTTCCCTTCATCATCTCACCCATTTCAGTCTCCCTACTTCTCTTTGTGGGTATTGATATTTTTTTCTGTTAATTGTAGCAGTAAAATAAGCTGTGTGTCTGATTCAGCAGTTTGCTTCCAGAAATACCAGTGATCAATAACCATAAGAGATCAACAGGGCTGCTTGATGCTGTCAGAGAAATACCAGCCCTCTCCAAAATGATTAGAAATTAATTCTGACATGAACAGCATTGTTGGTGCATTAAATTTGAACAGTTTGCCTGTACAGATTCTTCTATAAAAATATCTTGTTTTACTCTATACTCATACAATAATGATCATGATAAATGCTTTTGCAATACTGTATAATATATTTGCTTGTGTGTTCCCTTGTTTGCAGCATTAGCAACAACTAGTGAAGGGATGATAATGAAACAGAAAGTGATCAGTGGATGGACATCTACAACTGGAGTCAAGATGCCTGCCACAGCTAACTGACCTTAGACAACATAAAAATGACTAAAATTTGGCCAATCACACAGATATTGATCTAACATTTGGTGTGGTGGTAGCTGCAAGTGTTTCACAACACACATGTTGAGTTCTTTCCTATTGCCAGGTGGCATCAAATCTGCATCTTAGAAGAAATATCTCATGACCCAGTTTACAATTTTACCTCTAATACAGGAATCATTGGATGTCGATTTATAAATTATTCACTTATATCCAAGGAATGAGTTACAACTTTGTCAAATTTATAGATAATGAGCAAAGGTTTGATGTGATAGTAACTGAGAGTCACACTTATCTCATTCAATTCAAAAATACTTTATTATTCCTAAACAGAAATAAATGTTGTAACTAATAGTATCCTGGTTTCTTCAAAGGGTTGTTGTAGATGCTGATGGCTGTGGGCAGGAAGATCTTCTGTAGCAGTCCGATGTGAAGAAGCCTCTGACTGACACTCTGTCGTAGCACGACTGTCTGAAGAGGGTGCTCAGAGTTGTCCATAATGTTCCTTCATCCTTTTTCTAAAATAATCTTAACTTGAAGATTACACACACACACAAGTTTGTGTTTCTATCGTTATCAGGACCTTTCATTGACTTCCATTCATTTCCAGTATTTTCTATAGCCTAACCCTGATCCCTTACCCTAAATCTAACCCTTCCATTACATACCTATCCCTAAACCTAACCTAAACTCAATTCACACTTTAGTCCTAAACCAAACCTCCAATGTAAAATTGGAGTGCAATGTGTGCAGAGTTTCATCATATTAGGACCAGTCTTTGGTCCCCAAAAAGACCACTGTTCTTAACATGGTAGGTGTGTACACCAGAAACGGTCCTAAAAAGGTAAAAGGTACACCACACACACCGTAGATTGACTTCCATTCATTTTTTGGTTATTTTATATCCTAACCCTGACAATTACCTACCTGACCCTAAAACTAACCCACACTCATTTCACACCTTGGTCCTAAACCTAACCCCCCACCCAGAATTAGCATCCGTACCCGTGGGGATCGGGCATTGTTCCCCACAATTCACACCATGAGGCTGCCTTTTTTGGAAAATGGTTCCCACAGTGTAGCAAAAACATGCATACACACACATACATAAATAAAATAAGTTTCAGTGAAAGTATTTTTAAGCAAAATAAGGCAATGCTCAATTTATGTAGCAAACTAACAGCACAACTAGAATATAATGATATTTTTATACAGATAGTGTACATTTCTCTATTTAAAAAAAAATAAACCGTCATTAGTAAAGAAAGACATGTTTTACTAGTATAGGGATTCAACCAAGGGAATAAAATCATCCAGGCAGTGAACTTCTCCCCAGAAATATTTCTTTTTTTTTGACAACACTAATTGTTCAACTATTTATGCAGTACTCAGACCAAAAAATAAATAAATAAAGAAAAAAAAAATCACATAATTACATTTATATCCCACAGCTTTGACAGACAATAGATGAATAGGTTACCTGTATTTATTTATTAAAAAATACTAAATTAGAAACATTAAATAAATTTAACTGTTTTGAAATTATTGGGTTTGCTTAGAGCCTTGATACTTTAAACACCTAATGAAGAGGACATCAAATGATTCAACACAAGAATGATCAAAGTCACTACATCACCCTATCTAAAAAAGGCTTGTACACAGCACTTTAAATGGTTTCAGATTTACCAGCATTTGTCTTTGTGATTTCTAGTATCACTGACACTGAGATACCAGACAATTAAAGCAATTATGTCAGTTCATATTATACGACTCAAACTGTAAACCAATTCCAATTGGATTTGCACTTTACACTAAATGTAATATTCTCATATAATCTTTTCCTGAATCCAAGCAGCACTTCCTCCACACTGTATGACAACAGCATAATGATGCATGATGCTCTTAACAACAAAATTAGCTTGGCAGAGTGGGCTAAATGAGCCCACATACCTCATCTGTGGCACACACATGTTCCAAATTTTATTTGAGGTATATTTTGCAGTCAACATACAGAACATGGTCAGAGATTTAGCTTTAAAAGTCTTTGAGCAACAGTGTTTCAGAAAAATATGTATTTTTTTAATTGAGTTGTGCTTATAAGGCCACTTGTTTTTTTTTTTTTTCTGTCACTTTATTGAGCCACGTTCATACTTTGATGCATGAGTCTGTTTGGTTTGGGCGAGTTTGTTGCAAGCTCACATTTGTGCTTGTGCCCTGAATTAGTCTGACATTTCATGCTTGAATTATTTCTTGACATTTAGTTTAAAGAAATATCATGGTTTGCTGACCTGTCCAGAAGTAACAACACAGATGAATAGAAAATATGAAGAAATCCTGCAAATTGGTACTTTTATCTTAAATAGTATGTTACTCTCTACATTCTTAAAACAATGGTTTGCAAAACTATTTTTGACTGATTTCTTTATGTTTTTTTTGTTTGATTAGTCTCAATTAGACATGGTCAAAAACTGTCTTGGTGATATGATGTCTGCTACTAAAATATTTCCCTGAGGCAGTTTTCACATGATGACTTTCCTGGTTTGTTCATTTTCTGGTCTAAAGAAAAATGAAATATATTGAACTGATGAACAGGTCTCTTGATTGCTTTGAGATTGAAAAGGTAATTGTCTTTCAAAATGGAGCTCTTTTTGTTATTCAATCAATCTACATGACTGATTGGAAATGAAGCAAAATACAAAGCATAGATGACAACCCAGACTGCCATATAGCCTCCCCAACCAGATCACATTAAAAATGAATAATTGTCTCTAGCTAGGGGAGAATTGGCAGAGTCTTCAAGTCAGAGAAAGCCCTAAAATAAACAAAAATGGATAATATTTTTATTTGAATTGTCTTAACAAATATATATATATATAATTTTTTTTTGCTTGTCGATTTAACAGTGTGACACAACCTTTGTTCAGTTCTTTTCATCCCAGCTCTGAGCTTTGAAGTAGTTTGTGTTGATTCACAAAAGGAAAAATCCATCAAAAAATAAATAAATAAACTGTCCTACACTGTATCTGGGCAGATTTTCTTGTAGACAAACCATTCAAAAAAATTCTAACAGTTCTAACAGTTTCATACATGTCAACCCCTGTCTCTCGGCTGCAGGGATGAATTTGTACAGTATGGTGACAAAATTATTACCAATGACATTTGCAAGACTGCCTAATTAAAAAGTGTACTTTGTTAAAAGGCTTTTCTAGAATTGTACATTTTAGAGCTCTAATGAAAAACATTTACTAGCTGTTTCGATCAGTAAAAAGGCAGAAACCACAGATTAAAGCTAGACCATCCAAACATGGATAAAATTCAAATTGTCCAGAACGACAGAAGTATTTATTTGGTTGGATTATGACAACACTGACATACTAATCATGGCCACGTTGTACTTTTGCAGTTCAGGTCACTTCTACTCACCCCCTCACCAGTCTTTGCCTTTTGCATTACCATGGAATTATAGGTTGTGAAGTAAGAAAATGACCCCAAACCCTTCACTACAATGTTGCATTTTATTACATTAAACAGATTTGATTCCTGCTTTGTTTTATAGTTGTGGAAGGATTGCCATCTCTTTATTATGCTTTTTCAAATTCATATGTTTGACTTAGTCTGCTTTGCCATTCAACTGCTGTAACTGATGAAAACGTGATGTGTTTGAGAGCCATTTTAACTGCTCAGTGGGTATAATCGTGCTGTGAGCTGTCTGTGAAAGCTGTGTGGCTGTACTGTCAGTTTACTATATTTTTGTAGTGAGTGCTGCTATAGAGCTTAAAACAACTACACCTGCAACTCATACTTTTATAACACGTGTGTGTGGGTGTGTGTAGCATTTAGGAAGGGTGTATGAAGCAGGGTAAAGAAGACCCAATTGCGTTGGACGAACTTTTCAACTGACATATGAACATATCCCTATACTTTAGGTTACTTCAAAGCATTAAACATAACTGGGTGGGATTTGTATGATTTCACTGTTATTTTTTAAATACATTTGATTTGTTTAGTGGTGTTTAATTACAATTTTGGATAAATCAAGGGGTTCATTTTGGCACTATAGTTTAGAAAAATTTATATACAATAATTTGTTTTAAAAGGTGCAAGACTGTGATTCTTTTGTAATCATTTTATGCAAAAGCAAAGAAAAGTGGTTCATGTTTTAACCACTAATTAAACAATATTAAACTCATAAAAGACAGACTGAACAAATGTTTTAAATCTCATATACAAGAAGCTGAGGCCTAATTATTTTTTTTAAATCAGCTTAAAGCAAAATGTCCAATGCTTTCTAACAGAAAAAAAAAAGTTTAGGAAAAGTTTACTTTTATCTTTACATTTAGGAAATTAGGCTAAAATAATCCACACTTAATAATGAAAAAAGAATAGAAAAAAAAGAATCCACTGATACGCAGAATATTACATGTCACTTTGTAATCAAGCTCATTGTGGTCTGTCTGCACTCTTGGATCTAACCTCCATAAATTGTGACAAACTTACATCAAATTTCTGCATCACCATTTACTAGGGGTAGATGGAATTTATTTTGCCAGGCTCTTTTTCCAAGGTTTTGCTCCACAACAGATATAACCCTTTGTTCTGCCTAAATAAAAGCCTTTGGACCAATCAGAACTATGGTTAGGTGTCATTGTCAAGTGAAATTTTTGTTGGTCAGTTCAAATCTTTTGAAGTGGACTTTTACTTGAAGTGAAATTGTGACAAATCTTAACAATAATAACTATTTGTTTATGAATGTAAAAAAGTAAAACAAGCAGTGAAAATAAGTCAATTCCTTTGTAACACCTTTCCCTCAAGTGTAATCCACAGAGCAGCGAGCCTGTTATTGTACTTTATGAGAGCGTTTATGTTATGTAATGTTCTCTTTGCAACCAGCGACGCCTGTGGTTATAGCTCTAAAGTTTGCCCAAATGACAGAAGAAGGCAATTAAGAACCGCATTTACCAGCCAAGTGAGAAGGGTCATAACAGCAGAGTGGGCTTGTCATGTGTACCAGGGCCCTGAGGGAGTTTTAGTGGTTTATTGGCAAAGCACTATAAGGGAACACAGTGTCAGAGGATAAACAGAATAAGTGAGGTTGATGCAGTGCACACCCTGGATTTTCTCCTCCCTGCTTCCTGCTTGTGATGATTTTGTAGTCACTAAATGTCGGTGACACCAGAGGTTAAGGTGGCAATTAAAATGTGTCAAGGAAGTTCCTTGTGTGTTAATACATGCCTCTCCCTAACCTCTCTCTGTCACTTGATATCGAAAGTCTTTTGAGAGTTGGCCCCTTTATATGAGTCACTTCATTAAAGTTAATTTGAAGGTATAGCTCCTATTTTATTCTGCCAATGTAAGAAATAATAAGATAATATGGGAATGTTTTATTTAAACCTAAATTAAAATTTATGACAAGTATGTTGGTTTGAAAGTAAACAAAGTAATTATACAATGAAAAGAGTAAGGATCAAGACAAACAACTTAACTGCTTGTTTTAGCTGCCTACACTGAAACAAAAAATATATAGAATCAGCTTAAAACGTTTTATTTAGTCATAACATATTTAACAGAATGTCTTCAAGCTTTGCATTGCTTTTTCTAAACTTTTAAAGGGAATAAAAAGCTACAATGTCGATCTTCTTGCAGTTTGACAGTTTTCAAAGCAGTCTCCACAAATGTATTATTCATAAAAGACTTTGTCATTTATGTCCCACTGGGTGAATAAATTTATTCAAATGCAAATTTAGGTACAACTGAGATAATAAGGAGTTTCATTGCATTTGAAATAAATAAAATAAGCAAGATGACAAGTTTTCTTGCAGTAATCAGAAACAACTAGTTGCATGTGGTTTTGTAAAATAAATAAAAAAAGAAACAATGAGTAACTTTTATTGAAAAAATTTTTACTAAGTTTGAATTTGTCATTCTGACTTTATTTATTTTGTAATGTTTTAAATAAATTGCATTTTACTAAGCAGTTTTGTTAAAACTGATATGTTCATAAATGGATAGATATTTTATTGCTGAATTCCAGAGCAACCTACCAAATCAGCTGTTCAGTTTTTTGAGGATGAGTAGAAAACCAAAGGTCGCTCTTCCCCATGTCGAACTATTTTATTTCAAAACAATTTTTAAAGAATAAAGCAGTTTTTTTTTCCTCTTGAGAGACTTCTGGCAGTTCAAGATTACCTTTATTGATTTTTAATTGAGTGCAGTGTGCAGCACACAGAGGACATAAAGGGATTTGAAATTCCTTACAGCATGTTTTATTCTTTCCGCAGTACATTTTCCATTTGTTGCAGTCTTCTTCCTGGTGTGATGGGCTGACCCCTATGTGTTCATAACTCTTGTAGCGGCTAATGCATCATAAATCATTTCAGCCCAAATATCCTAAAGGAAAACACTTCCTCCTGAAATTTTTACTCTCTCCGACAGAGCTTTAAAAATGTTAAATTTTGAATGAACTGTCAATTCACTTAGAGTAGAAAAAAGTATATGTATGAACAACTTTTATTTTTTTATTCACAAAACAAATATACTGCTTTGAAAATAAGCTAGATCAAAATGAATAGCATATAAACATATTCAGGCCTTGTCTTTGACAGTAGGAAAAAATAAATATAAAAATAGTATATGCCTATAATAACATAGGCACAAATTTTACAGTTAAATGATTTTAAAAAATGTGTCACCTCCTTAAATGTTCCCTCAGGAAATATCATGCAAACATAGTGAACACAAAACCACTTCAGACATTAAAATGTCACAAGTGTCCTTAGAGACTTTTCTGGTATAAGCTAATGAAATTAATTAACCGAAAAACTGATGTGATGTTTTACAAAGCATCTGTAGCTATGTGACCTTTGGGTTGTTGCTGATGTAACATGTTCATGTTCATGCTCTGTAAAACATGTTTTTTTCCCCTACATATCCATCTTGTCTATTCATATCAAGTTTAACTCTGAGCCAGGCCTTTGTAGCAGACTCACACCACAGGCAGATTTCAGTTTTGTCAAACTGTTAAAAAGGAAGATTTTTCTTTGGTCTGTTGCCCTAATGCTAGAATAAGGTAAGCAAGATTTATTTGAATATTTAGTTTTATTAAGGCAGTAGTAGAAATGACAACCCTGACAAAACCTTTAGTCTTATTTTAAAGTGATATATGCTCTTCCTAATTAGAGAGGAGACTTTTAAATGAAGAACTACAAGTGGAAGAAATGGGTCCAGGTAACCTGATTTCCAAAGGACAAGTTTGCCAGACAACAGGAAAATAAAAAAAGAATGGTAGTTTGTGCAAGTTTGTCAGTTTCAATTGCAAGTGGGCCGTATAAAAATACTGAGGCTTCAAAGACCAGAGGCAATAATATGAAAAGTTTTTCATTTACCACAACTTTATCAAGAACAGCAAGCTTTAAATCTCTCAGAGTTGCCCTCCAGTCTCCCTGGAGGTGTTGATTCCAACAAGAGGTCGATGACCCCTCGGGGTCCACCGGCTGACCCTCGGCTAAGTGAGTGGTATAATGTGCTTTGAATTTTTTTCGGACATAGTTGCATAGTTTAGTAGTAAAGCTAGGCCACATAGGTTTGTTTTCAGAGACAAGGCTGGTGTAAAGGTCAGAAGTCAGTCAACGCAAACTATTTTGGTTTGTGGCTATGTGACCAATTTTTTTTGGATCAATATTTTATAATGTATCGCTAAAGTTTGCAGGTTTAAGCTGGGAAAACTAATTCAATTTGTAGGGGAAAGGTGAAAAAGTCAAGTTCTTCAAACTGAGGGTCACACCTTAAACCAAAGGGAGATTGTCACAATAACAATTTTGATGTTCATTTTAATACTCTGCTGTGCTTTGGGCATTAGTAACAATTCTTAAAACTAGAGGTTCCAAAATAACAAATGTTCTGCAATCTAAATGTGAAAATATTTACTACAGTGTAAAAGGTGCTTTTACTGTGTACATCTTAAATAGTTCATATGTTTTCAAATCTGCATATGTGCCACAATCCAACAAGTTTAGATTATTTCTAAATTCTGTTTGGCATGTAGACATCATTTAGGAAGGTTTATTAATTGTTTGTTATTCTGCTTCTGCTACCTATTGCACTTGTTCCTCCCCAATGTATAATAGAAAAGGTCAAATGCCTTCTTTCAGTCTGCAAAACTGCTATGTATGTTCATTTTAGTAGTAAGTAATATTAATAATTGAAACTGCAAATATATTCAGGCTCTCTATATTTCCTGCGCCTGAGTGGCACTTTGGCACAAGTTTCCAGTTAATTTCCGCAGCTGGTAATGGAGCAGTTTCAGTGTAATGAACAGATGTTCATGCAGAGCAGTGATGTTTGCCATTCCGGAGGAGCGTCTCTAATAGCTGTCGGGCTTTGGAATCCATGGATGTGCTTAAGCACAGCGTGCTAGTGTTGATATTGGTAAAATCTTTTTCCCAGAGATGTATGGCTAAATCTCTCCTTCCCCTGATGTTGCTCACATAAGCTCCTTCATCCTCTCAAATCTCCTCAACAACATTCAGACATTTTGTGCGGTGGCAGATCAAATCAAATATCGCCAGAAGCTGATCATAGTAGAACAAAAAATAAATAAATAAATGAACAAACAAACATGTCTGCAGAGAGTTTAGATGCAAACTATGAAGTGTTTTAGTAACTCCTATATGGATGCCAATTAGAATGGAATAGTCCTCACCTTAGGGGCACTAAAAAGAGAAGCAAAAACAAAAAAATGGCAAATCCTCAGAGGAAGGACATATTCAATCCGTTTAAAAAGGACACATAATTTATGAAAAATAGCTCGGATGAAAAATAGCAAGTGTTTGCCTATTAGCTCTGTTTATGTTAGTAGCAAATATTTAACATACATGGAGCGTGTGGTAACAAGTTAGAAAGCCAAAGGAATAGTTGCATTGGGCTTTATTGTATAGCACAAAACAAAAAGGCCATTATTTGGGGCTGTGTCTCTAAATAGTGTAAATGAAACTCTTTCATTGAAGCAATTGTGATGAGGACTTAAATAAACAACATAATATCCAAGTAATAGAGTCAAATCTTTCAGTGAGATAATGATCCAAAACACGCCAGCTGCTGGTTGAAAGAGTATTTTCTCCCTGAAGAAAATCAAAGACCTACACTAGTTCTTTCAGAGGCTTTACCAAAAATCCCAGAGAGCACTGAAAAAGGATGCTTTGGAGAAGAAAGCGGCACTAGTCTATTCTTAAGTATGGATGAGATAAAACATTTGGTGCTTAAAGATAGAGGATATTTTGACTACATCCAAACTGATTGATTTCATCATCAAACAGCAAGCTGTTCTGCAGGCTTAAATGAATAGATTATATTTCTTTTGAAAGATGTTTCTGTGGTGTAGTTTCTGCAGTCAGTGTTTTACCTGCACTAGACAATGAACAATCTCTGTTTGGAGGAACAAGGTTAATTTCTCACAATGTAGATAATCTAAATAATAGTCAGGCTAATGACACAGTGGATTTTGACCTTTAAAGACACCATACCAAAATAATGTCCAACAGTTAAAGCAATTAATATTGCATAGACTTTTAAACCATAGTGACAAAGCCAATGTATATTTTTAGATACACTTCTGTGTAGGGGTGTAGGAAAATAGCAATACACTGAAATATCGCAATATTTATTTTCCCAATACTGTATTGATTCTCTAAAGCCCTATATCAATCTTTAATTATGGTTTAACTTTCCTACCAATGGTTCATTTTTATGTTATAGTTTAGCCTCTGACCACTAGTGTCAGCAGTGAGCCAGCCCCATGAGGAACATTGGCATTGTGAGTAAACATTTGCATCATGCACCAATACCTGAATCTGAGTAGAAAAGACGGACACCCACTGCCTTCTAAGCTGAGGTAAAGTTACCAACAGTCCTTTAGTCAGAATATCTGCATTTTAAGCCAAATTGAAGTGTCTAGTTCGGGGCGCTCTTTCTCCGACTGTAATCAGCCGTCGCGTTACAGATGGCAGGCAGGCAGGCAGGCATGTGTCTAGCGCCCCGAGCAGGGGGTTCCCAGAGGGGCGGTATTAATGTGGCAAAATGTAATGACCATATGAAACACAGTGCATTTAAACGACTGGCATTCTTGCGCTCCCTCCTTAAGGTGCCCAACATATGGGCTATTGTTCAGTGTGTTGGGTGACCATATTGTTATAGTAAATTAATTCTAAAATCTAAAAGCTGGCACAAATATATTTTGAAACTATTTATTGGCAAATTTAGTCTAAAAATTGAAAACATGGTTGAAATAAAAATATGAAACAAATAAAATGCATACAAAACATACTGAGTTTTTCTTATTATTGTGTATTGTGTAGTTGGTGTTTTCAATCAGTTGTCAGTACAATTAATTCAATCCAAGTCTATGGAACAGTCGCAAAATGTCACCAAAATAACTGTCCCTCTAAAATCTTTCAGAAAATCGTAAAAATACATCGAATTGTATAGAATCGTGTCGTTTGCTGAATATCGTGATATATATTGTTTTGTGAGCAGAATATCGTGTATCGTATCGTATCATGAGATTAGTGTATCACTACAGCTCTACTCCTATACTTTGATGTCTAACATAGAGGATGGAAATAGGCCTAGAAGAAGGAATTAATACAAATTAGCCATCTTCCTTAAATCTTTTGGTGGGGAAAAAGCCCCATGAATATCATTTATCAAAATGTATCAATATCATGATTTTAATAATGGAAAAACTTTAGCATTTAAGTGAATAATTGGTTTGAATTACACAATTGCATTGAAATATTTCTTCAATAATGTTTTAAGCAAAATGCTGCTAAACTTTGTACAGTTTTGGCTCATTAGCTTTGAGGTTGTGCCGCTTTTTGTTGCTCTTGCATTATGCATTTTACACTCTTAATTGAATCATGCATTATTGAATCAAGAAAACAGACCAATTGTCAGTTCTTTATTGTGATTCTTCATTTACTCTATTAACTTTAATGAATGCATGACAAATGTCTTTTTCTAAACTGTATTCACAACTTTGTCTTAAAATGCATAGAAAACATATATACAGAGAAATTAGAGACCATTGCACTTATATCTATTGCATAATTTAAATAGTCATCAATAGTTTATACTCATTTATGCAGATTTAGTCCATAAATTAAAGTCTTTGAATACATATTTCTGATAGCTCATGACTAACAATACATTTTGTGTTAATACATTAACCTCAGTGCCTGAATGTAATGATTCCATGATTTGTGGTGCACTTTTGCAAATAGAAAGAAAACTAACTTTTGACACAAATGTCATTCTCTAAATTTTTTTTCGTTACGTAGTCATCTGCTTTACTGTTTGACAGACAGTAACCTTGTGGGTTGTCTGTCTTTATAAGAAGCTAATTACCTATAATGACAAGATAATTATTTGCTGCCAAATGAACTCATATAGCATCTTTTTATAGATTCAGCTATAGAGAGAGTGAAAAATCCAGTTATCCAATCAGGTTTCATCACTCTCCTAAATCTGCACTGCCCTGAGCCATACAAGTGATTATTGAGTTCTCGCTTGTTTTCTGTTGTTTGTGCATTTTCATTAGTTGATAAACTCAGTGTTTGTTAAACCTTGATAGCAGAAAGTAATTTACTTCATATTGCTTACCTCAAAGCTTAGATACCAAACAATGAGAAAAAAGTAAAGAAAAAATAATTAAAATCTGTTACCAAAAAACCAACTATGACATGCAGCCAAATTTATTGAAAGTATTTTAAACAATAAACTTCTCAGCTTTATTTGTTTACCTACACAGATTACAGCCAAACTAATGTAAGTCAATCCTGAGACTCAAGCGTCTGTGAGATTTTTCAAAGATTCAGCTGAGTCCTTTGTTTACACTGAGTCTGGTACCACATATCAAAATTTCACCTAATAAATCTGGAAAACTACAAGATTATCATTTAGACTGCACCATTTCATATAATTAGGGATGTAATTATTATGTTTTGTTTTATTAGTGCTGGGCATAGAAATAAATTTTTAATCATGATTACTCTCAAGATATTTTTTGTGATTAATTGCGATTAATCTCAATTATTTTTCACTCTACTATAGCTGAATGTGTATGTTTGTATGTTGCATTACATGTGTGACACACTGTACATTTTTTCTT
Source organism: Cynodonichthys magdalenae (assembly GCA_031762555.1). Classification (NCBI taxonomy): domain Eukaryota; kingdom Metazoa; phylum Chordata; class Actinopteri; order Cyprinodontiformes; family Rivulidae; genus Cynodonichthys; species Cynodonichthys magdalenae. The sequence continues at coordinate 25,411,975 of JARVJO010000227.1, forward strand.
TTGTTTTTCATTTTAATGTCTTATTGCTTATTGTATTTTTTTCCAGACAGCAGGTGCCCGGCTGTAGCTCGGGTTCATGTGAGCGGTTGCAGCACTCAACAACAAAGGCTCTATTTGGATGAGACGTACGATGAAGGCTGTCTAAAGCCAATAATGATCAAGATCCCGCCTCCCCGCAGCAACTACTGGGTTTGTGTGTACGTCTTCATACAGCCCAGAGAACAGAGATCTGACGGAGAAATATAAAGTAACTGCGTTAACGCTCGATAAAAAAAAATTATTGCCAGTAAGTGTTGGCTGCGGTAACGCATTAATACCACGTTAAAATGCCTAGCACTATATTTTATATTTTGAAATGTGTTCCTTTAATGAACAAATTCAGTCATCTGGAGGAATTTTGGTACACTTTGAAGTTGGAAAGTTGTATTCTATGAAGTTTTCAATACTTGGCAAAGCAGCTCAAATCCTCCGGAGATTTACAAACTTACAATGAGAGAAAGTGTATCTGTTTGCAATTTGGAAAGTCTCTGAAAAATGCATGGAAAACCAAGGCACCTTCAATAAATACTGAGCAGGTGATTGATTGAACCATCAGCATCTAGAATAACTTATGCTGTATTCTACCAATGTGTTGGAACTTTTAAGCATCTTTTCAACTGTAAAAAAATAAACTTAAATCAAATGAGCATTTACATAAATATTTAAGAAGTTGAGGTGTGCTGTTACAGAATTGAACAGTATTTACAGTATTGTAACGTTACTGCTAATAGATTGCAAGACTGACTTTTTTAGATTGACTACAATTTAATGGAACATTGTACTGCACAGTGTATTAAAGTAGAGTGGATCACTGGTTAGCACAATTACATGTAAAATCACATTTACAAATCCTGTTTATTCTTTGTCAGTGCTGTAATTATAACTCAACTAAGTAATCTGCATCCATTGCATGAGATCAGTTTTACTCATCTTTTCACATTTTAATTCTTTAAAGATTGAAACTAGTATCACTTTCATGAAATTTGTTCTAAAGGGAAAAAGTAAGGATTTATTTTGTATGTCTAGCTTTTCAGCAAAGAAAGCTGAAGATTGAAAAAGCAAAAAGCTGAAAAAGAAATGAGGAAATGGGAAGAAAGTAAAGGCGAGAGACAAACACAACTACGGAGAGATTAAATGAGGACATGATACATGGAAAAGAGGCAGAAGAACAAAATTTGCAAGTGGAAGATGAGCATAAAAGCATGAAAAAATAAAAATGGCAGAAACAGTGGGTGATGAAGAAATAGATGAAGACAGACTGACAGATTATCCTCCTACAGTACATCATACATTTTTTCCATGATTCTCATAAATTCAAGAAGCATCACAAAAACACATTACTTTATTTGCTAAACTAATTTTCCATTGCTTTTTTTATATAAAACATGTCAAGATATGTTTTTTTAGAGCTTTGCTGTGCTGCATAATAAATGTTGCTTTAAGATGTAGAAAAAAAATGCTGAGATGTAATCTGGTGGTTTGGATGGTGTTGCTAATATTTATCCCTTTTTCAGTCAGTGGTCTAACATTAAAGGCAGACTAAGCAGAATATACTTTTAAAAATCTTTTTTTAATCACATCTTATGACCCACTAGAAACTTGTGCTGCAGTTTATATCTGCAGTCACATTCTCTTCTGCTGATAACGATCTTTTTGTACTTTTTTTTTCTTTTCTTTTTGGCAATGTTTGAGTCTGCTCCTTTTTTGGGAAGAAGATTAAGAAAACAGCAAATGAGAACACAATAGAATGAGCATAACAAAAAAATGAATAAATGGATCATACATAATGGTACAATTGGAACTTTCACATGAGTAACCACAATGAGCTTATTACCACATAGACATGTCTGTGCTTGAAAAACAGGTGCTATGAATGATAAATTGGATCATCAACTGTTTTGTAGTTGATCACTGTTCTTTTCCTGAGTATAGCTGATGAGTCAATAGCAACAGCAGAGTTGTAAAGTAACTAAGTACAAATACTTTGTTACTGTATATAAGTAGAATTTTTGGGTATTTGTACTTTACTTCAGTAATTATGTTTCTGCCTACTTTTTACTTCTACTCCTAAATTTTTCATACAATTATCTGTACTTTCTCCTTACATTTTTAAAAAAGGCAAGAAATAGAAAGTCGTTACTTTTATTTCATTTTTGCTTGTTTTCATTGCAGCTTGTTATTGTAAAAAATAAATACCATCCATATAAATTGCGCATCCTAGACAGAGTGAATTTAATTGTGGTTGAATGAGAAGTAAAAATATTAAAAATTCTCCTGTAAGACAGATATGTAGCCTAGTATGAAAATGCATGTGGTGGCATTTATGTATATTGTATATCAGAGGTGCCCAAAGTGTAGTCCGTGGGCCAAAACTGGCCCACCAAGCCATTTGATTTGGCCCACCAGCAGTTGCCATGGTTACTAAGTTATAATTTGTTTTCCTATGTAGAAACACAATATTTTCACCTAAAGTCATTCTATTCATTGACCCAATGGCTACATAAGGGGCGTAGACCACCGCTCTGACTGCTAGCTTAATCATTAAAAATAAAAGTACTGTACTTAAGAAGTATTTGTATTTCATTAATTATAATATTGCATTTGGCCCGCAGCCCTCGGATAGATTTTCATTTTGGGGAAAAGGTTTGGGCACCCTTGATATATGTGTATAAACTGAAACAGCTAGAGCAGTGCATCCTAAATTTAGCATAAATTAAACATTCTTTTAATACAACATAATTTCTGCATTTTTCTGGGGAGGTCACCTCCTAATAAATGTCATTACAGAAAATCTAGCTGCTCATTTTAAATCAATACTTTTACTTTTAATACTTAAGTACAAAAACATCAGATAAGACTTTTACTCAAGTAATACTCCTAAAGGAGACTTTAACTTTTACCAAAGTATTTTTTGGTAAGATACTTGTACTTTTACTCAAGTATCGCTTTGTGGTACTTTATACAACACTGAGCAACAGTTCACAGTCAAAGCCATAATAAAATTAAAATCAATACATTCTCATTCAACTCAAAAATCTACTGTATTATTATGACATATATCCTGATGCAATGAAGAAGAAGCCATTCAGATGACCAATCTAGTTAGATGTCACGACAAAACAAATAATTAAAAAAAAACTTAGTACAAAAAGTAGGATAATTTTGTGTTAGATTGATGTTTTTATTTTTGTTTGTTTGTTGCCAAGAATACTGTTCCTCAAAACAAAAAAAACAAACAATCACTGAAAAGACTGTTTAGTTCATCCTAACTGATACTGCGTTTGTTGTACAAAATGCATTTGTGGGTTGAATCAATCAAAATCTCAATTCAATCTTTAGCTGTTGGGTGGAAACCCTCACATTTGACTGTAATATTTTCATTTGGAGGATGGACAAATTAGTGGCAGCAAGGCATCCAGATCGTGTGGCTGCAAAATAAAATCAAATTATTACATTTCCACCACTGTGCCTGACAGTTGGTATGAGCTATAGTTGCCTATATATGTTTGAAGATAACTAAAAACACTGTCTCAGGGTCACTCTGTCAGTCTCCAGCACATCATATGTGATGCTCACTGGTAGCTTGCATAACATAGTTGACTTTGAGTTGGCCTCTAGTTTTTAACTGGCCCACTATTTCATGAACATTTTTTTCTTATTGCTGCTGTATGTTTTTAATCATTCTAATATCTAAGTGTGCAGCAAGAAATTACATTTTTGTCAATGCATGTGGTTCATGTCTGTCTAATCAGACAGCTTTAGGTGTCTGTTCGGTTGATCAGTAGCTGGTGTTTTTCTTCGTTGCTTATAATTTCAAGTTCCCTTTGGGTTATGCTCAAGCAATATGGTCTCTTATACTGGCTGCTATGATGTCAGGCAGAAACTTCCATGTGATCAAACACGTTATTACAGAGATTGAAGAGAATTACTACTTTCCTGGGATCAGGATTGTCTAACCTTGGGTTTATCACTCTAGGTGGACACAATTCATTAGCAACTGGATCATTTGTGCTGCTAGGCATTCATTGAGAACAGTTAGTGTCTTTAGCCAAAAGCTGTAGATCATGTCAGAGCCAAAGCTCTGCACTTAAGATTGTATTTTGGATGTTTGCAGCATTGCAATGAGCATTAGTATAAGATAGGTGGATTGTTTTATGTCATAGGTCTTTTTTGTTGTGTCTTGTAAATCCTTTATCATGATTTTTGTTTTAACCTAACAAGTATCTATGTGCAGAAATATGTATGCATGTATCAAATACTTTATTTAAAATACATGTTCTATCCACAAAGTCTTTTTTTAATGTTTTAATAAATGGCTTCAAGTTTTGTTGGGCACTTTATTAAGCACATTTATATCCCAGTATGTTCTAGTCTACAATCTTTGAGTTCTATAGTATTAAATGCAGGAAGGCAAAGGGCACTTCCATCTTATACCTCTTCATCTGACATCAAGGATAATGGCCTCTGTCAGACTTTTAAAGCTTGGGCCAGCAACTTCTCTGTCACATCCTACATCAGCCTGAATTTTCATAACCTTGTCACTTTTATTGCTGCATAAATTGGTGTAAGGTCAGCAGTATCCTGGCAGTGTGAGTGGTAACAGGGCATGAGGTTAATTAAAAGGATGTGCGTGTGATCCCTTTAACACCTCTAATCCAAAATTGTCACTATGCAGAAAAAAAAGACATACAAAAGCACACACCCCACAGTCAGCCAAAGAATAAAATTGATTGGGAAAGCACGAATGCACTCCAGTGCCCAGTATTGAACATTAAACCCAGTGCAGCATGTAGTAAAGCTGTAAGCAATGTGCGCTCCCTCTTCCGAAGCAGTTTTGTCTGCCACTACAAGTTATGCTCACCTTCCAGTAATGGTTCCTCCAGGCTTGAAATTAGCACAATTTACCCCTCTCTGCAGTACATATATTGGTGTTGAAAGCCAACTGGTTGCACCACTCTTCACTCTTGATGAGCCCAGTGACAGAGCAAGAAAAGGACATAAGGGAATATAAAAGTTGTCAGCTTACATGACCAAGTAGTGTTGTGTGAAATGACTTCAGCCCAACATTGTTAATGTTGCTTTCACCATGCTCGATAAAGGCAAATAAAAGGCCAGATAAAGCTCTGATGGAATGTGGTGTTTGTGTGTGTGAGAGTGGGCATTTTTGGATGGAAAGTGCTTAAAGTTTGCTATTAAAGTCTTTGCCTCTATTATTGTAAACATTTAGGAAAACGGACACCCTTGGCTCCAATTATCCTTGAAGACTTTTACTTCTTTTTGTCACACATCATTCTTATATTCTATTAATCCACTTATATTACACAGACTGACAGCACCCTTACACAAGATGTAGCCAGTATTACAAAATGCAGTTTTTGGTCAAGTGTTTGTGTGTTTTGTCAACATGCTTATATAAAAAATGACTGCAGTATCTATTTTACAAGTGCAAATACATGAAGAGACATAAGCAACATATTTCTTTTATAACTAACTTGAAAAGTTTGCAATTTATGTCAGTGCGAAAAGGTGTAAAAAAGGAGTTGTGGAAAAGTTGTCAACGCTTTGTCTTAAAATAATACATAACCTAAAATTATTGGGAGTTTTAAGGTTACCCATTATAACATTGTATAAAAAACATGCCATGTACATTAAATGTTTAGGTGCCAGTGACATTTGTTTTGAGGGTGATAGGTCTCTCGTTTAATTATCAAACTGATGATTCAGAATGTCCTCAATCATTTACAGACCAAAACTTTCAGATTTAACGCTTTAAAATCCATTGAAGAGTATCATTAAACACTTATTAGGTCATTGGAGCTTTCCTATTTTGAGTGTAAAGGTAAGTAGGAGTTACAAAACATTCACCTCAATCCACCTATGCTTAGATACCATCTAGTTGCAGATTAAATTGAGATTAGGAATTAAGATTAGAAAAATGTCTTTAAAATCAAAGGTTTGGGCAGAGACTAGTGAACCCAGTCCCAAAAACTGAGAAAACCAGGAAAAGACAAAACCAAAAAGTATTTTTGATTAGGACATTATCATTGCTGCTGCTGGTCATATGTATGCTAATTAGCAAGAGTACAATTCATTACCCAGGGAGATATGGGACTATGTCTCTAAATCACTCAACAGTTAAAAGTTTTGACAGTCTATAATTTAACAGATGGAGAGCTCACTTAACTTTGTCATCTCCCTACAGGCAAGTGGTTTTAATAAGAAAGAGGAAAATTGTCCAAATAGGTGCAAAATAGAGAAACTGTGTGATGGGTAAAAACATTTTTGGCGATGATAATTTCGATTGATTGGACACCAATACAAAGCATTTTTCTTTTTTTTTCACCAGTCTTAACTGCATAAGATTTGGATGCATGAAAAATCATCGGATAGCTGTAACAATGTGAAGTGATCAATTTACAGACAAGACTAAGATTACTTTCTCATTATTTTTCAACTGTTTTAGATGAAAAAGCACAGTAAAATCTTTAAATAAAATTCTGTTTCTTGGTCAAAATGGATTTGAAAACTTAAGATTCAAATCTAAGCTGACTCGGCTTAGATTTACCCTGTGAACAAAACCTTTGTCAGTTTATGAACACATTAACAAAAATTACTTAGACAAAAAGTCAATAGTAGTAAATAGTAACATGGCTCTTCAGTATTTCTTTGATTATTGGGAAACATGAACTTTGCTGGCTCAAGCTGAAAACTTGGTTATTCATAGCTCTGCCTGTTCTATCTGAAAGTCTTTGTGATGTAAGTTTTTTCCTTTTTTTTTCTTTTTTAGGGTCCACCAGGTCCCACAATTGCAATAACACACACAGTGGCCCAGATCATTTAGACTGTGCAGACTGCATGCTGCAGTACAGATCTTCCTTGTTAAAAGAAGCACCAAAGACATGACAGAAGACTGAGAGTCAAAACCTGAATACGAATAGTTACACAAATGCTGTTCGAGGAGATTTGCTGTTATCCATATTTGGATAATTTACCCTTCTCTGGCCACAAGGACACAAAGAAACAAAGAAACTGCATCGGGTCTTGGGGGTCGGGTCTGTGGTCATCCACAGTCACTATTAAATATTCCATTGGAGAAACCTTGTACACTCACCGGCCACTTTATTAGGTACACCATGCTAGTAACGGGTTGGACCCCCTTTTGCCTTCAGAACTGCCT
>JARVJO010000227.1:25459931-25472380 GCA_031762555.1 Cynodonichthys magdalenae
TGGTCAGGGTTAGGCTGTAAAAAATAATAGAAGTCAATGCAAGGTCCCCATAAAGATAGCTGTACCAGACTGTGGGTGTGTGTGTGTGTGTGTAAGGTGCTGAATGCTGTGTTTTGCTCAAGGACACTGACGCATTACAGGGCTGGATATGATGTGGAAGATGATAAATTTTGGTCAAAAATTGTAAGAATTTACAATATAATTAAACTCAGGGTACATATTACCAAAATGATAAGATCCAAAGCAAAGATATGTAAAATTTTATTTTGAAAATGACCAAGAACCAGGTGAGTGTGTAACTGTTTGAGGTAAAAGAGTGAAATAATTCTTTGAGTAAGTTGTAATACAATTATGTTAATCCTAACTGACCGAGCTGACTTGTCTTTGGTTTTGGGGGAATGCTAATGGAGGTAATCACTGATTAATTCTTTCACTAAATTGTTCGCAATTCAAAGAAGCACACAAAGGACTCTAGAAGGAAACGTGCACTTTGTTTTTATCATTGCATTATTTCAGAAAACACTTACTCTTACTAAACACTAACTCAAGAAGTAAAGTAGACATATCATTCTTTTAAATCCTCTTTTTTTCACATTTAAATCATTCAGCTGGTGTCAATATAAAATGCAACTGCAATGCTTTGGTCTGAATTCATCCTCTCTCTGCTGTAGATAGGACTTCTTTTACTAAATGGAAATTATTCCCCTGATAGGTTTTTAGGCTTTTATAAATGTCAGTTGAAAAAAAACAATTGTATACTTCTTCAATTGCTTTAAGTCAACTCCAAAAGCTGAATAATATGAAGCTGACATCACTAAATTAACAAAGAAAAAGCGGCCCATTTAATGCGTTAATAACCAAGCAGCAATAGGTGAGGTTCTAAAACTAGACTCATCATACAGAAAATAAATGAATAAGCATTTCAATAAAAAGACAGTTTTGTGAAAATAAAAACAGCAAAGTGCCAAAGACTAATGGAAAACAGTCAGTAAAAGGAGCACAGCTGCTGAGCAAAGCCAATGCACAAAGCAAAAGTAATTAAAAAATGTATTAAAAATGTCTAAAGTGAAACAAAAGTATGTGTGAAAATGAGTGATATGCAAGAGGACCTGTCTTTGTTTTTCATTTCCCATTTTACTTACTCGGTTAGCAGTCCAATTATCTGAAAGATGTGTAAAAAATTAAATAAATAAGCTGAACTTCAAAGTCAGGTTCTGTATTCAGCCCAAGGCCACTTTACCATGAGCCTCTATGAAGCATGTGGATCAAACAACAATTCTGCTTTTTGAATGTGAAACGTATCAAAATCCATCAGTATCCATTTTATTATTCTAAAACATGGGGTGGCACTTATTCAAAACCACATTAAAATGTCCACCAGTACAACTAAGATCCAAATGACCAGTTGTTGAACATCTACTTCTTCACTAAAGAGCCTTGTGGGTTTTAAACATCTCTCCAAGGGCTACAGGAACTGAGAATTTCCCCTAAGGAGTAACCATGTGAACTATTTATTTTTTCTTCTGTGTTCACTCTGTCATAGGAACACTGATTGTGAAGCGATCATCTGTCAGTTGGTGCCATATTATTAATGTGTGAGACATTACCCAAAATACCAACAGAGCACACTGTTGAGGCTATGTGATTGTTGTGTGCTGAGGGTGTGATTATTACTGTGGAGTTGGAAAGAACATGAAATCACAAGAAGAAGAAGTGCTACAAGGCTGAAATTGTGAGATGATAATAATAATACTGTTCATTACACCCCTACATTAAAATGACAAATTAGTAGGTTTCAGACTGACCATTTAACATTATTGGCTTTGATTGATGCTGCACAACATGTACTGTTTCAGTGATCCTTAAACTTAGCTTAGAAATACACTTCTATAACTCTAAATTCAGATTTGTATTGAAGAACTTCACTAACCTGAAACTGCTAATAAATAAAATGGGTTTTCAGGTTGTTTCAAGTCATTTTTGCACATAATGTCCCTTGTTATTGATGATGGAGACATTCTAATCATGTGCTATTACCACAGTGTAGTGTTACTATGTATTTATATTTCTTTTCTTAATATTGTAAGTTTGGAAACAAGACCATCCATCCATCCATCCATCCATTCATTATCTATACCCGTTTCTTCCTTTTTTAGGGTCACGGGGGTCACTGGTGCCCATATCCAGCCCTCACAGTGCGAGGGGCAGGGTACACCCTGGACAGGTCGCAAGTTGAAACAAGACCAAGAAGGGTGAAAAAAATAAAGATATTTAGTGTTCCCTTTAGTATGTAACATTTTAACAGTTTTTTTTTATTGTTTGTATTTTGCATATTTAGTTAACTCTTGTGTCTAAGATAGAAGTGTAATAATTTTCTAAACTAAATAAAAATATAAACGGTAAAAAACAAATGCTCAGCGTGTGCTCACAGCCTTTCCATGGCATGGAAAGTGGCAAAAAAAAGTGGAAAGCTGAATTTTGGTTGTCAACATCATTTGTTGAGCCTTAAAAAGCTCTACAAAATGTATCGTGAAGGTTATAACTCAGGCATTTCCTGCTTGAGTATGTGCTGTGCATATTGCAGTTTGTTCTTCATATGAGAAAGAAGCTCAGCAGAAAAAAAGATCCTATAATTGAGTAAAAATGTCAGTTGAGATTAACTGCAGCCCATTGACACACAAGAATAAATCTATTCAACTAACTATTTTCATAATCAGATCATCTTTGGTCATCAGAATCTTTTTTATAGCATAATCTAAATGCACTTTCTGAAAGAGTCATATTTTTTATTCGTTAAGCATGGGCTTAATCTCTGGAGAATGAATTCAATGACTCATAGGCTCCTTCAATCCCAGGGCACTGTGGCCAAATGCTGAGGCCATGACGCCATCTGTTTATTTTTTCATTAATGGTAACAGTGACATCTAAAGGTCAGTGGTTGCCTGAAAAAAAAATCGGGCTCTATAAACACTAAATGTCCACATTATTTGCAACCCCCTTATCTTCAGAGGTTCGAATCGTATCATGACAGTCCATAATCCTGTATCCTCTCTAATGCACATCAGTTACTTAAATATTCTTTAGTAACATTTTTTTATGACTCAAGTTTTGGGAGCTATAGCTAGGAGCTAGTGCTTGTGACAAAATATGTATGAAATCAAAGTACTTTCAGTTATTCTTTAATGTCACAGTAGCTTTAAATTGACAATTTAGAATTTTTTGATGTAAGTTTTGTGAAGTAAGTTTGTACAATAAGTACATTTCATGCAGCAGTAGGAAGACCTTGACCTTGGCCACTTCAAATCCGGGTTCAACATGTTTGCATTAGCCCTTATGGCCCAGTTCCACCCTGACAGTGGTGGGCAGCACTAATTCAAAAGTTAGTTGCACAAATTCTAAAGTACAAGTTCAATTATTTAGTTCCACAAATTCTTAAGCACATGTTTCAAAACGAAAGCACAACTTTATCTCAGAGTTCACCATAATACATGTTTACTGTGATAACATGAGCTATTTTTGCACAACACTGTCAACTAGTGGCATAACAAATTGCTTTCAATCAATGGCAATTATTTTTGCGGTTTGGGGAGGTGGTTTGTTGAAACGGACTTTTGACTTATAATGTTAAAATAAAAAGTTGTCGTGGATTGCAAGTTCTTCTACTTCTAGGTAATTTTCTTATGTTTATGGTAGGGCTTCGATAAGAAAACATGCGATATGCAATATATTAGTAATTTAAAATGTTTATGGTAGAACTGAAGCGATGCATTTTGGGTAAAGGACAAAGTAAAGTAAACCATCTTCACTTCAAAATAAGAGCATGAATTTAAACTGTGCCTAATGTAGCTTCAATACGACGTGATACAGAAAATAAAGCTGTTGTAGTTTTACCGTTTTGTCTTTTACTTATTTATTTATTGCCACAATGTTGTGTTTTTATGCAAATGCTTGCTGAGCATGGTTCATGTGTGGTTGGAACCTGGAGAAACACTTCAGCCGAACCTCAGATCAGAACCTCAGATCAGAACCACAGCAGGCGCGCCGCTGGAGAAAGGCTGGGAAGTTTTGCTCAGTGACGTTGATCCAATTACTTCCTACCAAGCAAAGAATTGTGGGAGATGTCTCTTAATTTCAAAACGGTCACCAAAGAGTACAGTTAGTTACAGTATAAAACTCTGTGTGATTCTGTGAATGTCTGAGGGGGCACTGTTTCCATACAATGTTTCCACATGGTATTGGTTTATAATGGCATGCCCTCTCTACTGTTCAAGAAAATGTTACAAACGTTAGATATTTGGGGACTTTCTAAGCTTGCTTTAAAAGGATTTCTGGAATGCTGAGACCCATGGTTCTCTCTGGGCCAGGCTGCTCAGCCCAATTTGACGTCAGCTACTGATTGGTTCACTGACCAAAGGGGTTACACCACACAGATGAGAGTAATTTCACGTGAATTGTTTCCAGCAACTGTAACAACCATCGCTAGCTAAGAGTCAGTGACCTCTTTTGCTGACCTAAAATGTCATCATGGTTTTTGACTTAACTGCTTATCTTCTGTTTTCTCACAGACAGAGAGTTTTACAGGATCTGCCAGAAGTTATCATTCTTGCTGAATGGTTTATCAAGTGCTATACTCTCTTTGGCCAAATCCTCGGCGCCAGCTGTTACCGTCATTGTCAGATAACATTCTGTATAAATAAGTGCATTTGAGACTGCCTCATCTACACATATTTTATGTACCACTGTGACACGGTGTGTGTCTTGCATATGCAATAAATTCTGACAACCATTCATGAAGTACTTTTCATTTTTGGATCACCTGTGTTTCTGCCTTGTTAAATAAATATTTTCCAGAACAACAATAGGCTAACATTAGCTACCGCTAGCTTGCTGTCCTCTGCATTGAGCAGAGTGTCATCTTAATGTGGACAGGATCATAATGTTAAACATGTCATGCACAAATATTATTTTGTTTTATTTGTGACACAACAATAACAGACTATACCAAACGCAAAGAGAAAGTACCAAAGACAATACTGAACCATCCAGCAGTATGATGCTCAAGACAAGGGGCATGATGACAAACACAACCAGGACCAGTGTAAGGCCAGGTCAACTGGAGCCAGGGCAGGCCAAAATAGGTCTTATAATCAGGGCTAGATTAACACTTTGCTGTACCCTGGGCAACAATATTCTGAGTCCCCATCATCACGACCCCAGGACCACCAGTGTATAGCAAAATACAGAATAATTTACCACAATATATAGTAAATATACTCAATACTTCAAATTCTAACTGTATTTTGTTAAACAATGCTCATAGAACCACAAATGCACTACTATGGCCTCTTTTCCAGGATACATAGTCACATATGATGCTATGAAAACAAAGCACATCAGTATAATCTGGTAAAATTGACCCACTACATTGAGATTGAGGGAAGTGTTCTCCCTTTTCACTAGAGGGGCACTTGACATCACACGCCCCACTCAATGTACATTGATCTGCATCACCTGACCTGCCTCAAGCGAATTGACCAATGAGGCTTTAGGACATCTCCCCTCTTTCATCTGCAGGGGTTAGTATGCTCATGGTGCATTTGAAAAACAGCTTGAAAAAACACGTTACCATATGTTAACGACGAATTAAACAATTGTAATGGTGGAGAAAAGTGTAGTGAACAGAGAGCACAGATGCAGGAAGTTCAGGGAGACATGATCCCACGCATACACTACGTCAGTTATGTCCATGCCCTTACTGCCCGGGCCCTTTAGAGGCCGTGGGCCCCCAGCCATTGCCCAGTTGCCCATATGGTTAACCCAGCCTTGCTTACAATTAAAAAATGCCTAAAGAGTCTCAGTTTGAAGAATTAGAAAGGAGTCAAGTTAACTAAGTTGATAAGGCGTCATCAGAGGACTGTACTGTGGTAGACAGAAAAATGGGTTAATCCTTGTTTTGTGTCAGTATTCAAATGTTAGCATTGAGTTTCTGACAATGTTACTAATTATGCCAATTTTATCTCAAGAGTTTATTATTTACTAACTGTTATAATAAATTATAACACATACTGCAAGTTAAATTGTTTCTCCTACATGTCTCTGAGTTCAGTGGACATTTTTATCCATCCTGGTTACAGAATCTACAGTAATTGAGCAGAACTCATGTGGGATTGAGAAGATCTGAAGATTCAAAGCATGACTGTGATGCTGCTTTTTTATGAGCATGGATCAGATTTTCAAGAGGATTATTTTTAACTTCTGCTTAATTCCATGCCACAGAACTGAGACTGTTTTACAAGTAAAACAAAGCTGTATCTATTGTTATAGTTTTAAAAATAAAATTGCTGCAGAATAGATGCATACACAGATTTATTGAATATTTAGTTACTGATCTTTCTGAAGTAAAAAAAAGGTTTTTGGTTTTGTTTTTTTCTTATCTTTGAATACCAGATTGACAATCATGCATCCATATATCATAGCCATCAGACCAGATTTTCGTCCACTTTATCTGGGCAGTCAAAAGAACAGAATTGTTTAGAAAACCTTTAGCATGTAGTTCAGCAACAACTCCCGATGGGCATTGTTGTTAAAACGCCCACTCGCTGAGTAGGCTGAGAAACACCACTTTATAGATGTGTGAAAATCAGTTTTTCAATTATCTGCATGTTTCTGAGAATATTAATCACAGCACACTGTTGCAAAACCCTGTGGACTATTACATAAACCCCCGGGATTTATACACTGCTGAGGCTTCCACTGACAGAACAGAAATTTATAGTTCAAAGAAATATTTATGGAACGTGTGGCCCCAACCACTTTTCTAATCTACGGTGCTTTCAAAGAGCGCCACCAAGTCGTGCTGTCAGTAGTTATTCAGCTTCTGCTGCTGATGTTTGTTTGAAGGTAGGACATCAGAGCGCTGCACTGATACTGAGCCAATACACAACAGGAATGTCAGCTTGTGGCAACTTTCTAATACTGTACACAGAATAATATGAAGAACTGAAGAAAAATTTGATTGCTGTCTCGTGATACAAAAGTAATAAAAATTTAGACTAATGAAAACTAAAAATAAACAGGTTCTTAAGGGGAAATAGCAGTAAGCACAATGTTTAAACATTTTCAATACACATATAAATTAAAAGCCCACCAAAGGAACAATATAATCTGTTGTTCATTTCAACCTGGAAAGACTCACAGAGAGAATGACAGCAGTTAAACAGTTTTATGGCGCTCGAGCCCCAGCAGAAGACGTGGGTGCCAGTCTCCCCCATGGTGGTGATGTGGAGGCTGGAGGTCTGGAGAGCAGACTGATCCTTGGGTGCTGGGCCTTTACACCTGGATCTCTGTGAGATGATTGGGTATGGTGAGGAGAGGATCAGGCGCTAATGAGCTGCAGCTGGGCACATGACACAGCAAACGGGTGGAGCAGGTGAGGTGGGGAGAGTCTTCGGCTGTGTCCAAAACGAAAGGTTGGGTCCTCTGAAGGCCGAATTCGTCGGCCGCTTATGTCACAGAGCTGCAACGGAGGGTGTGCAAAACCGAAGACTCCTCTGATGCGGCCTACAAATACGTCCTTCCTTTGCCCCGAATTGAAGGACTGGTCTGATGGATCCTTCCCTGCCCACCATATCCCATAATGCATTGCAGGCCGACCGGAGATATTTTTTCTGCTAGTAAGGGCGGATGAAGCGAGTGAAAGGAATACATTTTCAATAAAAATCTGGCAGTATAAAAATTACAAGTTTCAAGCGGTTGTGTTAATACTTTTATTATTTGTACAGACATGTTTTTAAATATTATTTTTCTCAGAAAAATAAACAATCTGGTTTAGCAAAATAATCATGCACCTACGATGGGTCCATTAATTCTTCAAATATTGTCTTTAAGTTAAATTTATTGTTTTGTGATAATAATAACTCTAATATGTTTATGTTTTTCTAATTTCAATCTAATTTAGCTTCTATACAATGTTGTCACGGTTGCTAGGTGACCAGACATGCGCCGGGTAAGGGCAGGAATAAAGCCGAAGGCTAGACCTTCCAAATGCACAGCGACTTTCTTCTGGTCTTCGGACCCGGTCCACCTCGACCGGGTAAACCGGGTCCTTCCGAGGACCCAGCCTTCCATTTTGGACACAGCCTTACATTCTGAATTTACGCCTAGGCTTAATGTTAAAGCTTTACCTAAAATCATCTTTTGTTGAAAAATGACAGAGTTGGAGCTACTTTAATTGAACCTTGAAAATTACTTTTTGCATAGTTTTATTAAACATTGGGCCTCATGCAAGACCATTTTTGTATTCTTATTCTAAATTTCTCTGTCATAATAAGGCAAAAATATGCGACAGGGATGTACATTGGAAACTGGTACTTAATTTGTACTTGTTGGTCTTTTTCCTAGAGCTTTGATAAGCTCCATGAAAGAGCGCCTCTCTAGAGTGTTGTTACATTAATAGATTCTAATGATGAGCAGACTGACATCTCCAGGTAATAATGTTTGACTTTCATGTGTGCTTACACTTTCTGCTCTTCTGTTATAGCTGACAGGTAAAGCATGTAAGCTTTTACCTTGCGAGGTTGTGGGCAAACTTCTTAAAAGGTAGTTGAATAAAGATCAGAAGCATGGGGTCTGCACAATGGAATCTTCCCAGCTTTTACAATAAAAGAGAAAAATAATCAGTTTCATTGGAAAAATAGGTTTGTACACATAAGTCTGATCAGAGTCTCCGCTGGTTATTAACACAGGCACTGTGAATTATCTAACAGCCATACATTTTTCAAGGGATCGTGGAAGTCAGACACCAAAGTCAACCCAATGTTTTATTTGTTTGAGCACAGAAGCCAAAGGTATTAGAATGTATTAGAACTGACATGACAAATCAAGTCTATTGTTTCTCATTTTGCTTTAAAACACTAAGACTACATTATGTAGACTTCTTATGATAATTAGGCAACTTTGAGGTTGAAAAAACAAACATTTTCAGTAATCTTTAATCTTGATGTTAAAAATTAACATTCAAATGTGACCAATCAAACTTGCCATCTTCACCCAATGTTTATTAAAGTGCAAGGAGCTGCTTCAAAGTGTTTTTTTTTTCCTGTTTGACAGCCGTTCACTACAATAGTTGAGTTTGAGCTTATTCTAAGATCTGTCCTGACATCCACGTAAAACAGATTTGTACTACTTCTAATGAGTATTTTCTACTGTATACCTTCAGTTATTCAGTTTTAGTCGAAGCAACCAGCTGCTTCCTCTGGGTTAGGTAACTGCTCTTATCAATAACATCATGTGTCAGTATGTTGAACAGCTTGAGACAGGGAGCAGCGGGTATATCCGAGGTTAAGTGAACAAGTCTGGAAATATATTGACAATATGATGTACCTCAGTATTAGCTCTCTAAGTGCCAAAGACCCTACACACCCTTTTCTATCAATGTACTAACTTACTTTTGTACTATAAACCTGAAACAGAATGCACTGAACCTTATTCTCATTGAAGAAATCCATACGTGTTAAAAAATCCCAAAGGAACTACAGCTGTAAGTAATGCAAGGGAAATTAACTTCCAAATGAATCATTTATTTACTTAAAATAGATTTTGATTGCATGGTTGATTTCTGTTAAGATTTTGTTTTCATTGGTAATTACATTTTTGGAACTATGCTTAACCAATCTTTTGTTTACTTTCCATTGATAGTTCCTCATTTTAACAGGAGTTTAAAATAATCTAGCATAAAGGTAATATTCTCCTCTAAAAGCTCTCTTAAAGCTCGCAAATGCATTTCTTTCTCAATCTATCCATTATCCCCAACACAGGCAATATTTGACAGTATTTTGCTGGAGAAACAAACTGCTCACTCCCTCGGGGGAAGGTAACAGATTTTATCATATGATCTATAACCTGATGCAAAGATTGCAACCTCAGTGCAACCTAATGCAAAAACAAAAAAAAAACTAAAGAAGTTTAAGAGACCACAAATAGAACTTATTTTAAATCTCTAAGCGCTGTAAAAGTTGTCAATTGGTCATCCGGAGAGCGCACACTCAGGGGTGACACTTGTTACTGAGACAGACCTCTGATCATCAACACACTGACTTTTAAATGCAAATGAAAAGCTCTCACACATTTGATGTAAGCCAGGTCAAGAGGAGAAAACAGGTTAAACCTCATCAACACTTTCTTTGAGATGATGAGCAGGTGGAGACACTTGCTCTGTTGGTGCTTAAGGTAATAAAACCCACTTACATGTCAAGTAGCAGGATGTTCTTGCTACTTTAGTGGCTGACAATGGCTTAGAATGTCAATGCCTGCATTTTGATGAGTGTGTATGTAAAACCTGTGTCTCTTTCTCCGCATGTGGCACCATCCCTAAGGAAGTTGTCACAAATACTGTAAGGTTTAGTTTAAGAGAGTACCCAGTATAGGTTTCAAACAGATAATGAATCCAGGCAAACACAGTTAAGTAAAAGGTAAGTGACTTTATTTACAGTGTTATTTCCAGGAGTTGAGCTGTAGGGAGGAAGAAGGGGTTGTTTAATGTTTTGTTTCTCTGTTGGAGGAACGGTAGGTTATAGTGTAGGTTGTAGTTGCTTACAGATCCCAAGGAGGGCCTGGAGGAGAGGATAGTCATCAACAAGCTGAGGAACTCTGGTTGTTGTTTGCAGGGAGGAGCGTTGGAGAGAGAGACAGGCAGAGGACCTTCAGGAGCAGTTCCACAGACAAGAGCTTACAGCGAGGAGTTCATCAAAAAGGGTTCTTTAGATGTCTCTTGGATCCAGAACTCTGGAGAGTAGCACGGAACCTGTACACAGGTGAGTAGCAAAAATACTTAAATACAAAATCTAGAGGTTAACTCTAAAGCAGGCTGTCAACAGTACCATAGGCAACTGAATATTCCAGCGTCGGATGGATCTCTGCAGCCAGCTTAAATAGAGGCAACACCTCATCAACTGAACTGCACCCAGGTGAGTCCATCCAAGTCTCCGCCTATTGTCCCTTGAGACTGCAACACACCAATTAAGCATAACAACAACCATAATCCTAACAAATACAAGTGTCTTTTGACACATTAACTGTGCTTGAATAGTGCATGGATTAAAAAAAAAGTGCAATTATTTGCACTCTACATTCACAGTTGCTAAATGTATTATTAACAGTGTATTATTAATATTATTATTATTATTATTATTATTATTTTAAACAACTTAATTGTCTGTCCCAGGTGGTGACAGAAATTTTCCTTTGACAGGGCTCCAACAACAGCATATAAAAACACTCAAAATACACAAAAAAAAAAAACACATTAGCAAGTTATCACATGCACAACCTGCCCCTAACTAACAATATGAAACTGGGATTTTGTCAATTACTGTTACTGTTGTTATTTTTTATATATGCTTCCTTTTATATTTTTTCTACTTTCTTAATAGGAATCTTATGTCTCAAGTTCTCCACCAGCTGTGGTAAAATACACAAGGTGTAAAATATTTAGACTATAACATCAATAAACCCCTTTCATTAGGTGGGGCTTATTGCAGGATGGCACCTGCTGAACATCACAATTTATTATCATTCAGTTTGTCACATAACAGGACAACTTATAGGTAACAAAAACAGACAAGTGGAGAAAAACATTTTTTAAACCACATGAAATTCAACCAGTGAGTGCTGTTTTAAGTAGTGGTCATTGAAAATAATCTTTTACTGATGATGGTCTACAAGATGCATTTCCACCTTTGTTGTTCTTATTTTTTTTTGTATTGTTTTGTTTTCAGAACATTTTTTACCTGCAGCTCTCTTTAGCTGTTTGTTTGTGTGTCTTTGAGTTTTATCCTCAGCATGCACTTCAGCACAGTTTGATGTGACTGCTCCTAGCTATTTTCCAGAAGTCTACTTTCTGTTTTTTAAATAATTTAAAATGTCTTCCTGTGTGCTGTGCAAACACTATAAAATAGCTGGGTGTTAGGTCATCCTAAAATAGTTTACTTGTTGTTATTGCAAAATCACAAATGGACTTTAAATGCTCACAATGTATGTGCTCGAAATATGAAGAAATAATAACTGGTGTGTAAAGTGTCTTTCAAAACTTTTTAGTGTTTTTGTCATATAAATAAGTCAAGTACCTCCTTAGTAAGTTTTTGGCACTACCACTGCCACCAATATTCCATATATTTAGCAAACATTATTATTCTTCAAGATCGCATTTGTGTCTGACATGAGCCAAAACTGGTCAAACTCTTCAACCCAAACAGATCAAAGGTTGCTATATAACTGCAGTATTGGCTCTTCTTTTGCCCCACAACAACTGAGTACAAATTTTTTTAGATAACTTTAGTCAAATGTCCTGACTGTTTTCAAGCATCATTTCAATCATGCTGTGTGTCTGTTTGTGGTGCATTGGGGTACTGGGCCCTCTTCTCTGCTCCTGGTCTTCTGTTGCTGCGGCCTGA
>JARVJO010000227.1:25488532-25498576 GCA_031762555.1 Cynodonichthys magdalenae
CTGTTTTAGTGAAGACAAAAGCTTTACAAAATGGAATCGTTTAAAAAGTGAGATTTTGTTGTCTCTGATCTTACCTGTGGAGGTTTTAATAAAAATAAATAAATAAAAAACAATTTAGCAATCTTGTGCAAGCTCGCTTCTTTTTGTTTTGGAATTGATAACAACATTGGATCATTTTTTGCCAGTATTTTTTATTTTTATTTTCCAGTCTGTCTTGCTTTCTTGCTTCATCCTTTCTCTGTCAGCAAAAAGTTCGAAAAAGTTCATGACTGAGCAAAAATGGTGAACAGTGTCAAATATAATACACTACAACTCTTCTTTCTATTTTGTTCTCTTGGAATTTGCCAAGTCCTGATGTCAGATAAGACCAGGGGTGTCCAATCCTGCTGATTGAAAGCTGCTATCTTGCATATTCCTGCTCAAACACATCTGATTCAAAGATTGAATTATCTCTTCATTTTCTGCTGAAGCTTATTAATCACCCATTCATTCAAATCAGGTGTGATGGAAGAAAAACACCTATAAACATGCAGGATAGTGGCCCACATAATAAATGGCAGAAATCTCTCATCTTGTCAGTATTTTTAGTCTAACCAAAGCGCCGCTCATGTATTGGCTAGCAATCTTTATTATTATTATTATTATTATTAATAATTTTCACACTTTTAGTAGTTTGATGGGTGTGATCCGTGATAAAATCAGATCAGAGGAGACAGAAAGTAACATTTGGCAGCACACTTATCAAAACTGATTTTCACATTGAGTTTATCAGGCAAAAAAACATGAAACTTTCTTTTATCTGCACAAAGATTACAACTACAAGCACTGAACTGATGTCAGAACAGCAGCCTGTTTTACAGGCAAAGTTTTACAGAGTGGAGCAAAGACAAGTGAAAAGACTTAATTTGCTGAATGTGGAATAAGATAAGACATCAAACTTTACATTTGTTTAAAGTTTAGTACTATTAAAGACAGTTTTTGAACATAAATTGGACATTAAAAACAAGTTATTTAGAATTTGTGACAATAAAAATTAGACAATATATGTGTATAAATTTAATGGTGTTTTGCAAAACAATATGTATATAATTTACTTGAATAATATTGGAATACTACTTGTAAAATGTTTTTTTACCTTCTGAATAAGTAGTTTTAAATCTTTATCCACTGAAATAAGAATTACTGTAATTCAAGTTCAGTTAGCCGTTTATAATTTTTTTTAGGTTTTGCTCAAAGAAAGGAAGATTTTCCAGTAAGTTGCATCTTCCAAATTTATTCCTTTATTTGTTTCCTGGCAATGTTTTGGTGACTTTAACAGCACTTTAAAGCACTTACACTGGCTCAGCAAATGCTGCTGATAAAGTCTTGTTAAGCCTAGTGAAAATCTGCATAATACATCGCTCTTTTCCAATAAATGTCACTCAGCTTAATTTACAGAAGCCAGGGGGGGTGTAACATTTTACTTTTAGTCCTCTGTATCCGTTTGATAAAATGGGAACACATTTTTTGCTGGCTCATTTCCGTGGCACTCAAGTCCATGAGGTGTTGCTTGAATACAAGTTGCCCTTTTGGTGCCCTGAATCAGATCGCTACAGACAACAGGAGTGGTATCTGAGCCTCTGCCACCACCAGTATGCATCAAACATGCACAGGCAATGGTTAAACAATGCCCCAAATCTAACAGTAACACTCTAGCTGTATTTTTATTTATTTTCCGATCTAGAACTTGTTTTTAAAGAAAACATTACAACACTGAAGTTAAATAAATGTTCAAAAAAAAAAAGACAGACTAAAACAACTGATGATAATGACAGTGTTTCCTTGGATGAATAAAATAAATGCCTGTTAAATATGAATTGACTTCATGGTCCTTGTTCAATACCAAAAATGAAAAGATTTTGAAGTAAATAAACACTCCTAACATGAATGACTTTAAGTTCTTTTTTTTTTTTAGAAAAGTCAAAGTAGTCAAAGAATAGTCACTAATGGTTTTTAGTTAACATATCCTACTACATATTTACTATGATCAAATTTTACAGTTAAGCTGCAGCCATTTATTCATGCTCACAGCAGAGAACAACTGGCTCTTAAAGGGGGCATGTGCAGAACTCACATTTGCAGCTGTTAAATACATTTTGTTGTGTACTTAGAGTCTATAAAAGCTCAGGAAAGTGGAATTTATCCTAGTGATGAACAAATATCTTTATATTTTTTATGGGTCCTATTTTCAGCCTATTCAGTTTTCTTTATTTTCTTTGAGGTTTTCTGAACTATTACGTTTTTTTTATTATTATCATTAACAATGGAACTTCTAAATAAGGTCTGGACTTACCAACTACATTTTTGTTTTCTTCATTCTCATCTCACTCTGCTGGCTAACCCAAAAGGATGGATGGACAAGCATTCCGTTGTTGACAACTTTTACATAAAACATTTCTGCACCATTATCAGACTGCAATGGACCACTCTGGAAGCTGGAGGGGGTGGGGTGTGAAGCGCCATGTTTGGATTTAAAAGGAACAGTCTAAAAATGAGCTGCTTTGGGACACAACATCAGAGAAGGGGTAAAAGAGGGGCTTGTGGAGTTACAAGGAGGAATTAGGACCAAAGCATTGCAGTTCCACTTTATATAGACCCTAATGATGTAAATGTGAAAAAAAAGGATTTAAATGAATTACATGTCTCATTTTTAAAGGAAAAATTAGAAAAAAAACAACATATTTTCAAATTAAATCATTTGTCCTAATGGTTTGTCAGTTTATGGTGACTGTATTCCCCAAAAAGGTCATCCAAAGTACATTTTAATTAAAGTTTTATTAATTAACGAGGGGAAAAATGTTAGGGCTACAGAATTTTTTTTGTGATGCATTAGAACAGGTTGTGCAAATAGATTGTCAGACATGACAAAAGGGCATTTTTTTACTATTACAACGCAAAATGTTTTGGAGTTGATAAATTATTTTTGAGCTTTGTTACAGTTTTAGAAATCTGTATGTGAAACATCTATCACTGTATTTCCCTGCTAATAAAGAGAAAATATTATTTGTCTTTTTACTCTCACAATATTATCATTATCCAATAAATATAATCAAAAATGTTGTCTCGGAGCAACAAAGGATTTGCCTTTGATGAAGAAATTGTGTTTATCTAGGAGGTGACAGACCTTGCCCTTTGTCATAAATGCTGATGTAGTTTGGAAATAAAACAGCTGTTACCGTAAATCTGAGCAGCTTCCAAGAGATTTACTGTGCAGATGACATATCCCACAGGTCACACAGTAAATTTACATCATAAGACACCTAGACTGCACACAGGTGGGTTTAATTGAACCTAATTAATTGGCTTCAGAGGATAACCACCAGATCTCAATCAGGGGCTGCAGGGGAAAGAAGGTAAATACATGTGCATATAATACTGTTAAGTATTTTTATAGGAATTCTGTTTTTTTTTTTACATTTTCCATACAAATTTGTGCAAATTTATGTTGGGCTTTTAAAAATTGCCCAGTTTGAAATGATAGCTTTTAAAAATACCACAATGGTGACTTACTTCTCAAGGCAACATATTAACTCATGAAAACAGTAATTAATCTTAATGAGGAGCAGTCATTTGTGAACTTTCCGCAGCAGTTCGTTTTAAAATATTCTAATCTTACATGCCTTCTTTTGAAAGTCATATTCAGTCAAATCTTTTTCTCAAGTCTTGTTTAATATCCATTGTGCTTTTGTAGTTTCTTGGAATATATTTGAGTTACGTAGCATGATGCCGTGTTCAGGCTGATGTATTGAGACGTCTGAGCCGGCGTTACAAAGCACTCTCATGCAAAAGATTTGAGCACAGAACACTGCAGGCTGTTTGGGCAAAATAAATAAATAAATAAGTAAATAAATAAAAGCAAGACAAAAGTGAAAAATGTTGCCAAGACAAAACAAAAACATTTCCATAAAATGTGTAAAACCCTGGATATTTTTTTAAAAATATTCCATTCTATCATTTTTTTTTTGTATTCAGGTTTGTACTTTGGATATCTGTGTGGTTTTCTATATATAAATGTAATGCCAGTCGTTTTGTTGTTTTTTTGTCAAGTGTCTCTTTGTTGTTTTATTCGTGCGTTCCTCATGTCAAGTTCAGTTTTGTTTTCCCTCTCTGTCTCCAGCCTTTGAATTTGATTCTTTGGACTGCCTTCTTTTTTCAGCATCCTATATGCTTATTTATCAAAGTATTGCAGTTCAGCTCTGGTCTGTTGTTTGGGTTTTATTTCAGGGTTTTAGGTTCCCCAGCTTTACACCTCATGACATATTTGGTACTCTTCAAGTGTTGTGTAACAGCCCTAGAACATGTAGAGATTAACAACGTTCACAACTTTTGTTCGTAGCCGTCCCATTTTAAAGTATTAAAACATAGACATGTAGTCTATTTTATTATCATTTTAGCTTGCTTTCACCTTTTCTTGTTCAAGAGTGCTCATCCATCCACCCACCAAACTATTTAGAGAAACAAGGGAAGCAGCAATAGCCAAGCATTCAGATTTTCATTATTACTTCTATTCCCACTAGGAAACCTACTGGGAGAAACTGTGTGTCCACCGAGCTGACCCCTTCTAATAAATAAAACACTAACTGTAAGCACCCTGGTAAATATGCTTTAAAGTTCTTATGATGTTCCAAAATGTAAGAATTTCTCATCTGTGATTTAGACACAAGGCTTTGTCAGTTGGCAGGGGAGAAAAATAATGTTTGAAAGTAGCTTTGATATTAAAACTCACAACCTGATCATCATATATAGATTTATTTATAAAATCATCCTCCTTTTTAGCTAAAATTTGTTCCATACTCATTTACAAAGAACTGAAGAATCTGATTAACACTCACACTTTGCTTCAGGACTTAATATTTATTCAATCAAACATTTTACATCTTTAAGTGTCCTGTGGGTAGATAGATTAGTAGATGGCTGGGTAAATATATACTGAGGTGTGTGTGTATGTATGTATGTATGTATGTATGTGTTTGTGTGTGTATATATATATATATATATATATATATATATATATATATATATTTATATGTATACACACACTGCCTGGCCCCCAAAAAATGTCTCCACATGAATTTAATAGATTTTTCATTTTCTACTTTATCATAAAGTCAACTTTTCCTTTTCATTACCTTATTTCCATTAACTAAAGATTACAGCAAAGAGACGATAAAAGGAGCATGAGTTAATGAGAAGTGACAAGTTATAAATAGAAGAAGGCTGCATTTACTTAGCCAAATGTTCCTGTAGATTAGTAGTTTATGTAAACATATTCTTCATAAAATTATAACAACTTATAACGTAAGTACATAGCATGCCAAGTTTGTGATATGTACCATCAGAGATTTTCTTTTTTTCCCAGTGTCTGAGCAGAATGAACTTCTATAGGCCTCCACTTTAAAAAAATGCCATAAAAAGGGATTATTTTCTTCCCCTCTATATATAAAGCAGATTTGGTGGTTCTAGAAGACCTGCTGTAGACCATGAATTGACAGTGAAAGGCATTAGGTCCATCTCCTCAGAGAACACTTTTGGCTGAGAAGCTTTGTATTGATTTAAATAAGTTAAAGAGGGCAGCCAAGGACCAACCTTTGCCCTGTTCTGCACTCTCAGAGCTCAGTATTCAGAGCTGTGCGTTTTTATCAACTCCACAACCTTCCCCAAGTCAAACTGAAGCAAATTAAACATTTAAAATTTAAAATTAAAATGTAGTTATTGAAAGTTTTCACAAAGATTTAGGCAATTCATACACACAGTAATTATCTCATCATAACCCAGATAACAAAATATGTTAATTCAGTTTTGAATTATAGTCAAAAAATTTTGATTTTTGGTTAGGGTCGATGATTGATGGTGAATCAACCATTAAACAATCATCCAATTCTAGCCAAACAACCAATGTTTTAAATATGTTATTGAATGTTGTTTCATGGTTGAATGGTTTTTAATGTTGATTTACTCATATTTGCTATCAGGGAAGATTAAGCAAAATTTGAGCAACGTATTTATGATAAATAATACAAATTTAAAAGCAGCTATCTATTTTTACCTTTTTTAAAATACTGCAAAAAATGTTTTTTTGTTGTTTATCTTTTTTGCTTAAGTTGAAGATTTTATCCATTTTTCTTTTTTAGGATTTTTCTTTAAATTGAGGTTTTGCGGTCATATGCTAATATTTGCCAGTTAATTGGGCTGAAAAATGTCAGAATGCAAATAATTTTTCTGGTCTAAAAAGGCCATTAAATCATATAGTTTGAATTGCAACTTTACCTTGCAAATGGTGAAAACACAAAACGATTGTACTGCTAAAAACCGCTTAAGGATATAATATTATTATTATTATTATTATTGGACTGCAAGTGTGTAGTGCTGAAATAAAGCTTTTTTGGAGTAAATATATGAAAACCGATGCCTGCCAAACCAGCATGTTGCTACAGAAGCAAACATGTGCTGGGTGGTTTTAGTAAAGCTCAGCACTGTTAACCCCTTTAATACTATTATCTTGCTTTTCGACACCATAGAACAAAACCAGGATGAAGTAGGACTTTGTGAGATTTAAAACCTGCTTTGCAAAAGATTCTTAGCCAAGGCAGAGTGCAGCACAATCAGTAGTGTCTTCACAAACATGCATCAAAATGTAAGATGAGTATGCAACATAAATGAAATTAGAAAAAACTAATAATTGAAACAATACCCCTAAACATCATCATATTCAAATATTTAAGATTTGTGTGCTTTTGCTTTTTTTACTCACCCCCATCTTGCATTTTTTTACTATTTCACTGAGTAACACTAAACATATAAACAAACAGCTGGTATAAATTTGGGAATGAGGGAAAAACGTGTTGGTTGAGGATCACACTGCACAATTCTCTAACTGGTCATAAAACCTTGTACACTGTGCAATACTTTAAATCATAACACATAACTGGAACCATGGTTGTGCATGTATATAATGATTTATATATGAGAATTTGTATATTGTGTAGCATTTTTTCCTTTTAGATATTTCACAAACTTTAAAACCTACAGAGTATACCCCTACACATCCAAACCTAAGCAACATTTGTTCCATGTAAAATATCAAGAGACATTAGTATTACCTCCCACAGACTGATCTGACTCCAACAATGAAGCACCCTGATATTTGAATTACTTGTGATAGAAAAATAAATAAATCTAAAATATAAATTTTGGTTTTTTTATGTCTTAAAGGACAACAGGAATGGACCGCATTACGCTTAAGATGCATTTAGCGGAGGACAATGGAGAAAGTTGGCTAGAAACATAAGGCAAGAAGTATTGAAGGTGTCATACTGGTCATCATTTAGAAAATAAGAAAATATGTTACTACAATGTTTTTTGCAGTTTTGGACCTAGAATCAATATAAGGAACTTCAAAAAACATTGTTTTAAGCTTCTGTGGCAGCAAAACCACAAGGAGGACTAGACATGGCATGAAAGCAAAAAAAAAAAAACCAAACTCAACTGACATGTTTTAGAGGGAATAAAAAAATGCTTGGGCTAATGATTAAGCTTGATGCAGTTGATCCTAAAGGGATTAGGGAACAGATGAGGTGGGTGTGGCAGGAGAGAAGAGCAGAGAGTAACTGTGGAAAAGCATTGAAGGAGGTGGCTATAGTGGTGTAGACAAAAACAATCAAGCAAATAGATACATATTGTATTACCTTGTGCAATCCTAAACACTATTTCAGATCTACTGAGTTTACCATGACAATGTCAGAACAAAGCTTGCTCCATAGGGGAATGAATTAGTGAGGCTGAATAAAACTGCCTTGTACAGGGTTTTAATGTCACGCTTAGTCAATACCCACCGGAATAACAAAGAATAACAACCGTAAATGGAATCTTTTCAACCCAAATTAGTGCTTAATTTTACAAATCCCTCTTTTAGAGATAATGTGAACTTTATTTTTCCATTCTGCAATGACTGATTGTGGTTGTGCCAGGGAAGGTGCAGAGTGCTGCTATAATAGCTGCATGCATACTGAAAAGTCAATATTATTGGACGGGAAAATGCAGGGCAAGTTAGCATCATTAGTCTTTTGAATTCCCTAAACTATATAACACTAGTTGTGCCACATAAACTCAAAATATAAAAAAATACCAGATGTGTTACAACAGTGTTTAATCAATCAAATAGTGTTTTGATTATCTGTAAAACATTATCTTAAGTTCAGGTATTTAAAATTATGTTTGCTTTGTCCTAAACAAATTAAACAGATATATTATTAATGATACTATCACACTATTTTGTTTTTAACCATGTTTGTTGACTTTTTCTGACATTTCTTTAAAAATGGATCAAAATAAGAAGATTTGAAGTGTGTTGTAAAAAGTTAAGTCCTGTGAAATAGTTGATGTGGAATATTCAGGATGTGTTCCTGTTTCATATACTGCTGATGCATTAGGTTGAAGGGTGAAATGTTATGGCTTATCATGATGTAAATGTGGCAAATGCTATGTTGCTGTAACATAACTGTCTTGTTTTTCTTAGTGTGACATTGCTGCAGTATGATGATCAGCTTGTTGCAATCCTTCTATGAGCCTGTGATAATGGGCACATTTCTGTTTTCAAACACTATATTTTTTGAAAGGTGAATTTGAGGAGCCTCTGTTCACCCAGTGACGTATGTAAAAGAAAACTAACGCCAAAACTTTCATACTTTGATCTTTAGTAAAGTTAAAGATCAAAATGAGACTAACGCAAGGCAGTGTAATCCAACAATATACATCACTCATTGTACCATTCTGTACCAGGCACCTTGTCCAGTCTCCACATGCCCCAAAGGCTCTGGCAGAAGACTTTAGATAATTCATCAGAAGGTCTAAATCCTCATGAGAGCCACCACATCTTCACTCAATCGTGTGTTGTGTTTCAGTGCCAAAGATGAAGAACTCTTCCCTTTCATGATGAACCCTTTTGAAGAAATAAAGAAATTGGAACTCATTAGAGCTAAATTCTTCTGCGTGGCAAGTTTTCCAGCATTGCAGTTTTGTCTGAACTGCACTGTGATTTAAATCAGCACCAAGTATGGAGTGAAGCCTCAATCACAACAGTTCAGTATTCCATGATCAGAAATGCACATTTTCTCTGAGAAGCATGACGTCATTGTTTTGTTATAGAGTGCTTGATCACATTTAGAGAAATCTTAGATTTTAAGTTTTACGTGGACTTTACATGTTGAAAGGAATAACTGAGTAAAAGTAAAATTTCTTAACAGAAAATAACCTGGTAAAAATGAATTTCACTAATAAGAAAAGTACCTAAGTAAAAGTCATAAAACTGATACAAATAATCACGGAAGCTAAACTAATTTTTAATTAGTAGATCCAAGCACAAAAATAACGGGTTAACTCATTGTTAGCGTTAGCGATAGCATTGTTATCATAGGTTAATTTCTTAAAATGGCACAACTCCCTACTCACCCAGGCAGAAGCAAGTTGACAGACATTTAACGCTTCTTTGATCCTAAAAGTTTGACCTAACCTGAAACTAAATACTTGTAGCTTCGAAGCTTTTAAAAACTTTCAGCTGGCTGGTAGTATAATACAAGGTTTGCAGCACCAGATGGTTTACGTTGATCTCCTCGACGTGGGTAAATCTTCCAGATTGACAGTCTTTTTTTTTTTAAATTAAGACAATCATACCCTAAATGTATGTGTAGTTTTTCGCGATATCTCATCTGCACCAGTCCATTCAGGGCATTAGCGTACTCTCTGTGATCCATTTCTCTGTTTTGAACCAGGGCAAATCACTTCCTGCCCCCCATCTGACATTTACACATCCTCCGGGTCATGTGACTGCAACCTAGCACTAACATTGATCCTGTTTTTTTGTCTGTTTTTTTTATGCAAAGCCACAAAGATGCATATTTACCCAGAACACTTGCCCCCCTGAATAAATGAATTATATATATATATATACACTCACCGGCCACTTTATTAGGTACACCATGCTAGTAACGGGTTGGACCCCCTTTTGCC
>JARVJO010000227.1:25498676-25516708 GCA_031762555.1 Cynodonichthys magdalenae
TTGTTGATATATATATATATATATATATATATATATATATATATATATATATATATATATATATTTTTTTTTTTTTTAATTGTCAGTTGAAATAAACAAAAGACTTTAGATTTTCTTGTATACTACATCTACAAAAGAAGAAAAAAGTACCCTACTGCACAGCAATTGTAAAAAGAATAGTAAAGCATTTATAACAAAAAAAAAAAAATCAAATGAGCACAAAGGCATTAAAACTCAAAATACTACGGCTAAAACTCATTCTGGCTATAGGAGGATAATAGTACATCATAACAGGAATTCAGCTGCTTTACACCCACTGAATCTCTCCCAGAATCCCCCACACCATCATCCTCGCTAATGACAACTTTCCATCTTCCATGGTCTAATTCAAACTTGATTATTATGTGCTGCACAACATACCAGGATCTACTGCTTGTTCTATAAATATATTTGAATCAGATATGAAAATTAGGAATTCTAATTCCCCCAGATTAAACCACTAATTTTATTCATGAAAATGAGGAGACAGGATTGAGATAGATTTTAGGCTTTATAACAAGTGAGAGCTAGAGTATAGTTAAAAAAATGGGTTGAATATAGATGGAATAGCATTTTAACTAATACAGGTTAATGATTTGAGATGATACCAAATAAAACCTAAAATGTTTCTATTCCCTGATTGTCACACGGTTCTTTTAATAACATTAATTAAACCAGACTGCTTAGAGTTTATTGATGCCCGAAGACATCCCTGAAGATGCTGTGTGGTCTGTTTACTGAATCAGAGTTGTGAATCCTGCTTCTGAGCTCTGGATGTGGCTCCACAGGCAGACCTGCACTGCTCTCCCTCAGCACTTTCACAGCTCAGCATGAATCCTCTCCACTAAACGGCCTGTAATAGACTTCCAACACTTTCAAAGGTGTGCCTTAAAAGCTTTTCCAAGCTGGGTGAGAGAAATAGCGACCAAATTGGTCACTGTGAAAAAGCAGAGACGCAGGTCTATTTATTGCATCCAGCCAATTTTTTAAGGTAGTATAACAGGCTTTAGGAGTCAAAAATACATTGAAAAGTAGACAAAGGCCTTGAAATACACATGTGACAGTGATTTTTTTTTTCAGGTTGATGTAGGTTCTCAATATCCCCAACATGACAATTTAAAGTAGTTTAATAAGACGCAAATTGATTTTTAAAGAAACATGAGAAGACATTTAATTTTTTTTACTCAACCAGGTTGTTCTGTCAGCAAGACTTATCTTTTTTCTTGAATGATTTACCTTTTATGTAGATTTCAATTAATAAAGCATATTAAAATAACGTATGAACTTATGGCAATTGTGTGATTAAACCAGTAGGATCAATATATTTATTTTGACCTATTGCATATTTTGCTTTTAATAACAGATAAAGCAACAATCAATATGGCCATCCATTATATTTCACTTTTTTTGAGGTTTATTTTTTAATGCTTTTTTAACAAGTTTCATCTTAGCCCTTGCTTCCTTATTACCTAAATGTTAAATGAACTTTACTTATACAGCGCCTTTCTATCCAACCAGGATGCTCAAAGCGCTTTACACTACAATCTGTGCCCTCATTTACCCAACCACACAGCATTCACTCAGCCCTCTATACTAAATTTCTCTACAAAGCTATTCTACATAAGTCATTCTATGGAGACTAGCATGTGATTTAGATCACACTCATACACTGATGGGACACTCATCAGAGGCAGTGGGGGTTCAGTGTCCTGCCAAAAGACACTGACATATGAGTGAATAGTGGTGGAATCGAATTGCTAACTCTCGCATTGGAATCAACTCCTTAACCACTCAACCACAGCCTCTGCCCCAAGTTTTTTTGTCTCACTCCCATTTCTACTTTTTACATTTCAAAGCTCTACTTAGAACCTTTGTAAGATCTAAAGGTGCAAAATGTGAATTCTTGACATTTTTCAACTGGTCTTAATTTTGATCAGGAGTGTGTACAGAACGCCCTGTCCGGATCAAGGGAGAGTCTCTGCCTCAAGTGGGGAAGTTTAATTGAATTGAATTATACTTTATTGATCCCAATTGGAAATTACAGTTCAGAACACTCGTTCCCAAGAAGACAAAAACAAGAACACACACGAGACAAAACATGGGGGGGGGCAGGTGAACAGGTCATGCAGCAACAGGGTTGTGCTACCTTTTTAAACAGCTGCAAATACACATTAGGAAATTGAGTAAAAAAATTGCTCTGATCCTATGTTTACATCAGAAACAAAAGATCATCTGCACAAAAACGACTCGTTATAGAGCAAGAGCCAGAGGCAGGGAGGGAGCTAGGTCACATAGGGGAGGTGAGATGGGGAGGGTTTCAGTGGAGGCGGTGACATTGAGGGGTGGGTCTCCAAAGTAAGACCGACTATAGACCACAGTCCAGTCACATGATGTTATTTACACCAGAGTTCAGTCTCTCCTCCTCTGCCACAGCCTCTGTCCCCAACAAAACTGGCTGTGTTGCTGGGTAGAGGAATATCTCTTGCCTCTGGCAGAAGATGGGGATATTTATATATCAATTAAAACTGCAACACTGTGGCAATATGAGGAGATGCAGATGTTTCCTTGCATCCTTGTTGGTTAAATAGTGATTTAAAATATTATGGTTCATTTAATTACAAGATATATTAATGCTGTTTATCTGTATTTGTTCAACTACTTTAACTGAATTCTTGGCTTGTGGATGCGAATGTTGTGTGTAAAACACAGTTGTGAATGTTTATCTTTGTAGCTTGTTTATTTAGCTTGTAGAGTAGAATTACGTTTACGATCTGCTTGACCTAGAGGAACTGGGGGGTAACCCCTGGGGAGAACACGAGATTGCATGGTCGTATAACCCCTTTGAAATTAACCCTATAAAACCCTGACAGTTGCACAGAACTTCAGTTCATGCTACTGACAATTGTATGAAAGCACCATGTCTGTATATGAATTCCTTGCGGCAAGTAAAAGAGAGCTCAACCAGACCTGCTGCTTTTTTGTCAATCCTTGTGTCTTGATAATTAATTTATCTAACAATCCGTCAGATGGATCTAGACCAAATGTATTTGATTTACAGGATCCGACCAACAGGAAGAATGTGGCCCCAACACGGCAACAGCCTTTTCAGAAACTGGCAGAGAATAGTGAGTTATTTGTGACATTATTCCTCTTTAATTTACTCGGTACTGTTAAGTTCCATGCAGCCATTCTATGACAACCCACCTACATTGAGGCAGTACTCAGGTAAAACGGTTGAGACCATGCATTATTGAATCAGGTCAAATTAGAGTGATGAGGGTCATACGATAGTACAATAGACACAATAGTCCTAAAAAACATTTATAATCCTTAAAGTTGCTTGTAACAAAAGCATCCCTTCAGTGACTACCATCTACAGTACTTTTCTATCTTCCTATGAGTGTTTTAGAACTTTGACAAAGATCTGATACTGGAGTACCTCCTCTTCATGACAACCTTAAATTTACATTAAACAACAGCCTTTGAAGATCCAAATTATCCATTACTGCACTCAAAAGTTGCATGTAAGCACCGCATTTGCCTGCCTTTGCCCTGTCATTCCTGGTTTATGCACACATCTGTCAGAGTTCACATCAAAGCAACCCTGATGGGCTTTATAACTTATCATCATAACAACAGGAGATGTTGGCTTATTAAAAAATAATATAACCTGTTTTATGAGGGAGACATGTCTGGAGAAACATCTGTGAAACAAGTTGTGTATTAAATATGCAGAAGCTACATTCAAAATTCCTTTTTGCATGGAATGGCAGAGCTATAAAGAGAATCCAGAGTGCGGGCCCCCAGGCTCATTCACGTCCCGTCATTCTCCCCATTTGACAGTCAAAGCCGAATGATCTTGCTCTCTGTATGCTTCATTCTTGCTATTTCACCAACTCTGTGGGGATAAAAGAGTCAAAATGTTCTTTTCACTGCCAGAAATTAGTGACTCAGGAAAGTCTCTGATCATTTTAGAAAATCAAGAGGGGGAAAAAAACAAAGCATCAGAAGTATTTTTTGTACTTTTCTTTTCCTGTGAGCAATTGCACAGGCTAAAGAGTTCATTAATGCCACTTTTGTACTGAAGTGGCGGCCTCAGGAGACATTCAGGCTCCCCAGGCAAGAGAAATGAAGGAAGGATGGGGGTGTGCTGCAGTATAACAGGAAAAGAAGCACAATGTTAGTAGATAGATTAAAGGAGCTGAATTTCAAAGGCTTTTATTATAACCTATTAATGTATTGTTGCTTTATCCCTGAGAATTACAATGAGCTGATTTTTCAGTTTATCTTCAAACAACTGATCTCTCAGCCTAATAAGATTGTGGAATCTGCATTTATGCTTTAATCAGTGTCCTTATTTGCACAGTAGTATGGAAGTCTTACTTTTTTTCTTGCTAGCAATTTGACAAAACCTAATACTGATCAGACAACATCTCTTTATTTGCTGCTCCATCTTGGAGCTTGGCAATCCTAGTTATAACTGTTGCTGATGCATTTGAGCATAATTTATTCAGTTTTCAGTGACTAAAGAGAAAAAGGAATAAAAGGATGGCTCATTTTTATGCTGAGATCATTCAAACACGGTCAGCACAAACACAGCTGATGCTTCTGTGGCAGCTCAGAAGGACCGTGTTCTGCGAAATGTGAACCATGCAACTGCAGACATCAAGTATTGTTTCCCTGTTGAATAAAAAACAAAAAACAAACCATAACACACAAATGAAAAATTTAATCAAGCAAGTTGTGTAAGACTGGCAATTTCTGTGTTTTTCAATTTATGTCCTAATGAGAAATCAAAGAGGGCCCCACTGCCAACACTTAGCTAGTTGTTCTCAGAGGCAGCCTGATACTGAAACACTTAGGGGATGGAGGGGGTTCAGTTTATCTTGATTAGAACCAAAGTGTATTTAGTGTGTGGTGTGTCTAACATATCATGCACACACATAGTATGCATGTAAAAAAAAGTGAATTATTTGGCTCTCTAACTACAACTAACAAAACAAATAAAGGTAATTAAAGTTCAAGCGAGAAATTTAGAAAAGTTGTTGGGTTCTACAAGAACTGTAAGATGAAGTTAGTTCTTCACACACACACACACACACACACACACATAGACACCTGAGACTATTATTGGCTTCAGCAGTGTGTGCCAAATATAAACCAGTCTATGTGTTTGTGTATTTATAGGTTTGTGCATGTTTGTCTGTACCCTTTTAAATATCTCATGAACCAAAAGTTGGATTTTAATCAAACCCACAGAAAGTAATCGCAACTTTTTACCTTTTGGAATCCATTCCATTCAAGATGGCTGCCATAGCTAATCAAACTTACCAAACAGGAAAAAAATGTCTGTAACTCAGTTTTAGAGACATTAAGCTAACATTTGGTGAGTTAATTCTTGGAAGTTATTCTGAACATGTACTTAATGTGTTAGCAAGTAATGCTAGATTTTGTAATATTCCATGACATCATGCACAATGTTTGTCTTTTACAAGAAGGGCAGTAGCTTGCCAAAACTTTGTCATGAGCTATGCATGTGAGTGCATTTTAAAACATTTAAATTATATATACAAATAATAATAATTTTACATATGTCTGAAAATTTCTAGTTTCATTTACGGTACGTGTCAGGAGCAGGAATTTTGAATAGGATTTGAAATAATCGACTTTTCAGTGGCGAATAGTGTAAAAGAAATAAAATGATCTCGAACTTCCTGTTTAAACCATTTCACTTGTGAGAATAAATTTGACTTTAAAGAATGCTGTGTGTGTCACACTGCACACTGAGAAATCAACTGAAAGCCAACGCTGGCAGGTGAAACCTTTCTTTAACCAAAGCGCGGTTCCACCTCCAACTTTAGTTTTGCTTTATAGTCAAACATTGTCACCGGCTGACATTTTAGACAGTTTTGGGTGAACTTTTAGAATTTTATTCATGCCAAAGTCATAAATGTATTGAATAAAAAAAAAACATGCACAATTCTTTGTATGTCTACTTTAGAACTTTTATACAATATGTATAATTTTGAGAAATAAATTAATTATGAGGCTCTAAGTTTACTTTTACATTTTGCTTGAACAACTAGGTTAAACTTTAATCATTTTTATCTGTTTGTGAACTAAACTGAACTTTTTTTTGAAGTGGGAATCTATATGACACTGATGGCCGCATGTTCACCTCTGACACTCCCCACAGAGGCATGACCAGTGTTTGTGCAGATGACAGCAGTTGTATTAAGCTCAGGGTTGTACAGAGTGATGAGAAACGGTGAGGGAACAGTTCCCTGCTGTGCTGCTGTGGACCTGACCGCCCACGGAGCCGCAACCCTTTCAGTCTCACAATCTGGGCTGGCTGAGGATTTGTCAATAATGCAGACAGTAACTTTTCTCTAGTTTTTATATGTAAGGGTGACCGATTTATTGGGTTTGAATCCTGGGAAAATCCAAAATTGTTGTTCTCACACTTTAATTAAAAATAAGGCTAAGAATAATGTCCTAGGAAAGGTCCCTTGAAGGAATCACCCTCTACCTTTCGTGCCAGAGGTTCAGACTGAGATCATCTTATAGAAATATGGAGTTATTTTGGTCAAACCTTACAAATAAAGCTATGCACTTTCTTCAGCAATATTGCGAGACACCGTGCTCAGAGTACAGTGCCTATAAAAAGTATTCAAGCATGACCTTTATTAAATCTCATGTAGAGTTTGCCAAACAGCATGTGGAAGACTTCCTGGTCAAGTGATTCTCGTCAGCCAGCCCCAGTCAAGAGTTAATGAGATTTTTTTTACAGTGGCTTTTTCTCTGCCTCTCTCCCATAAAGCTCAGACTGATGAAGAACCTGAGTGACAGCTGTTGTAACTCAGTCTATCCCATCTCAGTTGCTGAAACTTGTTAACTCCTTCAGACTACTGCAGTCACAGGTGTCTCAGTGGCCCCTTTCACTATTCTCCTTCTTGTTTGTGAAGGTGGCCTTCTCTTGGTAGAATCACTCATATTCAATATGAATTTCATTTCTTGATGATGGATTTAAAAAAAACTCCTGGGAATGATTAGGGTCTTGAAAATCATTTTGTTTCAACATTCACATACACATACACACACACACACACACACACACATATATATAATGGAAGTCAAAATTCATATAAAAGACAAAAATAAAACTGCGATACCTACAATTTTCATAGTCATGGAAATAAAGAAAACTCTTTGAATGAGAAGGTGTGTCCAAACCTTTGGTCTGTACTGTATATATATATATATATATATATATATATATATATATATATATTTTTTTTTCTGAGTTGAATTAGTCACTTTAAAAGGGATGTATATGTTTGCAATCATTTATTTTAAAATACATTTGTATTTTATTGAAAGAAAATCATACCACGCTCGTGACCTTTCTGGGTAGAGTTTGCACATTTTCTCTGCAGGTTTTCTCCAGATAATCTGGTTTCCTCTCACAGACCAAAAACATGACTGTTAGGCTAATTAGTAACTCTAAATTGTCCCTAGATGTGAGTGAGAAGGTGAATGATTGTGTGTCTCGTTTGTCTCTTTGGGACCCTAGACTTTCACACAGGGTGTACCCCACCCCTCGTACAGTGACTGCTGGATATGGGCGCTTATGGCCCCCATGACCCTGAATGAAAGAAGTTGGTAAAAGATGATGGATGGTGTGATTTTCTAGAAATTGGATTCACTTTGATGTTGAAGAATAGTTTGTCAAAAAAGCCAATTGATTTCAACTTTGACTGATTTATGACAGAAGTTAAAACATAAAACATTCAAGGGTGTGAATACTTTTTATATGCACAGGATGTGGTGTGAACAACTCTTGGCTGGGACCACGTTATATGTTAGCAAAATTTCTGCAAAACTGACTGAATTATAGCCCTTTTTTGTGTGTTCTTCTTTAACCAATTGGCTTCAGTGACAATTTTAAATCAGGATAGTAGTGTATTTATTAAACTTGGGAACTATTTCAATAAAATGTGTTTTAATAGATTCTGAGAGAGTAGTTAATGACAAAGATTTTGTACTGTCTGCCTTCAAAATATGTGTTGGGGATGACTCTAAGCTACTACAATACCACAGTTTGGCTTAAAAGGTTCAATAAAAGTTGTTCAGTGGTTCATGACAAATTTGTGTAACAGACGAGCACATTCACACACACTGATGTGTCTGCCTTTTTATTTTAGTCATATAATTATATCAAATATTACATGCATGTAAAATAAAATTGGAAGTTTAGTCTGCAGAAACACAAGTGAATCAGTGAGGATGACACACACACACTAACACACACACACATACACACAGAGCAGCTACAACAGAAGCAGTCTGTCTTTGGCAACCACAACAGAGCTGGATTGCCCCACGACCAAAAACCCCTGGAAAAGAACCAAACCGAAGATTTGTTTTAGCAAAAATCAGAGAATAAAGTGCTCATATAGAGACGACGTGTATTCATTAACAACCCTAAACTCAAAGGTTAACTGGAAGGTACGAGCCTGTGGCGTTAAAACACTTTTACTTCTGGCCTGCTGCATCAAAACGTCTGCTGCGTTTGAGCCTTGAATGATATGTCTCGGTGAGAGTTGGTGAGATGAAAGGCTCCATTTTGAAGTCGTTAGAGCTGGTGTGCTCGACCGGCTGCCTTGTATTCCTCCTCCTGTCAGAAACACTTGGCTGGACATGTGTGAAAACCCCTCTGCCATCCGGAGCCTTTTATCACATGAAAAGGCTGCTGTCTGACCGTGGGACATTTCTGAGCATGTTATTGTCCATCACACTGTGTACAATTTACTTTGTGGCGAGGTGGACTTGAAGTAAACAAGAAGAGAATGCAGCGGCGACGCTGTGAACAGTTTTGAAATCCTGTTTGAAGCAAACACAACTGTGCAGCTCAAGCTTCCCAGCATCTCTCCACAGCTGTGGAGTTAATACGGATGGAGGAAAGCTGCGATTTATATGCATCACCAAGGGAGAGATTTACATGCTTTAACTGTCCCATTTGAATGGCAGGGAGTGTGTTGTATTTGACAATTAAGGGTGCAATCTGATACTAAAAATATATCCAAACGGCAAAGAAAATGTGCTATGACAGATTTGTGGTTAATACAATTTGTCAAATACTTTAAAGCGAGAACCAAACAGAAAATGTTCATAGTGAGTGTAGCAGTCCTGCTAATATCTCAGAAAATGTTCAAACAAGGAGGTAAAACAATATTATAATCTCCTCCAAAATGAGTAAGTAAAAAGGGCCTTTTATATGAGTTTTTTTCACTTAAACAGGTTAGTCTGTAAACTTCTCTACCAGGTAACATTTGCCCATGTGGTGTTTTCATACACTGGATTTTGGAGTCATAAAAACAATAAGTCAAAAAGGAACATTTAACTATGTTACGTTTTCAAGTTACGCAAGAAATATATTTGCAAAATGATTTTTGTATTATAATTTAAAACACTCCAATACAGCAAACCAAGACTTAATCTTGGAATTGCTTGAACCTTCTGAGACCCTACACCACTAATTAATTAAAACCATTAATTAAAAGTAAATATTGGAATTATTGGACTTTGCTGTTTTCTCTAAAGTGTTTTAATTAAATTGTGTGGAATGTCTGACAATAAATGCTAATCTCAAACTTTTGCCATGATTTACAGATTAACTAAATTAGCAAACCAAAGCTGTTATTTTCCTTTTGAAATGTAAGTCTTATTTTTGAAACTGGTGATCACCGTGTCCAGAAGCTGTTTTTAAAATGCCTAAAAAGCAAAACAAAAATCTGTGTTCAGAGTAGAAGAGGCAAAGTTTACAAAATGCATTAAAACCTGCAACTACCCCAAACATGTGAAACAAGAGAAACACAATCAGTGGAATCTTATTAGGAAAATCAGACAAACTTTAAGTAAAGGATTTGCGTTTTTACCATTCCATCACATATTTCTCCTAGAGTTTTAAGAAAATTTTATTAGTTTTTTTGTTTTTCCTTCTCTTATTGTGATGAGTTAAATATAATTTGATTTACTCTTTTTCTGTTAAAATAAATGTACATCCATTTATTGCTGCCTGGAAGTTTCATAAAAATCCATCCATTACTTTATTGCCCCCGATTGTCACTGAATAATTTGAACCCTGGTTGTAACCTCTGTCTCAAAACAGTGCCATACGAAAACAATAACACCCAACATAGATATAAGTGTAGCTGAAAAGCTGAGGAAGAAATAAAAAGTAGCCAGAGGCCTCAAATCTCCAGTTTCTTGTGCTGCTCCTGTTTGTGCCAGAGAGGAAGCTTCTGACAGTGTCAGCAGTGACAAGATGAGTGAGAGGGACAGCCAAGATGAAGGTAACAGCTTTCAAACAGAAGAGCCAGAAAAGTGCCCAGAGTGAGAGCCAGCACAGCCTCTAAAGACCAGGCAGGAAAGGCTCCAGTGTCACAGAAAGGTTTATAGTAATGGCAGGACTTATTTGGCTTGTCTGGGTTCTGGCAAGGTCAGCTTAGGTGCTTAACAGCGACACATAATATTGAGACGTGAATTAAATTCTTCAGTCCTATCAGCCTAAAGAACCAGTACAACCAGAAGACAAATCTTTATGTAAAAAAATTGAAAAATAAAGAGCGGGAGAATTTTTGATAGTCCTTTTTCTCACACACTTCTTTCTTCGCCTTATGTCAGGATTTAAAATAAAAAGTCTATGAAGACTCCTCCGCACAAAATGCTGTGTTTTAGCTTCTAATTTGAAAGTTAATTTTAAAATAAAATTGACACAAATCCAGGTTTGAGGTCCTTCATTGTTGCATGGTTAATATAAAGCTTATGTGCAAATTCAGACTGGAAGACTCTGTCCACTTCACCTGCTCCATCCAATCGCTGTGTCACTCGTCCAGCTGCAGTCAATCAGCGTCAGATCCTCTCATCTCTCAGTGATCCAGCTCTAAAGACCCAGCACCCAAGGATCAGTCTGGTCTCCAGACACGTTCAACTCACCTTTACCCCACCTCCACCTTCATCTCAGGCTCTTCCAGCTTCCTCTTCCCTCTGGCCTCCACACCACCAGTGTCGGAGCCTCAGTGGGGAAGACGTTATTCCTAAAACCTAAGCTGCTCACAGCAGTTCGCTGCACCCACGTCTCCTGCCCGGGCTCGAGCACCAAAGAACTTTCTCATATCAATAAAACTGTTTAACTGCTATATTTTTCTGTGTGAGTCTTTCCAGGTTCAAGTGAGTTTTAAGTGCACAAGTGAAGATCAACCAAACATTCTAAAAGTCTATTCACCCATTCATTATTGAGAATAACAGTCCTCATGACCCTCAGACAGTCTTTATAACAGTTTAACACACCTGTGATGGACTTGCGACCTGTTCAGGGTGTACCCGCCCCTCGCCCAGTGACTGCTGGATATGGGCACTAGTGACCCCCATGACCCTGAAAGAAAGAAAAGCGGGTATAGAGGATGGATGGATGGATGGATGGATGGATAACACAGCTACATGTTGCTGAGGCCTCCTCTCAGTGGAGTGTGACATTTCTGTTTGTGAAATCTTGTCTACCTTTTTCGATGGAGAGGGCTATTATTTTGATGCATTTTAGGCGATAATGTGTTCCATAAAATATTCAAAAGTCAGGGCAAATAAAACACTTCTGGGTCATATTTAATAATATCTTACCATTGTTCAGATAAGCAAGCCAGCATTTTCTTCTCAACAGCATCTAAGTCTTATTCTGCTGTTTAAAAAACAAGATAAGACTGTTCAGAGCTATAGTTGCTGTTATCATGATATTCATTATGTAAATATTAATGTCCTATTAAAAACAAATGACCTTCTCTCACTCACTTGGCTCACATCTCTTAGAAATGATCCTCTGCATTTTTAACCAAATAACTTAGACTAAACAATGATTAATGGTCTGAATCAAAGCTTTTAAAATTATTCACAGCTTTAAGTTCACAGTTTTAGTGATTAGAAGATGAGATCTTTTTTTAACACATTTTTTAATAGTTTGAGGCCATGGCTGCGCTAACCAATTGAAAAAATGTTTCCATCCACACAAGCAAAACACTTTCTCTCTTTAGTTGCAGCTTCTTTTTTTGTCATATTTAGAGGAGGGTGAAACCCAAGACTGTAGACCACACAAGAACTCAAGTAAAGAAACCAGGATTTATGAATACAATTAAACAAAAAAAAGCATTGACAAGGCAGAAAAAGCACCACATAAAACACAAAGAACCACAATAATGGCAACATATTATAATGTTCAAACAATTTAAGGACTGAGAGTGTAATTGAACTGTGACCGATAGGTGGCCTAATGATGACAGGAAACAGGTGTAGGTATGGCAGGACTGATGGTGATGAAACACTGGGGAACAACTGAACACAAAGTAAAGGAAACAGACACTGCAAAGAATAAATAATAGAAACAAACCCCAAAACAATAAAAAAAAACTTTTAAGAATCTTTTTTTTTTTTTTTAACTCCAAAAATCAATTTGCATTAGAATGAGAGACAAAAATGCATCAGAAACTGTCTGTTTTTTAAATATCTGTGTTGGTGTAGACAGGACTTGAAACCCATGCCAATTGTCTGATGAGCCAGTTTTGAGATAACCTAATAAGAAGAACTGTAGTTGTGTCCATTTTCTCTGAGGCAGAAATAAATGTCTCAGGAAAGGACATTTACCTAAATATTTGCTGTTGTCTGAATTCACGCCAACAAGAATGACTCTGAGGGTCTAAAAAGATTCATCTGACTTTTAGGGCTTTTATTTATTTATAGTATTTATGAAATGCAAAACAAGATTTGTTGTTGGCTGTCAGAAAGCACTGCTATTGCAGAGATTAATGCTCTGACCACAACCTACATCTCCACTCGCTCACGCCTGAATAGGAAAGTTTTTCATGCCCACCTCTTCCCCTTCATTTCCTGCCGCATTGTGACTGTGTGAAATCAAATAAAGGCAGAGAATTGCACTATTATATGCAACATTGCTTGCTGACAAACAGAGGAAAGCTGTTTTTTTAGCCCTGTGTAAATGCAGCTTCACAGCCTCTCAGCCAGTCCCAGAATCTGTTCATTCATTCATTCATGGTTTCAGTCTGTCCCAGCCTATTAGCACGCTTTATAACTGATACATCCTTCTTTCACTGGGTGTGCTCTGTGCTTACCACATCACTTCTTTTAATGTTTTGCAGTGGTTCTCCAATTTATCTCCCTAATGTCGCTAACCTCCTACATTAGCCTGTTGTTTTCTTTGCTTTAATTGTGCTTATTTAAACGTAGGATATTGCTTGTGTAGATTGTAATGAAGCCTTTATTTCTGTCTCTTTGTAGAGGAGGGTAATCTATGTGTGGGGGTGTGTGTGTGTGTGTGTGTGTGTGTCTATAGCACATGTTGTCGAAAAACTCAATTTGAGCTTAGCTTGATATGTATGGCACAACAAATTTGATTAGATCCTAACTGATTATCTCTCATAAATTATTTGATAAAAAAGGTCACATTACCAGAAATAAAATGTTTACTATATTTAAAATAAACAAATTAACTCATTCAGATTATCTCCAACTTGAACTTTTCTTTGATGTTTAACATCTGATTACCAGGAGACTGAGTTGTGACACTTTGTGAGCTCTCTTGTTTTCTGCATACCACCCCATAAACAACTTTTCATTAAATTAGATTAGATTATTATCTACAGTACAACTATAAATTTTTCCTTTTACTTGTGTCCCAGTCAGTTAGAAATGATCACTTAACAAGACCTGATCCTGAGGTTTTTGATGTTTTGATTTTTTAATTGTTCTTTGTTGGTGTTCAGATCAGTCAGATTTTTACTTGTTTCATTTCTTCCATGTCCATATTTTACATTTTGTCTGTTGCTCTTGATTTTCTCTGTGGGTCTTGGTTTAAGATTCAATGGTCACATGGTTTGAGTTTCTGATAGTCAATCCTGTTTTACATCTCGCCTTTTCTCCCACAGCAGAATTCTTGGTTTTCAGTTGTTTCTTGTCATATTCTTGTTTTATCTTGCTTTATTGAGTACGGATTTGGTATGTTGTCTTTTTTTTCTGTCACTTTTTTTATGATTAATGCTTTTGAGTGTCCAGCCTTGCAGCACCTTTAATTTTTTGTTTCTGGTCTCTGTTGTTCTTTTTCTTTTTTCTTTCTCTCCTTAGGTTTCTGCCTCTGAATTGTGCCTGCATATGGGTCATCTATTAAACACAAGTGTTCCTCACCACTTCAACAAAACACTCCCAAGAGATTAAACAGCTCACCGAACAAGATACAATACCAAAATCTCTACGAAACAGTCCTCTCCTACAGTGAACATGTTCAGCTGTCATAACAAGTGATATCAGCCTTAAGGACATTGTTGTGCAGAAACACAAGGACAGTGGAGGGGAAGAGTTAAAAATAAACTTTTTCCAAAGGTTTATGTGTATAAAAAACTAATAGTCACTGTTGTTTATGATATAAAACACCAGTGTTTTTAGTCATCCCTCAAACAGAAACATTACCTTAAAGGACAAGAATGCATGCCTAAAAGCAGCTATTTTTTTAAAACATGTCAATTTTTCTGTGTGATGTTTATTTACTATTTCCATTTACACTTTAGTTATTTAAGTTTACTAATAAGGATCATACCTCCTTAATGCCATTAACTATAATTTAATGTAGTTATTATAGGGAACCAACAATAGTACCAGATTTTGAGCCATATTGTTTAATTAAATCTAAGTCTTTGATACTGGTCTATTTATTTCTGGTCTTTTTCTTTCTTTCATTGCTCAAACATGGTTTTAAGTTGACCATATTTTCTGTACAAACTAAACTTATTATCATTGGTCTCTCCAGGACGATGTTCAAAGAATATAACAGCCATAATATTGATGGATTGAGCTACTTACATAAAGGTACAGATGCATTTAATGGGCAGTCGAACGTTTTAATGGATGGAACAGCACCTCCGTGCACTTCTCAAAGCTCATGTTGCTATTAAATGCAACAAGAATAGAATTTTAAGAGGGATGAACAAACTTTAATGAAAATTAAGACATTAAATCTTTGACACGTAGAGTATCAGTGGACAAA
Source organism: Cynodonichthys magdalenae (assembly GCA_031762555.1). NCBI lineage: Eukaryota > Metazoa > Chordata > Actinopteri > Cyprinodontiformes > Rivulidae > Cynodonichthys > Cynodonichthys magdalenae. The sequence goes on from JARVJO010000227.1 coordinate 25,513,819, forward strand.
CAATGAGAATGTATGGCTACTTTCATGTCCCCTTGCGTTTGCTCTTAAGATAAATCAGAAATCTTGTTTGTATGCCGGTCAGTGTAAATGTATTCATAATAGAGCAAATCACAAATTTGCTCCAGAGGGCCTTTTTTACAGAAATCTGTACAGCATATGTGCTCCTTTATTCCAGAGCAAAGCTACACCCTGAGGGTCAAAGCTGCCATATGGAGTGTCAGACCTTCGGATATTCATTTTCTCCTCCAACTTCATTCCTTTAGGAGTTGCAATAAAGGAAATGCAGATTATAGGGGAACTAATCTGATTGCCAACACTTGGATTATATATGTATATGTATGTGTATATATATATATATATATATATATATATATATATGGAAGTGAAAATTCATGTAAAAGAAAAGTAAAACTGTAATATGATTTTGTCAGAATTTCCATTTTTGAATTTAAATGCTCCACACCTATATTCTTTGAAAGAATTGTGTTGTGAAAACAGTTTTGAAACAAGCACAATAAGCTAAAACCTTTTCCTCAGTGATGGTAAATGTTTTATACAGAAACGTTTTTTGTTAATGCACAGTTTTGTTCTTGTAACTACAGAATTTACTGCACTGCACTCCTGGGTCAGCAGATCCTACCAGCAGTGGAAGGCAGACATTCCACTTATATGAACAATTTCTGAAGTGTCTGAAGTCAAACATTTGGTTCAGTGTACCGAGATAATAACTGCACACACAAAGGCTGAAGCATACACCATGCAAAAAAGCTCATTAATCAGTTCAAATACATTTTCCTGTGGTGAAACAATGACAAAGAGGCCAAAACTCCTTGTAGGATCTAGATTGTGCAAACGCAAGCTAAACTTCTGTGTGTGTGTTCCTGCATGCCAGTGTGTTTGATACCTGGAGTTAGATTTATTGGATTTGAGGATTTCTCCCGCTGTGTGCTCTGTGGTACAAGTGGGCTTGACTTAGTTTCTCTGTGTGGAACTGGCAAAACTTTGGATTAACCTTGCAGTGTAGGTGTCACTTGGCTGAATTGTTGTCATTACTCAATTAGGAAGAATTAGCCACTGGCTACCATGAATGTGGCGTGCTGTGAAAACTGCCACTGAATGAGATAGCAGGCCCAGGAAGGTTAATTCTAACAGGACAGAAGTGAAGTCAGTCACAACAGGCCTGGTTTTGTGTGATGATGTACAATAAAAGCCCTAGGACATTGTCCCCCACTTTCTGTAGGTCAGAAATGACAAAAACGATGATGCTTGCTGCTCAAATAGCCAGTAAGGTTAATGGAGTGTAGGGTCAGAGGAGAATCCTTTAAACTGCTCTCAAACTGCAGGACACAAATTCAGGTTGATGCTCAGTTTCAATATATAATCATGAAGATTGTTTTTAGAAAGGTCAGTGCTTTTGCAAATGGCAATTTTTATTTATCCAGCATATTTAAATAAGAAAAGGCATTTCAGTCAAAAGTACTATAGGTTCAGAAATTTACTAAGGTGGGTAAAGTTAATTTTTAAACACACACACGTGCAAAAGTGTTTATCTTTTACATTTCATCCAGTTACCTGAAAATGATTCATCCATCATTCTGTTTAAGGCATGTGGTTTAGCAGTGATGTGGATCCTGGAAATACATAAACAGCAGTTCAGTCAACTTTTGGTTGAGACTGAAAATCTGAACACGTACAGCGTGAGTTGTCATAAAATCTGAAATGGACTCCGATGTTCCCTGGACAATAATGTGTTTAATGAACCCCTGGTTGTTCATGAAGTTCCACCAGCAGGTCAAGACTTTCTCTTATTTAGTGCCAGTGTCTTGTGTAAGACACAGTTGAGCAAAATTGTGACTCAATTGTTTTAATAACTGTTCCAAGGGGTCACACTTGAGTCAGCATGAAAAAGGAGCATCAGCAGCTATTTGGCAGAGAATCACCCACTTGGTTTTGGTAATAGTTTCCTGCATAGACTAGAAATGCCCCCTAGTTCATCCACTTCAGCCTCATCTGAGCTCTAATGATGAGCACTTTAGCATGTGAATACTTCCCTGAAGAAAAAAAAATCATAACTTGATGAAACATTAAACAAATTATTTTATTTTAGAGCTTGATTAATATCAGTAGTTATGTGGGTTTTACAGTGGCAGCAGAGTATTTTATAAAAATCTGCTGACAAAGCGGAGAACTGTTGAAAGTTTGATCAGTCGCTTCTTAGCCACTTTTTAACATCTCTGAAAGCACATCCCTGCTGATGGGTAAATATGGTCTCCAGCTGATGAGCTCCTCTGGTGTCCACTCTCTTTGAAAGCCATAGCTCATTACATAGTTAATAGTTGTGGAGAGGATCATGGCTGGTGATGGGAAGAAATAATTCTTTCACTTCCCTCGTGTATGATAGAATTTTAAGGCTTGGTAGAGGTCACTGTTGTCCCTCATTCAATTATAGACATTCATAAATCAAATCGTTTCTCCAGCCATTTTGGGCAACTACTGACCATTTTATTATGACCTTGCTCAAATTTGCAAAGGATATTTGACTCTGGGTTTTACATTTTGTAATTTGAGCAGTCGGTTTTGTCTATTTTGTTCTTAATTTTGAAGACGGGCTCATCAGGGTACCAACTAGCAGAATACAAATAAATGAAGAAAAAAACTCTAGTATTGTGTCCAAACCTCCAATATAACATGATTTCCACAGTTAAATGTTGGATTTACATTACACTCCCTTTCTCAATTAGTTTTGCAATACTGAATATACAAATAAGGGCTTAGCATTAGTTGAAGGAATGAACTAACCCTGGGTTTCCAGCTTAACCCTGTAAGGCCCCTTGTTGCAAAACTACAACATCACTTTTAGCTGTACCAAAAACAAACTAGAAAAAAGAAA
>JARVJO010000227.1:25523113-25540365 GCA_031762555.1 Cynodonichthys magdalenae
GGACCCCTTTAACATTATTAGAGAGAAAAAAAAATTTTTTTTGCAATTTTTTCTACATTTGGGTTTTACAGGGTTAACTGTCCACATTCACAATCTTCTAGATGTGGTAAATTCAGTTCACTTTAAAGATTCGGGCTAATGAGTCACTTAAAAAAGTGGTCCGGTTCACTTCAGTCACTTGTGTAGATCATGCAGCCCCCCACTAAATCACATCTATGAGTCTACAGTGTTTCCAGGGATTTAGCTTTCTTTCTTCAAGTTCACTAATTTAAAGACTTAGCTCAGTTCTGGGTTAATTGAACCTGGGACTTGTGAGTCTTGATTCAGTGCAAGGATTTGAATCATTAACCCACAGGGTTTACTATCCAACCCGCTCTACACTCTCCCCTACTGCCAATTATTAGTTAACCAAACACTGACATACCCATAGAAACCCAGCACAGACATTATGAAGGTGAAATCAGTTTCTTTCTAGAGCTGTTCAATACAAAACAGCTGATTATAAAAATTTGTTAAAAAAAGTCCAAAGTTTTTTTTAATAAATTGCTATTTTTCTATTTGACCAAAATGTCCCCAAGTTGACGATTCTTCCTTTCCAAGTTCAGCTGTCTTTAAAGCCCTGCCAAGAAGACCCCAGGCAAGGTATCTCTGCCAACATGAAACAGCTCTAATGGGACGCCACTTACAACCAGCTACCCCTCATTCACAGCGTCCATCTCGCCCTCTTTCTCCTTCTCACTGATAAGAGTGAAACAGACAAAATAACAGCCCTGAATCCCTAAACTGTCCATCACTCGAAAGGTCAGCACAACAGTACAGACGTGGTCCCCTTCCAAACTCTCCACCCAGCAGCGCACTGTCCATTACACCCAGAGAGACAGCACTGTAGCCCCTGCACTCTCCCCCTCCCTCTGACTGTCCATCACTGCCATCCTGGTGAGCAGGTAATTGAGGAGGTTCTGCTGGAAAACAGCAGTGTCCTCTGACAGCATTCAAAGTGCAAATGTGCTCGGGACATGTATCAGCCAACTGGTCCTGCGGTTGTTAAATGGCAACCGGTGAACATATCTGATTACATCTGTGAGGTTTCTGTGGAGGCTGCTGCTGCACGTTTAAAACAATAACACAGCCTTCTCACTATGATACCGTAAATCAGCTGGATTTGTTACTCATCTTGTTGTGTATTGTCTTGTTCTTTCTTTTCAGTTATTTTGGGACTGTTACATGGATTTTAATATAGTTTTTTGTTTTTTTTCATTGACAGTTTTTTACATATTTGCAGTTAAGGAACAGGGCCATACATATTAGACTGATGGACCAAGTGACCCTGCCTTCTCTAGTTGATGAGTTTTAAAAAAGCTGCCTTTGTTGGAATTTTTGGATCCTGGGTCTGCACACTAGTGATGTGGGTCTTTAAGTCCTGCTTACTCCCCTGCATACACTCATGATGTCACATGATTTTTCTTTTAACCATGAAATAAGTAAATACAGCTAAACATACTATATATTTGAACATACAGCAGCTGTACAAAAATATTGTATATGAACCAACAAGTCCCAACACCTTAATAAAAATTATCTGAGGTGAATTGTCCTGTGAAGGTAGAGAATGCGGGACTTAAAATGTGTACTGGAACCAGACAGACATCTGGGGTTGGATTTATAAAGCTTGCTTACGCACAAAAAGGGTCCAGAAATTTGCTTACGCCACTTTTCACGCGAAGGTTCTGACATAAAAAACCCAAACTTGGCGTGAAAATGTGTGGTCCTTTATGCCAGCTCTGACTCATACATACGCTCATTTTGGACATGGGAAGCTGGCGACACAGATAGTGAAGTGAGGAATTATAGACACACTGCAATGATCACTCTCAGATATTTAATTTCACTTCATAACCAAACTTATTTTAGATCAACTTTATTGTAAGCTATCTTAACAGTATTATTTATGCTTCTGCTGGTGAGCCTTAACATTTAAAAAAAAAAGACTTTCTAAGCCAACTTAATTCTTAAATAAAAGTTCTTATATCTCCATCCATCTCCCTCCTTCTCAGACGACCCCCACAGACCCCTCCCCGACAAGAGAAATTTCAACACGGAGCACGACAGCAAAATCTGTATTCCTACCGCACAGGGGGGTGGGGGGTAGACTGCCAGCTGCAGATAACAGTGCAGGCTGCAGCGCAAAGCAGGAGGAAAACAGCACAGGAGAGAAGAGTGGTGACCTTATTTCTAGAGGTTGGGGCAATGGTTGGGTTATTTAATTTTGTTATTGGGTTGTTAACATCCTACAGGCAAAGAGAGAAAATAAACTTGAAAAGATGAGTTTTTGAAAAAATCTGTGGGATTGCTCTAAACGTCTGTATATCTGCAAAATTAGGGAAAATCTGTGTAAATAAGGGACAATCTGTCCATATGATCGGTCTTCAGCACCGTACTCCTTTAGACACACGGCGCAGCACATGCCTGAGCCGGCCAATCGGTTTTGTTGACACTGATCAGCTGACTCATTTAAATACACCTTAACGTTCATGAGGTACTTTGCATTGACTGTTTATGGTTGAGTGTGGGTGTGAAGAGGGCAGAACCTGAGGTGGAACCTTGTGTGCAAACTCTGAGGGGCAGCTGTGATCTATAAAGGAAAATTGTTTGAAGGTGTGCATGCGCATGATTTTAGAAACCTGAATTTTTTTTGGTGTATGTCATTTTCACCTTTTGGCCATACGCCTCTGGTCCTGGTCCTGATCCAGTTTCAACTTTCAGGTCCTGTTTCTAGGTCTACCTATATTAACAGTCTTTAGTTAAGAAAGGTCATCAGTAGATTTATAATATTGCCCTGCTGGCTGTGACTGTAACTGCAGGCAGCACCAATAAAGAGTCTCATAAAAGCAAAATACAGTGTGTCCCATGGACACACTTTCCTGGTTTCCAGTCATTTATACTAACACTGGACCTAACAGGAGCTTATTGAAATCAGGAATAGAGTGTAGTTCAATCTGCTGTGTCCAACAGTGTGGATTAAAATGATCCCTTTCATTTTCTAAAATAAGAATGTTAAATGGTCTGACATTATATAGTGCTTTATCAAGTCCCTCCAGAACCTCAAGAGCTTTACACTACAGTCATTCACCCATTCACACATTGATGATGGCAACATGCACCGGCACCACCGGACCCTCTGACCACCATCAGTAGGCAAGGAGGGTGAATTGTCTTGCCCAAGGACACAACAACTGAGACAGCTGAAACGGGAGATCGAACCAGTAACTTTCTGGTTCCAGGACGACTCCCCTAACCACTCCGTCACAGCCGCCCGTAGAAGAAGATAAGTTATTAGTCAACCAGCTTGGATCAGACCACATGGACAGAACGCAGACAACTCAGGACAGAGTACAAATATACAACTGGATATTTTCTCTAGTATAGTAGTGTGCATGTATTTTGCTTTCTGTGTTCATAGCTATCCTTAGTTTGCCCACAGGTGGATCTTATTTAACTAATTATGTGGCTTCTGAACAGTGGTTGGAGGATTTAATCAAAAGTGGTGATTATTTTTGCACAAATCACTTTTACAGTTGATTTTTTTTCTCCCAAATCAATTTGTTAAGTATTTTTTTGTTCAGATATTACTTCTAATCAAATTAAAAATCAAATTAAACTCCAGGTGGCAAAGCACCAAAACAGAAAGTATACCACAGGGGTGAATACTTTCACAACCCACTGTGTGTGAGAAAAGAGTTGTGTGTCTGCACCACATGAATTCTGCCTTGTACACACCACTGTGCATCTGTCCACCTGTGTACATTCATAAATATTACATGTCATTAATAGAATTATTATGTTTATATGTGTGTGTGTGTGTGTGTTTGCCTCGTTGATTTAAATATTAAACAACATAAATGGAGCCTAGCTTTTTTTCCACAAAAAATGTGACCCAAATTGTAAAATCTGTGTGGTTAGTGATCCTGGAGTCAAAGCCAATGTCTCCCCCTCTAATATTCATGCTGCTACTGATACATGGTTACATCCCCATCTTGTCTCCGTAATTATCTGCGATTTCTTCTGACTATAAAAATATGTGACACCGCTATGTGGGGCACAGAGAAACATGAGCTCAACAATGCTGTTGGCATGAATAACCTTGTGATGCATTTCCAGAATAACAAACCTGTAAGTGGTATATGTGCAGCCAAGTATATCTGGCTATCACATTCACATTATATACCGTATGTGTGCAGTGCATGATTTATGTCCGGTGCAAGTGTTCCGTGCAAATGCAGAAGCTGGTGTGACCTTTATCTAGTACAGTAAGAAAAATAGATGCGGGGCCGAGATATGGAGCACATCCGACTTTCACTGCAGTTTTGCAGCTTGCATCCAGTTTCTATGGCATAATTAAAGTTCACTTGGAAAGAAAAAATAATTCTAACCCTTTGAGTATGTTTATTGGGACAAACATTTTCTGCTTATTTGCAAAAAGACATATAAAGAACACAAATGTGAAGATATATGAGTGATTAGATTTACTGATTCCCTTTCAACTAGAATTACAGATCTGGGGAAATATTCAGAGATGAATTAGTCAATTTTGTCAATTAAAAATGTCCATGGCTAAAAGAAAACAACAAAAATAAATAAATAAAAGAAAGCTTTCATAATTACATAAAAATAAACACAAAATGGGGATTAATTTAAATTCCTGAAACAAATTAGACTTAGCTGGGTTTGTTAAGCAGGCTCAAAATTACCTGAATTTACTAATTAAAAGGGGTATTATGTATTGGTTTCTTTTGTACAATGGTTAGAACAGAAAAGAAGAAAAAAAACAGCTGTTTATATGAATCTGAAGCTATAGCAAAAGATTAGGTCAGAAAGGTCTGAAGATCAGTAACGATTATGGAGGAAACATTGAAAGACAAGGAGCAAAAGTTTAGCAGGGAGAGATAAGTTTATGTAATTCTGTGGAGTAGTGTTAGAGTTGTCAGTATCTTACCTGCAAAAGACTTAAACCTCTAGAATTTATGTTTTTAGAACAGATTGGTTTTTTTTTATTTATTGATTGATTAAAAGTTTTTAACAGCTTAATTTTAAGGTAATAATTGTGCACAATTTTCCACTGAAACACAATTCAAAGGATTTGAACTTTACGTACAGTAAGTGATGGTTTCAGCTTGAACAAGAAGATACACAGTGATTTGATTGAATATTACCAATGGAAGTCCATAAAAGTATAAAAAAAGACTAATATTTGGAACAAAAGAAAAAAAACTTTAAAGGTTAAAATAAAGATGTTGAATGTTTTAGAAAGGTTTCACATTAAAATATGCTATGTTGTGGTGATAAAACATAATTTCTGCTGATCACTTATATTGATCACATTTTTTTAAACTGATCATCAAACATATGGACAGGAGCATTTTAAACACATTCATGATTTAGTTTAGGTTGGGCTGAGGACTCTGAACCTGGGCAGCCAAACTGAAGGGTCACGGCCATTTGACAAAACAGGCTCATTTCACAGGTTGTGAAAAGAATAATAAAAAAAAATATCAAACCGAAAATGAGTGTCAGAGAAAATAAAAAAGCTGAAACAAGGTCTACCTTTTGTTGAAGGAACGTCTGCAAAAAAAAAACAAGGTAACTGTATGAATAAATAAAGCTGCAAAAACATGAAGTTTCATTTCATATCTCCCTAATACTCTCGGCTGTGATAATGTGTTGAAGATTTCTGGAGAAATAGACTCCACCTCCCCTAAAATCTGTGCTTTTATAGCTGATGTCGGTGCAAAGATGAGGGAATCAGCCTGACTCTGGTGTAAAACCGAGAACAATAATATTCAGCCGATAACCTTTCTTATCATTCAAAGCCTGCTGATTGGGTACAAAGGGGTATGGAACCGTGACATCAGTTCATTCTGCAGCCATAAGAGGTGTCCCTTTACAGCTCTGATGTCAATATGTGCAGATGGCAAAGTGTGCAGTGTCAGTAGGCCTCTGACACCACAGCATGAGAGCCAAAATAACATATTGCAGCATGTGGTTGTGTGCTGTTTATCAACATCCTCCCTCTGAGAATTGGACACTCATTTTCTTCTCTGTCTATTTTTACAGCTCGACTGAGGGAGGTTTGTTTAACTAGATTAGGACTCTGTTTTAATCCTTTCAATACACCACGTCCCATGTAGACATCTCTCAAATCAAAGTGGTAAAATCCCACATTGCACTGGCATTTCTGCTAACATCATTACACCCTTTTAATTATATATATATATATTTTTTTTTTTATTTAATTTTTTTTTTACCAGAGAGCAGGCTGTCAGCCATCATGGCTTGTTTCATTTGGATAGTGGCGATGGATACACACAGGGATTATTTTTGTTGAGACGGCACCAAAGCTAGGAATTAATCCCTCCATTAACTGGATTGTGTTACTACTTCTCCCCCGTGGCCCTGTTTCCTAAATAGAGGGTACTCTGGTGATGCATGGATGCCTGATGCATGCTGTGCTTAATGGTCATTAGCAGTACAACATGGTTACATAAAGAAGCTCATTCATTATCGATGACTGAACTGCAGAATTATCCAAAACCAGTGTTGCGTGGATGGGTGTTGGTACAGCTCTCTTCATCAATGATTTTGATTTGTGAGGCATCAAGGTCATACGCAGCAATTTGCTTTTTACCAGCAGTAGGGACCTGTGGTGCATTCATGGAACTGACAGAACTGCCTTGTAAAAAGAATTTATTGGGACGTCTCTTGAAAAGCACTAATTCATTGGAATCCTTCACCATAAAGTCTGTTTGCTGCCAGGTCTCAGTGGAACTTCAAAAATCAAACTTAACATATCGCATTGGTAAATTCCACTAATTTTTTTCTTAGCATCTATTTTTTTCATTTACAGGGTCCAACATCTGTTGTGAGACTGCATCATAATTTTTCCCTTCCTACTTGTTGAATCTCTGCTCTCAAAAAGCTCTTTTCCTTTTACTTAACCTTCCTTTTACACCTATCAACAACTCCGAGAACCAAAGAGAGAAAATAAGAACTTGAGTGGTCAAAATGATCCTACACACATAAATTGTAAACATGGAAAGTCAACTGGTAATTTTGTGAAACAGAAAAAACTTTTAGATAAAATTTGGAACATAAGTGCATCTTAGAACACAAATAGATTAAGCTAGAAGCTGAAATGTCATAATGTTTAGCATGTTTGATGTTGTTTTACTGTTAAACACAAATGTCCCAATAATTGTCTTATATGTAAATAGTTTGATATTTATATATATATTTTATTCAGCCTCTAATTAAAAAGAACTATAACTGCAAAATTTAAATAAAATATTTAACAAAATTAAAGACAAATTATAAACCCAAGAAACAGTAAAAAAAAAAGAAGAAGGGAACTTTTGTTAAACTGAACACAGGAATAAAACTTGTCTTTAAACCTGATTTAAACTCCTGCAGAACCTGTGGGCAGAAACAAGACTGAGCACTTTTAGTGAGGTGTTCTGTGGAGAAATACCCCAGTTTCCTAAAGTTGAATGTAAGTATCAATCAATAGATAATGACTCACAAATGTCTTACAGAAAAATAAAGTCAATCTAGGGAGTCAGGACACTGCATTTAGAATTAAAGTGAATAAAAATGTCAGATTGAAGATGGAAACAGGCAACTGATACTTGAGCTGAATTAAAAAACATAAATATGGTCATGTTCGTGCTTTTTAAACTACAGAAGTATTTGTGTTTGTATAAAGTCTCTTCTTTAAAGAGGAACATGAGAACTTCGAACTTGTGATACATGAAAAGACTTTGATGGGTCCCCTGGGGGCTATGAGTGTTTGTAGGAAAAAATGAGATGACCCACCTGAGACCTGTTGAGACAAACTGGTGAAAACATTACAAATCTTTAACAGCTCTGACCTGTGACCTTTTCTCAAATCAGTGATAAACAGGAGTTAACCCATGACCCTGAATCAATAACTGTTCAAGTAGCTTTTTCCTCCACTTAAGTGTTTTTTTTTTTTTTTGTAGATCATGAATCTATCAGATTCACAAGATAAATAAAATGGTCTTGTTTTGTAATTGTATTTTATGAAAAGCAGTAAAAGAGAGTAAGAAAAAACACTGGAAACCTGAAGATGAAGTTGAGGAATTTATTAGAGAAGGGTGAATATAAAGGTATGCAGGGATTCTATGTTCAGAGCAAACCACAACTAATCAAACCTCTCTGTCTATAATATACGCTACGCAACTTCCAAACATGGTCATCATAGTTAGTGTTGAAATCATTAAATAAACGGAATTTAAAAAGGAAATACAATCAACCATAAATGGGCTTTGGTAAAAAATAAAATAAAAAGAAAACATCATATAGAATATTATTATAATTATGATGGAGGAGGAAACTACTTGGGTGTTGACACTTCTCAGCATCTTTAACATAAGTTATTCCTAGTGCTACAAGTTAACATTCAAATTTGGAAATAAAAAAAAATCAAGAGAGGTCATACCAACACTGACGTCTTCCAAATAGAATGACTCCTCTATTCATTTACGGTTTCCATTCAAACAGTTAATTGTGTTCACAAGCAGCCAGTCAGTAGCACATTAATGATATAGCTAAAATATTAACTGCCACATTTATTTTCTTTTTTTTTTGTTGTAAATGCTGCTTTTCTTTTCTCTTCTGTTACTTTATTATTTTTTTCTTCCCATGTTTTCAGTAGTTGTTTGCCGCATTTTGGCTCTCACGTTAAGCTACAATAAGATCAATAAATACCATTGGGTGTGTGGGTTTTTCTGCGAGCCGTGAGGGCCACGGTGTTCACAGGAGCCACACTGAGGCAGTTTAATATGTACTGCAGTCCTCCTGACACGTCACCAACACACACAGCAAACAGAAGTGGGTTAACACAATGTAAAAAGGGACTTTATTCACTAACTTTTCACTGTCATGTTTTGTTGTTTTTCATGACTTTGTGTTTTTCTTTTTTTTTACTTCTAGAAAGAGTCCATGGCCTTAAATTCACTGAGGGCCTGGACAGGGGAGATGTGTTTCTTCTGGGAGCCTCGTCTTACGCGTGTCTGGCATTCCTCCGGCTTTTCCCTTTTTACCAAAGGTTTCTTCTCTGGAGCCTTCATGCGCCAAGACACCACTGGCGAGTTGACCGCAGCTGTTCCGTACACCTTCTGGTACTTGGTGGACGCTACATAAGATGCCTTTACAGTCAGCACCACTGCATTCATTAGGTTCTTGGCTGCTTGGATCAGAGAGGTGGCGCTATCCAACTAAAAGGGGGTAAGGACAAAGGGAAATGTCAAAAAGTGTGAACAGCAAGAAAAAGTGCAATTACTTTCTTGGCCTCGGCAAGAACAGTGGAACATGTGAGCTACATGAAACGCCTTCGGGGCCGTTGCTACAACTCGCAATTAAGCAGGATAAAAACACGGCTCTCACTGTTTGACATCTTAATTTAGTAGTTCCTAATGAGCAGAAGCAGGGGTCAGGTGTATCTCTGTCTCCTTCTGTTTTGTTTGGCTGACATTTAAGGGTCGGCGGCCAGAAGGCCTCCTCCTACATCACACTGAGATGAGTCAACTGTTTCAATTTAATGAGTGCAGATTCCAGCTGGCTACCATGAAAAGGTTGAAATCTCAGCAGGACTTGCATATCTAATGCGAGGAAAACTATAATATTGCTGAGAAAACATGATGAATCAGCCCAAAGGATGGAAGAAAATCAAAGCATAAACAAAAAGTCAAGTTAGATTTTAAGTGGACAAAAAAAACATGTGAAAAGTTCAAATAAGCAACTCAATAAAGACTCATTACCTCCCCTAATGAAATCTGTCATTGAATGGTACAAAAAGTTTAGAAACACTCATCATGGATAGAAAAATAGGCAATACTTTTAAAAGAACCTATGCATGTTATAAACAAATGTGCAATTCTGCAACAATATCTGTAATGTACATTGTGTATTTCTCACAGTGCTGACAAGCTCCTAATTGGGTTTTACACTTAACCAAACCTCTCAACTGCTTGTAAGTGATCACGGTTGACTGCAGCTTTTCTGCGCTCACAGGAATGACACACATTGTGCAACAGGGCTTTGTACAGACACCAACATGAGGAGTGTATGTTTAAAAAGTGCCACTTGAAGTCTGTCATGTCAAATGAAATGTGAGAATATTATAAAACCAGGTTAAACTGCCTTTTTCAGATCCAACACCAGTAATTTCACTTTCACAAACACAGTGACTTTGAGAAAATAATAAGTGTTTGAATCTCCATTCCTTCCTTTATCATTCTCGAGGATCAGATTTTGGAGGTAGAGGTTTTTCACTGCATGAGGTTCAACTCCTTCCTGAATACACAAAATTATATAAAGATTTTTAAAAATATTTTATTTTGCAACAATAAAGACAAAGGAGGCCAAACTTTTAACAAAAAGTAAATAATTTCTCCCACTCCAAACTTGGGGGATAAAACGATGAGATGAGACATTAATTGTAACATTTGGTCATAATGATAAAAATCACATTTGTACAAGTAAAGACGTGTCATTGAACTGTAGCAACACTCAATCAGTTAAACACAGTGGTAGGAAGCACAGGGGACTAATTTATCTAATTTACTAATTTGCAAGTGGGTTATATAAACTGATCAAAGTTGATGAGATAAGAACTGTAGTAGATTATTACAAAACAGTTCAGCATAAGCTCAGCTGGACAGTTGAAACAGACCTTAAAGCAGTTTGTTAAAGACAAAAGTTCTGAAATGACTTTACCAAAGCAAAGAGTAAACTTAACTGAACTCTAACAAGTCTGACTTAAAAAGGGAATTATTTAAAACCAGATTTTTTCTTTGTTTGTTTTTACAAAACCATAAACTTTTGAACCAAGTAGAACTAAACATTCAAATGAAAAAATACCTATATTGCTGGATCATTTAGACTTATGTTCAGAATTTTTATAGCTTTAGAAATACAAAACAATATTTTTTTGAGACTACAATTGTTTACTACGGAGCCCGTCTGGTGACATGGTAGAAAAAGAAATTATCACGTGGCCACGCGATAATAACGTGTTCCCACGCAATAATTTTCATGTGGCCACGTGATAATAACCCATTCTCAGTTTCGATTGGTAACATGGACAATTTTGAATTAATTTCATTTCATTTTAATGTACCGATGAATTATAATGACATTCAAATAGGTCACTGTCCACATACACTGTCTGTATTCACGTAATAAACTCAATTAGACATTGTTATGAGAAACTCGTACCTGAATGGGAGTATTAAAGTGAAAGACAAACCACATTCATTCATATTGTTATGACGTGACTGAACGGAGTTTTGTAACGTTCAGGAAAACAGTAAAAAAATCCGTTTCCCGACACTCAACTAGGGCTTTGAATGTAATCTCAAAAATAGCCCATTAATCTTTGAACTATTAGGCTATACTTTTAGATTGAACCGCAAGCAGACTGCAGAAAATTATCTCGTGGCCACGTGATAATTTCTTTTTCTACCGTGTCACCGGACGGGCTCCGTAGTTTTCTTTTCTCAAAATGCACAATGAATCATTTAAGCACTACGTACATCATAAAGCTGGAAAATAACTGATTGAAAATAACATTTTTAAGGCTAACCAAAGGTAAACTCGCTCTTGACTTGATGATTTATTAGCAGGTGGAAGGAAGTGTTAGGAAATACTTTTAACAAAGACTTATTTGAAATTATTTGAAATATTTTTATTTTTATTCTTTTACTTTTTTCTTTCAGAAAATGGGATGTAGTAAACAGTTCCTACAAAATACTTACAAAATTTCTTTACTTATCAGCAGTTTTTAGATGAATTGGTTTGTTAATCTAGTTTGACATTAGCTTTGCATCTTTGGAAATGAAAATAAGGAACTTATTTTGTGTTTTTTTTTTCTTTTGTAATTGTACACACAAAAGACAAAAAAAAGTTTTAAAAAATGAAAATGTGTATTGCCCTGTTATGTCTTGCATAAAAAGGCCATCAATGCAGTGCTTAGCATTTTAATGTTTATATTAATACAAAACATTCTTGTTTAAAGTGCAATCACTGAAGTGGGAACACAAGCTTTAATTATTTAAACACTGTTTTAATGTGTGAAGTCAGAAACCTCCTGAATATAATTCTGAACTACCAAGTTGGATTTGTTTACAAAACTTAAGGATGTTTGCAAAGAAGAAGCTTTACAAAAAAAAAGCCTTTTGTTAAAATTGAGACTGATTTATGAAATAAACGATTCATTGAACACCTTCTTATTTTTGAAAAGACAATAATTTGGGCTGTTTAGAAACACAAAATTGGAATAAAACCAAGTGCCAATTAATTAAAAATACTTTTATTTCATGGTTAATATCTTAACCAAATGAAGGATTTTTTTGAACCAATTATTTTCTAAATAAATATTCTCAAACTACTATCTGATTAGGGCTAGGTAAAACAAATGATTTAACTGATCTTGAATCGATTTCATTAAAGTTTGGGAAAATGGATTCACAGGGCATGAGATCGATTCTTCCCCATGGCGTCTTGTGCACGCATCTGAAGCGCGTTTCTATATTTTGTTACTCCTGGCTTGCCGTATATTTACATCAAGTTGAAGTTCAGTGCTACCGTTAGCTTTCGATAACAAGTTGTCTGGATCAAAACTAAAAAAACTAAGGAATCACTCACATTAGCAGCCGATTCTCTGCAGAACTTAAAGATAACAGAGACCATGGCGACTTTTGTTTGCAAAGATTTGCGCTCCTACGCGGTAGCGAAAACAAAGCGGGTTAACGAGCGGCTCATTGGGCGCTCGAACCAAACAACGGTTTGTAAACATCTGACTGTAACTTTTCTCCACAGCTTGTATAAATGTGAGAAAGACCACATTCTAACAGAATCGTTTAGTTTGTTACCAATATTGTTATTATTTTTAAACTTTAAGAAACGTCTTCATGAAATCCACAGTGATGAAATGTTGTAGTTGTATTTTTTGTTTTAATAAGGTATAAGTAATAAGTTTTAGTGTTTTAATGAACATGACAACAGAAGGTAACAGAAACATTACAAATATACAATTTTTATAAAGGAGTGGGCACAAGTATATTTATATTAGCCCACCTCTTCTCCTGCAACCTTATTCTATCACTTAGTGATCAAGAAAATTATTCATTTCTTAAAAACGAATATATCCAACAACACTGTCACCTGCAATTCCTTTTTAATTTAAAACCTTTGAAACGTGTGACAGTTTTATTTCAATATTAAACTGTTTAATTTAAAAGTTTTTCCTTAAAACATGTTGTTTATGGTGAAGAGAAAAAATAAAGTGATATTGTATTTTGCAACAAAGTTGAACCATTTTCATTATTTAAGAGCAGATCAAATCGAATCGAATTGAATTTAATCGAATCCTGATTAATCGATTCAGAACTTTATGATTCGAAATCGAATCAATTTGGAGAAGTAGCCATGATACCCAGCCCTATCTGATAATTGAAATATTCCTTTCCCCAACCTGTGGTGAGTGAGCCAAAAATCACCAGGACTAGCATTATTAATCATTGTGTTCTAGTTTTTGTGACTTCTTTTCTGTACAATTGTTGATGGTAACAAAACTCACAAAATAAGATTGCTTTTTAGTAAGGTTGTTGGCCTTCAGTGCTGGTGCATAAACACTGCAAAATGAATCTAATTATGATTTCACTTGAGTTGACTGTGCTTTGTAAAGGGCATTAAAGTGAGATTTCATAAGCATGTCAATCATGGATTAGGTCAGACAGTTGTAAAGAATTATTTAGAACAAAGTCTGGAAAAAAGATATCTGAGGAAGATTTTTCATCTCAAAGTTCAATTTAGTTTGAGAAGTAATAATAGAGATCTTAAGGCATAAAAAAGAAAAGAAAAGAAGATGGTGGCGCACGCTTTAGATAATATTACAAGATGATCTAATCACATTAGCGTAATCAGCATGAGCCATCATTTTATCTTCTGCACTCCATCGTGACCTTGAGTTAAAAGGTTTGTCCATGAGCTCTGTAGAGCATAAAAGTGGTTCGAGAAGGATCAGGTCTAGTGACTCTGTGATAAAAATGGATCTGGAGCATTGTTGATGTTGGAAGAAGGGCATGTGCTGTTTTCTAATGACATACTTACACCAGACACAATGAGCTCTCCACCCAGATTCTGCACCTCAGCTTTCACCTTGCTGCAGATGTTGAGCTGATGACAGTACAGGGCAATTCTCTGCAGGTAGGCTAGCAGATCCTGCTTACAGGCAGAGTCCGGGCACTAAAACAGGAAAAGGAGAACAAAAAAAAAAACTCATTAAACCACACAGATAAAGACAATAAGCTGAAACACATTGTGAGGTTCTTGAGAGAAAATGATCTACTTATTGCAAACATTATGTGAAAAGCTGAATGTGTTACATGATGCAAATATTTCACAGCCCAAATTCACTCATAAACTTGCAGGAGAGAGATAACTGGGTTTCTACGCCAATACAATTTGTCTGCATGTTACAGAGCCCTTGTATGGCATTAAAAGATGGATTGTTTCTCTAAAAGATGGAAGTTTTAGGTTACCAAATAAACTGGATTGTTCTACATGGCTTTGATAACTGAGCTGCTTTGAAACAGAATAATAGGAATCAACAATCCCATCAAAAACAGCAGGATTGTAACATTATATGTCAATAATTAATGTACTACATCTCTGGGCTGAGTATGGAAGCTTCAAAGGCAACTTCGGGTAGACCCATGGAGTCAAACATTTATTTTTAACAAAAAGATGTTAAATCAATCAACAATGGAATGATTTTATATATAAATATATATGTTTCCACAGCAGCAGTTCCCCCCAACCCCTCTTTGTTTTGAAAAAAAAAAAAAAGATTAGAGGTCTTGATCTGGTCCTCTAGGCCTTTTTGCTACTTCAACAGCAAAGAGACCACTCATACAGTGAAATAAATGGACCCACGTGGAATACAAATAAACCCTCCTCAGTTTCTCTATTCTCACATAGTTTGGCCCTATAATTCCACCTGGAAGCTTTCCAGAGGCCAGAGATGGCCTACTCTTCTCCCAGTGGGCTAGGAACACCGCATCAGCTTTTTCAACACGGTGAACATCGTTTTGTAGAAACACCCCATTTCATGGCATTAATATTAAACGGTTCTAACTAGGACATCCAGGAGGCCTGCGTGGGGAAAACGCACTGATCATTTTTCCTATTTGTGGGCTCAGGTAGAGGGGGGATAAAAAGTTTAACATCTGTAATACGAATACAGCTCCGCCGGGACTTGAAGCAGTCTTTGCCACCCATGCAATTTTCTTCTGTTTGACAAAAAGCCTCCCATGTTAAGATAAATAGTATAGACTGGCCACAAATGTCTTTCACTAATGGCAAGAAATACGGAATAAAACATAGTGTTTGACCGTCTGGTGAAATGCCTGTTTCTTCAGCTCACAAATATAATTGCAAAGAGTAGTTTGAGGCACTGTTTAATTAAAGTTACAGCCACTATCAGCTTGAAGCGACACAGTAAATAAGAGCCAAGTTGCCACAGGCAGACACAGTGCGACATTAAGTGACACTGAGTGCAGACTGAGGTGGAGCTGCTAGCTCATGGAGCAGCCAGTGAGGCGAGGGGGTGGGCTGCTTCTCGCTGGGCATTATCATTGCATCGCCACTCTTGACTAGCATCACTACTAACTACACTTCACACTACCAGCACAAACACACACATACATGCACGCTACAGCCTCGGGCGTGTTTTATGCAAACATGAAAGGATTGTTTTCCACTGTACAGCTGACTAATAGCCTGGGTCTATCACTGAGTCCTTGTTGATGTAAATAAATAGTAAGGCCTATTACTTTTCTAGGCTCATTGAAGCTCTCTCAGGCTTCTGTTACCTCTGTCATAGTGAAGCTGAATTTATTACTGCTTTGTCAGAAAGAATTTCTTGTTCCACTGCTATCCTTTGTTTGGACCTTTTTGCAATTCTGTCAGACCTTTGACACATCTATTCTTTTAATCTATGAATGTGGTTCCAGAAAGAAGAAATCATGTCTGTTTTATTGCCAACTAACAGGAAAAAAAAAAAGAATAATTCAAAGAAATGCACCACGTCATATTGACCTCAAATGTTAAGCCTTTTACTTTTAAAGCTTAAAGTTTGTGGAAAGTAATCAGTGGAAAATAAAGTTTACTTGATCCCTGTTGCCCTATTTTGCTGTTTTTCTTTATGGCTTTTTGTGATTTTTTTTTGATACAGTTAATAATTAATAACAAACCAAAACGAGAAAGATATTTGAGTTAAGGGAAAATGACATGAAGACAGGGCAGTGACAGATTTAAATGGAGCTTGTTTTATTCAGATAGACAATGGAATACATGCCCTCTAATTGAAAGCTGTCATTCAGTCATGCAAAAACAAAGTAAATTTTCTTTCAGTTTAAAGTTTTATGAATTAAGAAAATCTCTTTATCCTGTCTAAGGTTTAGAAGAAAACAGCTTCTGATAAACAACAACAGATGAAATATTAAAGCACACCTGGGCATTCAACAGCCACATCTGGTCCTTTAGATGTCCCTGAGTAGATTTCATGAGGTCTATCACAATTCAGAAATAAATATGAAGTCTTCATTCCACATAAAAATCTAAATACTCCACTTTTATTTTGAAATTGTTTTCTGTGCATTAGTTGTACTTTGAAGGCATCTGCTGTACCTTTTCAGTTGTCAGGTTTCTATATAAATATATTTAATGCCAGCCTTGCATCAAACATGAATCTTTAGGAGCCCCCAAAGAGTATTTTTTGAAACAAATTCCAAAGTGAACAAATCTAATGCCCTCTTGCATTTTAAATATATATTTATTGATTTATTTTTTGTAAACAACCAAAACACAACCATGCCATAGTCCCACCTTCTGTGTAACATATGATCCCAAGCATGACACACATAACAACAATAATAACAGATTACATGATTCCATTTCTGCTACAGTAAAACCTTCCTTAACTTTGAAACTTTTTAATGAGTTAACAAAACTGATGAACAATAAGAATGCCTCGAATAGAACAAAAATAAATCATTAAAATTACACCAAATGATCTAAGGACAAAAAAGTATACGTATCAGTTGACTGAACATTCTCTTTGAACAATGTTGTATGTATATATATTACAGGATGTATATATATATATATATATA
>JARVJO010000227.1:25555247-25580177 GCA_031762555.1 Cynodonichthys magdalenae
TCAAACATCGCTGCAAACGAACCAATCAAATGATCAGCGGTACATGACGTCAAACTGGGCCGAGCAGCCCGGCCCTGAAAGGCAAATGCAAAACCTACGAACCCGGGTTAGAAGCCGGGCCGGGCCGGGCCGGGGCCGGCCCTGCAGTGCAAAAACGCCTATAGAGCCTGGTGAATCAATTTGCCTTTGGACTTCATTTCACATAATATAACATTTTATTTCTTTCTGCTTTCCAATATAACTTGCTTTTCATACAAAACTAATGTGAAACCAACTAAAAACATTTCAGCTGACTGATTTTAAGGGTTCGTCCCTTCCCAGCTAGAAGTTTTGGCTTGTCAGTAGCTCCTTGGATTATGGTCTCTGGTACATGCTTATGGAGAGTGTGGCCACAAACCTAATTTTGGCAAAGCTGCTCTCTAACTGCTGCCTAATCAACACCAATAACGTTGACTGTGCTGTCACATTCAACAGAACTCTGCGAACTGAGGACTGAAGGCAATCATTAACATATTTGGTGTTCATATCATTCCTGCGCCCAACTGTTGAGTCATTAATTATTTACTCATTCCTATAATTGAACTGAACTGTGTACAGCTGGTGTCGAAGGAGTGAGCATGCATGGTTTTGCTAAATGCCAGTGTTATGAGGGAGATAATGTATATTTAGATTGAGATTCATTAAATATTCTGTGTGGCAAATTCTTTGAGTAGAATGAGAGCATTTCCCCCCCGACATCCTCTGTACATAAAGGCAACATTAAATCAAAGCAGATGTCTCTCCTGCACAAATAAAAGGAGCAAAAACTCTCTTGAAACTGAACATCTTCAACTGAAAAAAAAAAAATTTGCCGACTTGAGACAGGGTTCAAGGGAGGCAGTGGAGAGAAAGAAAGGGATTTGGTGAGTACACCAATTCACTCTGAAAATGGTGTGACAAAAGCGAGCGTGTCAGGGAGGAAAAGGGAGAGAAAAGGGGTTTCTGAACACAAAAGAAAGCTGCAGCACACGGGTAAACATATGAGCCAATTGGGACGTCAGGGGAGCAGGAAGGCTCTCTGTGCTGCACCCCCATCCACCTCCTCCACGGCTCTCTAGAATTCACTTATCCCCAAATCCCTTCCCCTTCTTTACTGATAACAACAAGGAGCGGGCCTTGGGAGCTTAACATAGTGGTAAATCCAGCCGAGGGAGAGCAGTGCCAATACACTCTGCGACTAGGCTACGTCTTCAGGGATTAGAGAGCTTTCCGGGTTTCTTCACCAAGTGCGCCGTCTTGAAATGACTTTAATTTGTTTCATTTGAAATAAACTGCCCAGACACTCAGAGTTCAATTTTATGGATGACCTATCAGCAGGGTTATCCAATCACCGTGTTTAGAACTGTTTACTGTGTGTTTGGCTGTCTGTGAATTATCCATGGCGTGTCGCGCGAATAGTTTTTGTCTGCATGTTTTACTAGAAAGATATATACAGGCCTTCTTCTTCTATTCGATTTTCTGCTGCTTTATTTTGCCCATTTAATAACGTAGCCTGGTGTGTCAGTATAATAAATTGACAAGTGAAGCCATAGAAAAATAAAAGCCCAGGAAGCTCCTAGGACTGCCTGAACTTGTGCAGGGGGAAAAAAAAAAGAAGAGAAAAGCAGTGATCTTAGGGGAACAAAACAGAGATATCATGCATGTGTCCTTTGTGTGATATCCACACACTGGATGGGTTTGGAGGAATCACAAACTGTAAACCTCAGTGTGCTCGTGTCAGCTCCTGTGGAGAAAATAGATTACGCTTCCTCTTGTCTGTTTGAAGTGAAAGACAGCACCAGTGTGGACATGCCACAGCCGTGAGAGCACAGCTAACTTCATCCTGACACAACATACAGAAGCAGATTGTGCAGATCACCACTAGTTTCCAGCATAAACATGTTTTATGAATGTGCTTGACAGCTGTGTTCTTTCAAATTTTAAATTGCTGAGGGCATGACACTGTCTAGTAGTGCAAAGGCAAATGATATCAAACAGTAAGAACATTTGTCAGTGTGCCAGATTTATACAAAACATGCACACTACTTGGACTAAGAATAAATCTTGTTTGAGATTGTGTTCTGATACATTGTAATGACAATACTTCAGATTTTTTTGTAATAGTTATATGTAGTTCAGTTTTATGAACCTGAATTTAATGAGCATTTTTGTACCAACAGAACATTAAGCTGTGCAAAAGCACTTTAATCCACATATTACTGTATTACAGTTACAAGTTATGACAAAGAGACATGTTGCGACTTCAAACTGTTCCCCAATAGAGCTGCCCACTCAGAGCTTAGTCGAGTGCCAAGAAAACTAGTTAACAGTTTGTTGCTGTAAAGCTCTTTTGTGTACAAGCGTTGGTGCATCTTAGCTCAGATGGCCCTGCAATGTTACACTGCGGGAGCCTTAGTGGGAGTACAAATACAACAAACCAAAAGTACTTCACACCCAGAAAACCCCCACAGGCTTTCTGGATGAGCCCAAAACCTGAGTTTGTTCTGTTCACATCTAGATTTTATATCAAACTTTAATTAGTCATTTTAATTAATTTACCAAGCAGTTTGTACTTTTCACCATGAAGTCACAGTATATACAAAAAGTAAGAAAAGATCATAATCAGTTGTAAAAATGCCTACATAGCTCCAAAATTACTTATGGGTTCATGAAAACACAATAACTTCATTTTATTGTTGTTTTTCTGCACTCTGCTTCTGTTTTTTTTCATGAATAAATAATAACATTGTGGCATATGTTATGCATTGTGCCAAATTAGAATTTCTGATAGAAAAGAGGATGTGCCTCATTTTTACCATGCCTGTGTGTATGAGCACTGGTTTAAAAAATAAAATAAAATAAAATACATCTAACTCCAATGACCCATTCCAACTTTTTTTTATTAACATTAGTTCTGTTTCCTTCAATGTTTTGGTGGATTGAAACACATTTCAGCAAAGCCTTTTTGTGCTCACTTGAAATGATTATTGCTTTTGTTTGAAAAAATAGTGAATGTGCATAATGGTAATGTGAAACCACTTCTGCATGTATTTCACATGACTAATCTTGTAAAGGTTTTCTGCTGCTGTGCATAGTTAGATGATGGAACAATTCTGAACTGCCTGAGTAGAGGCGTATGTGTGATGGTTTTGATTCTAATAATGCAAAACGAAGGACACTGAAGTGGCTGCAACAACTGTAGGCTACACAGCGCAGCATTTAGGCATTTTGATGCTGAATCAACAGGAGGAAACGAGGCTGCGTTTACTTTCTGCCCCCATCTGCATTTCATGGCATCTATACTACGTCATCTGCAACCCAGCAATTAAGGCAAGACAACAACCTGAACATTGTGGCAGTGACATACTGCAGAGTGCAGGTGTTTCAAAGAAAATGTTTACATTTCTAAAACATAGCGAGATAAGTAATGACATTAGCATAAACAGAGACATTATTTCGGTAGTTTCTTTTACAAATGAGAAATCAGATATAACAAAAAAGAGAAAAAAACACCTGCTGAACTGATGCAAAGGGCTTTCAGAAGTTATTATGTTTTCTCAAAAGTAATCAGCACTTTTAGACAGCAAACTTGTTACATTAAGAAGGCAGTTTTCTGACTTTTGCAACAGTAACAGTGGGATTTAGCTTAAAAATTACAGTATTATCACTTCAAGTAACTTGAAGGGTTTCCTTCAACTCATCTTCTGAGATTTTACTTTTTTCTTTTTTGAAATGCCATAAATTGGTGCATTTAACAAAATTAAATAGTCATTTTAATTAGATTTATTTGTCCATCTTTGTGCGTTTCCCCTGATGTGTGCAGCCTGTACAGAGACCTAAACAGGTCTGGGCCACAGGGAGAGGAATTGAGCCAAGTCACACTGCTGCCATCCACAATCCATTCAACATGCAACACACCGCGAGAGCCTCTGCGTAGCTGGAGGGGAACAGGCACTGATACCCTCTTAATGTCCTTTAAGCTGGGCCCAAGTGAAAAATTGCTAATGTGCAACAAAGCTCAGACCTTGGTGATCATGGCTGAGGCCTTGGCACAACACAATGCTACATTTTGGGCAGTGTCTAAAGGGAGGTGGGTAATTACTACTTTCTTTGTGATTGCAATTTTACACCTGCCATCCCTGAATAGTATTTATTTCAAATAGGATAATTTAATTGCCATGCAATTGGAAGTAGTTGGATGAACTGATTCATGTGCAGCTGGGGAGCTAAAGTGGATGTGGAGTTGAATAAACTTGCACAGCAGTCTACATTTAAACCTCCAAAGCTACCATCACAGTTTTATAAATATGCTGGCCTCCCACTTTTTCTTCAAACCAAACAAAGACTGTATGTTTTTTACAGGTTCTAAAACTAGGACACATCTAAACATGCAAGGTTCAACAGGAAGTCAATATCTGCTCACCCGGGCACTCTGTCCTGCAATAAGCTGGTCATCTTCAGTCTGGACACTTGTCCTGCTGCGAGTATCATAGTCCTCCTGTTCAAAGTCAGAGTCATCTTCGAGCTCCTCCGGTGTCTGCAAGAAGCACAAAGGAAAAATCAGACAAACAGGAGAAAAATAAGAAGGGGGAAAAAATTCAATTTTCTCAATTGACAGCTCAAACTGCAGTTTTTTTTTAACTTCAGCATCTATTGTGTGGTATTCTTACATTCCTGTCATGCATTTGTCTGTTTTGTTTTTTGTATGCAATAACTCAAACAGAGTTTTGAACCAAACCAAAGCCATCATATATGCAAAAATGCAAAATGACTTTCATTCAAAAGGCGTTTGTTGAAAGGCACAGAAATAAAAATGACAGAAAGATAAAGCTCAGAGGTTTTTTGTGTGTATATGCCTGCATCCCTCAATCAAAGTTATTTGTCAGAAAACAAAATTACCTAATAACTAAATTAACAACATAAAGCATTGAGCATTTTCTCTGCTGATGGGGGAAAGACTATAAAGACAGAGCAGTCAAATGTCAAAACTATTTCAGTCCACCTAGAAGTGTTCCTATCTATTCATTTTATTTTTGGAACACCACATACTTCAGACATTTGCATTTGAGTATTAGTCATAAAACTAAAAAATGTCTAAGCCTGTTTGCACAATGCCTGGGTTCACAACGAGGGCTGTGAGTGTGCTGATCCAATAAGGCATGGCCCATATGAAATTTTGAAGTTATAATAACCTTATGAATACAGTCTAATTGATATTATTTTAAAACAAAAATATCACAAGTGTTGATACTGCTGCTGTCACATACAGTAGCTATAAGATTATTCTAGATATTTTAGTTTTGACGCAAATATAAACACTAGAAGAATATGAGAACAAAAGTGTCTCTTTTCGAAATCAGCCCTTATCTAAATCTCCAGTGAGTCACTACAGTTATTTAAAGTGTGTTTTGATATTTAACAAAATTACACAATAGTGGAAGATCTAAATCAAATTACAAACTTAATCCCAGCTTTATTGATTTACACAGCCTCACATGTTGAAGCCAGACAGTTATAAAAACCAGGTGATGTCTCAATCCTTGCAATGTGCCACTAAGTAGAAAAGCTGCACTGATAGATATGCTTCTGAGGAATAAATAGAAGGGTGTGTATGTATTTCCACATTGCTACATGTTAGCCATGTTTATCTGAAAAACAAGGAGGCTAAGGATATGCTAATGTTTAACTGTCATCAAAGTTTCATAAACAAATTCCAGCTGTTTAATCTCTGGTGCATGCTGGAACATTTTTAGGCATATAACAAAATATTTTCATTATTTATTTGAACATTGATTTATTTTATTATTTGTTTTCTTGCTTGATAATTTAGTTGATGCATAATTTATTTAGTTTGATTTTGAAAACCACTAGGCCTTTTTGACTTTTTAAATAATTAACCTTGGGGCTAGATAGAAAAAAAACAGGACTCAAGTTTTATTTGCTCTGGCTGCTTCTGCTTATATTCAAATTGATTTTCACCCAGCATTGCTTGGATCAGGCCAGTCGCATTTATTTATTACATAGGGAGTGAGTTTGAAAGTCAGGCCTTTAAGGTGCTTGAAACAATGATATTCTTGCCATTTTATTCTGCATTTCATAAATTGTTTCAGAGATATTACATCATGATAATTCTCTGCACGTTGCGCTTACTAGTGCAACTGATCTCACTTGACAATTTTCAGTGAAAGTGATAAGATGTAGCTACAAGAATAATCCACAGCCACACTGATGTCTGTAGTTTAAACTCTGAAGGTGAACATACTGTACCGGTGGTATTTATTACCTTCAAAGGGTTTCTGTGGTGCATTTTGCTTCTGAATGTTACTGAAGTAATATGACCCACAGTTTGACAAAAGCAATGCTTGCTCATACATAAAGATTGTGTGAAAGCATTCAGCCCCCTCATTTGTTTCAATGAGGTCACTGTGTGACGCAGGAGAGGTGCCAACTCAGAGGGACAGTTACCAAGGAAACTGTCCACTTATGTGCACAGGATGTTTCTGCTGTTTGCCTCGTGGTCACTCTAACCTAGAATGAAATCATTACAGTTATTGTGACAATTTTGCAAGCCTGTAAAAAATATCCTGCTGTCCAATTATTACACCCCGAGAAGTGTTTGACATGTGATAAGCCTTTAAACTCTGGGGTTACAGACCGGCATTCTCAGGTTATATTTCCGTGGTTCACTGATAGTTTAAACAACCTGATCCCAGCCATGCAGCACGTTCTTTAATTTCAGTGTTGAACTTGTTTGATTTTGAACTTTAGATGTGAGATCATTTCAGTAATCTGACGTACATCATGTTTGTTTACTCATCAACTTGCTTCTGAACCCTATTAACAGCTTACACTACTGTTCAGTATGCATGCATGCATGTAGGTAAATGTAGGCCAACACTACTTTATTTTTGAGAAGTTTTATTATACTTTTACTTTCTTCTAAAGACCTGTCTCAAACTTTAAACACTGTGGAGAATCGGCTTCCTAATCCACTGACTTCTCATGAGATCTCTGCTGTAAAAATTCTAAAGGAGCTATTACTCGCTTTAAGTGGAAAGAAAAATGACACAAAAAAGGGAGGGAGGGAGAAAAAAAAAGTATTGCACCAACATTTACTATCTGTACAATGAAGTCAAATAACACAGAAAGCACAGATCTTCCAAGTTGTTTCCTCAGAAAGTAAATGAACTTGGATGGGATTATGAAGCCAGCTGGTCCTGGGCAGTTCAAAGCTGCCTGTTTTACATTATTTACCAACATCAAATTATTTTCCATAATTAGATTTTTTCCAGAGCTGCACTGGGAAACCTTCCAGCCTGCATAAAGTTGAATAAATGAATTACATGGTGAAAAGAGGAGGGCCAGTTTGGGTTTAAAAAAAAAAAAAAAACGTTGATACTGTAACATTAGAATGAGCGTGTGAGACAGAGGAGCAGCCGGTGTCTTGTTATTATGAAACAATTTTATCGTAACAACTCTGTAAAACAAGTCCTGTGACAACTTTTATGTTTTATTCTCATTCTGAGGGCAATTAGATTTTTGTTAGGAAATATCTTTTTAGTAGTACGTCAGCAGCACTCTGTTTTACAAATGAAGATCTATAACAAAACAAACATTTTACAATTGAATAAGTCTATATTATAAGTGTGGATGATTTTTTATGAATCGTCTGAACTAACAGACAGATTTTTATTCCTATGATTTAAGATCCAGGTGTTGTTTTCTGTAAAATGTATATTTTTAAATAATTAATCTGAAAAAAAAGGTCATATGTTTACTGAGGTAATAGCAACAGGCAAGTATATTATGCATCAAAAATAAACGTATTCAAACCCATGACGCAAAAGACCACATAAATCATGGATAGTCTGTAATTAAATTTTAGGGTTATGGTTTAAAAAAAGCTCAGAAGAACAGGAAAAAATAATAATGCTACTTTTTCCCCATATATTTTAAATGAACAATAAACCTCCAAAACGGCAAGACAAAACTTCAATTCTGTCAGTGTAGAGGCTCTAATATAGCAGTTCATATAAAGCAAAGTAGGTTTTATCAACTGGTAACTTTGCTATGTGACCAATGTGTTCTTCATCTGATTTTTCTACACTGAACCTTTACTCCAGTACTTACTAATATGACGATTTTGAAATACTAGCAAGTTACCATTTTTTCTTTAATGTATACATTTACACAGTGCACAGAAGAATATTTTGAAAAGAGGATTCAAGGCAATAAAATGACTGCTGGTTTAGAATTCAGGACAGCTCAGTGAATGTCACAGTGTTCTTTTGCTCTTTTAAAACAGGTAGCAGACATACCCTTATCATGAGGACAGCTTTCCTGATGTCACGGACACCATCGTACACCAAACGAGATGCATCAATGAACTCGTTCTCCTCAAATGCCTGTGGCGGGTTCGTACTGAGAGCCTCGATAGCTACCTCCACTTGTTCTGCAAAACGGGGCATGACTGCAGGAACAAAAGAAATGCATAAACGAGTCAGATATAGCGGGGGAAAAAGAGAGATAAAGACAAGTTTATCACGATTGGTAGTAATTGCCTTGTTTCATAACAAGCACAACTCTTTTATTAAGGAAAAGGAAAATGTCACACTGAAATCAAATGCCTTGAGGACATCGTTTCTACTAGTTCCAACATTTTGCAGAGATCTCCCTTACTCTCTCCTTGCTTGCATGTTTCAAAAAATAATGCATCACACAGCCCAATAAACAACTCTTTAAATAATAATATACAGTTCAGGTCTTGTCTGTCACAGACTGCTGGGGAATTTGCTGCCATTCTGTTGTATAACTGTAAGTATATGCATGTGTGACTAACCTGGAAGATAACTATGCTTGCCACTGAGTTGCTATTGTGTGAGCCCTGGCTGTCAAATCATAATGCTAATGAAAGGAAATATTCACCAAAGTCTTTTGAGTCAAACAAAAGCTCTTTGTGAAAAAAAAAAAAGCCTATTGACTACAAAAATGGTTGGGTTTGTTGTCAGTATGAACTGGCTGGAGCTGATGGAAAAGCTTTGTGCTCTTTGTGCGTCTCAGACAAATTGTGCTGAATGTGAAAGGACATTGTTTAATACTGAATAATATTGAGTAACTGTTTCAATATTTAGCAGGCCACCTCTCTATGTGATCTCTTGTGTCACAATAACTGGGCTGCAGTAAAATACCACAACACAAATAGTGGTCTACCTTGACAGTGGTTGGTGAGCAAATGTCTTCACTTATTGTAGGATAAAAAGCACTTTTTCCAAACACCGAAACAAGCTTGCAGCAGTAATATCACTTTAAATTGCGGTGCAAGTATTTTGCTAAAACGTTTCCAGTCAACATTAAAAATACATTTTAGCTTTTACTCTAATAAAGAAAAGGAAAATTGTGCATTTTAATGTGGTGTAAATAAATTAATAGGATCATTAATTTGAATGAAAAAATAATAAATTGCTGCTTCGGAAAAATAAAAAACATAAATTTATTTTAAAAAATGAGTATTTAGTTGTTTTTTTACAGAGCAGATCCTTGAATTGATTTACAACAACATCCTTTTGGAAGGAGGAAACCATTTTAAAGAGGACAGATGGATGATAAAACAAAAATATGGGAAAAGACAAATAAGGTACTGCAGCTTGGCTGTTGAGTCTCTATCAGATAGCCAACTGTGGGATTTTATTAATATTCCCTGCATTTTTTTGCTCTCTTACATCCAGAGTGAACTAAATCAATTACCCCACTAGCAGTAAAGGTGTGTCTGCGGTGTACCTATTTGTTTGATATAAAACATAAGCGATATTTCACCAAACATAAAAGGCACTACAAAAAGTCTCTCCCCTTTTTTCCTTTTCATTTTTAATTCAGTTTAATCCACTTACCGGAGAAGCGTAAAATAGGCTTTTGGGAATTGCTGGGAAGGCGTTTTAAATAGAAATATTTAAATGTTCTCCGAGCTCTTAATGAGCAAAGTTGCTGGTAAGAAGCAATTTCACTCATTCCAGTTGAAAAATGATGAAGGGAATTAAATGTGACCATGTAGGAATGGATTCTTTTCACCCAGCAGGCTTAAGCATGGTTAAAGCGAGAAGTTATGGAAGTACAATAAATGCAGAAAAAACTTCAAAGCAGAGATGGTGTGCCCCTGTGACGCGTTTAACAAGATATACACAGCCCTACCTTTTCTGATGTGTAAACCCTAAATTCATAAAAAGATCGCTCAATTTAGATTTTATACTCTGACAGGGTAATACAAATATAGAAAAATTAGGTCCAATAATGGTAGGAACTTGCATTAATCTTGGTGAACAAATGATATCGCTCCTTCTGGACTGGATTTTGCAAATAGGCAATTGTCTGTTCAAACAATTTTCTTCAGCATTTAAAATCTAATACCATAAGTGAGATTTTGTTTTGATTTGAATTCAGTGATGAGTTAACACAAATTATGTGCAATTTGTTTGTAATCATGTGTCTGCTACTTATTATGTACAAAGATGTACTTGTTTTCTTATTTCTTTTTTTTTCAAAGACATTTCCAAAATTTTTAAATAATTTTTCAAACTTTGTTTTAATAAATATTTGTAATAAATCTGATTAGTATTCATTTTATGTTTAGGTTTATCTATAGTTTATTTCTAGAAAAATAATTATTGAAGAACCTAGATTTGATTTGCTATTTCCTACATATCTGTACTTCACTCTGCTGATATAATTTTCTATCAGTCATGAGTACCAGTGTTGTTTCATCTTGTTTTTAAGGGCAGCACATTGTGCAAGTAGGACTCTCAGAGGTGGGTACTCCACAAAACATGAACTTCCTCATCCTTACTGGTGTGGTATTTTAAAGCCCACCATTCTGTGATGCACAAATCTCAGAAAAGTTGGAAATATGATCTTTTTGGTTTTTTGTTAATTCAGGAGTTAATTTTTTTTGAAAATCATATTTTAATATTTAGACAAACGGCAGTGTCTCTGATGCCAGTGAAATTTCATGTTGTCAACAGCAAGCTAAATACTCCTGAAAAAAAAAATCCTGGGAAAACAAAACAAAACAAAACAAAAAAACATTTAATCATACCTTTGGTGGTGTGTGGGTGTTTGTGAGCAAAAAAAAAAAATGTTTGAAGCAAAACATCAGTAAATCACTGTTTACTCTGACCTGTAAATGTATTTAAGGGGTTTTGGTAGCACTTGTGAGCAGCTGCTTCATACTTTGTTAAAAGCTTCTCTTTAAGTTCATTAATCCCCTGCAGCCATCTGAAGGCAGCAGGACGCATTTGTTGACAAATCTACATCGTCTAATTTGAGGAATGCTGCCCCAAAGCACACTGCCATTATGCAGGACCATTCACTATGTCTACCATTTACTAAATCACCTGCCCAGCTAGCTTGTCTCCATTTAACACTTAAAGCATTACATGTCACATTTTTAGGCTTGTTGAAGTTGTTTTCAAAAAGAAAAACATTCTTGAATATGCTTTTTTTTCAATGCAATTTTGTGACCATTATACAAATTCAAATATTATTCATTTAGCTATAGATTAGATGCATTCACACATTGTTCTTTTTCACAATAGCACTGTTAAAGACTACTTTATCTGTTCAGCTGTGATGCATCATAGTGACTGGAACAGCTGTTTTAAAGCAATGGTACAAAGGATGTGACTCATGCCCAGTGTAAGACGGCTGGTGGAGTTTGTTTTCTGGTAGCTCGGTAATGTTCAAAATTCAGTGATTAAAAACTCTGCATTTCTAAACACAGTGCAGCAGCCTTTCTATTGGCCCAATGAGCACATCCGCCTGCAAATCTGCAGGATATCACACCCAAACAGGAAATGCGTGCATACATTTGCATCTCAGATAGACTTCTACAGAAGTGAATGAGAAATGTCATGAGACCATCATCCGAGGGCCAGAAAAATCTGCTACACAAAAAAAGGAAAAAGAAAAAAAAATGCACCCGTGGAGTGCCGAACAGCAGGAAATGAGAGGAAAGTGCGTAGGAAGTGTTGAACACTTAAACTGCGGGAACAAGTGTAGCTACAGGGCTACCAACAGCAAGCCACAAAATAGTAAATTACCCAATCCTTTAGGAAGCAATTTACTCACATTAACTTTGTTCATTTGTCCTTACGTTTGGAGCAGCCAAATTATCTCTGCTCTCATCTGCTGCCTGTGTAATGCCTCTCTACCCACATGAAAAAAAGAAAAGAAAATGTAAACATAACCAGTTGCTAACTCTTAGCAGGAGGTCACCTTCACCTCCACTTTCACACCGGTTTTATAACAGACACCTTTCCACTTTTATTACTAAAAGTTCAACAGGATCAAACTCTAAAGCGTAGTAAGGGAGGTAGGTTAATTTGCAGGAACGTGTCTTGCCCTTTTTCGCACAGATAGAAGTTTGGAAATTAAATTTGGCAGAAACGTGACATTGGAAAGAAGTTTAGCTAAACCTTTTCCACACTGTGCATGTCAAAGCGGCATGTGTGAAAAGACATGAAGAGTTTGTTCAAGCCAATGTATGATGCTTTGCTCTTTGCACCCTATAATCTTAGAAAGTGTCCTGTTTTTCATGAGGCTTTGACCTGAGCCCAACGGCTACTTGGTCTAACCACA
This sequence comes from Cynodonichthys magdalenae, assembly GCA_031762555.1. Classification (NCBI taxonomy): domain Eukaryota; kingdom Metazoa; phylum Chordata; class Actinopteri; order Cyprinodontiformes; family Rivulidae; genus Cynodonichthys; species Cynodonichthys magdalenae. Next base: position 25,567,893 of record JARVJO010000227.1, read on the forward strand.
CTTTGAATGTTGATGCAACACTGACACTGCGTAGGAAGAAAAAAAAAATCTTCATTTTAGTCTGTTTACTGGTCTGGCACTCCTACACTGTAATCTAGGTTAAAATGTTTCTCCAACCTTCTCATTCTGCTTTGCTCCACTCATAGCAATTTCCTCATCAGCACTCTCTTCTAACTCCCGCCTCTATTTACGCATTGATTAGGAGACCTTAGCGCCTCTCTTTTCAGGCTTTGAGCTTGCCATCTGCCTGTCATTTCAGATAATACCTCTTTTCCCATCATGGTAACAATGGGTGCAGATTCAAAAAGTGATGCAGCCAGCTTCCACGTTAGCAAGCCATGTTAAATATGGAAAGAGCAGCAATACTCTTCCTCACTTCAAGTTAAGTAAAAATAGTTTTCTTTACATTGTTAGTGGCTGAGGTCAACGAAGAGGGATTTCTGATTAAAGATAAAAAAAGAGAGAGTCTGGCTCCTCGGAGCTATTATTTTAGAGGCAGAGAGTGTGAAGTGTCTTTATTTCTATCCCTTAAGTCCCAGCTGCATTTCCTTTTAGTGCACTTGATCCACTGATTTACAGGCATGACATGTGGGAGGCAGTGTGAGTATATGTGTTATTACTCATCGCAAAATCCTGCCTAAATCTTATTTTCTGTGGCCCAGTGTAATAACAAGGAGCAACACCTCCCCACCTTTTTCTAAATGGCACACAGACAACATGTAGACCATATATCAGTTTTTAATCTTCTTTCTGCAGACTTCACGTTAATGAGCAGCTCAAAATTTTGTCAGTCTTTTTGGGAGGTAGATTATTGTAAACACAGAGCATTGTTATATGAAGAAAAGTGTAACGGCGGAGGAGGAGAAGGAGGGGGAATTTGAAAAAAGTCATAACCACTTTCCCATTAGGCTATTGATTTTTTTCTTTTCCCCCTCTCAAGGACACGCTTCAATCCCAGACCCTGTGTGTGGACTGTCTGTCAGGAATCTATGGCCAAGCTTTGCACGATGTGCCCCGGCTGCTTGTGTTCAGCCCGGCTGTAAATCTGACCACGCTGAATGTGAGAAAGAAGGATGAGCAAATTGCGACAAGGTCAAAGGGCAAGCACCGTAGCTGGGGCGAGTGCCGTGGTGTTGTGGCAGCTGTCAGGAAGACAGGCGAGTGGTGGCGATTGGCGCAGGCTGCCGTGGGCATAATCACGGGGAAATCGAATCAAAACGCAAAGCGTCATTTCAAAGATGCAAACAAACGCACAAACACATTTAGGCATAGCACGAGTGTTTTACACACGCACAACGCAAAGACAAAAAGGGGGAAAAAAAGAAGGGCTACATCAATGAATTCTACTAAAATCTTCACTCAGATCGCTTAGTAAAATCCTTGGTGACAGCTATTGATTTTTTTGGTAGAGTCTAGTTAATTGGACTCAGTATGCTCTAAAAAGTGTGTGGTCCTATATCCTTTTTCTTTGTTCAGCAACACTTAATCATCTTTCCCCCCAGCTATAGATTTCTCCTTGACTGTGCTCAGATCCATAGACATCAGGTCTGAGAGGACTGAGGGGAGAGAGAGGCAAAAGTTCACAAGGATCAATAAGTGCTTTATGGTCCAGATCAGATGTGCATGGTAGCCCTTAAAAACCCCAACTACCACTAAGAGGCAAACAGGAAGGGGAAACAAAACAGCACTTCATCAAAGAGAAATATGGAGCCTACAAAACATTTGTCTAATCCAGTTGCTGGTTTCCTACATTGACATTTGTATTAATATTCAGAAATGTAAACATTTAAGGCATATATGTCCTCCAAGGCATTTTAACTAGTGTGCTATTTGTATTTATCTAGAATGTATCGTCAGTGTTTTGGCTTTAAAATACTTTAGGGAGCATCAATTTTTCATGTGAACATGTCCATTGTGTTACGTTATTTACAAGTTAAGCTAAAAAAGACAAAGCATGAGTGAAATAAAAAAATAAACAAAATGCATGAACATTTTTATATGTGTGGCTGAGCTTGCTTTTACAATAAAAATGTGAATAGGGGAAGACCGCAGGCAAGAAAATAAGTTAATAAAAGTCATTATATGCATACCAAGTTTATTGTACTAAAATAAATTTAGTCCATAAATAGATTAATTAAAAAAAAAATAGAATAAACATATATGTCCAAATCCTTTTTTAATAGCAAAACTGTAAGATTTAAAAGTTATGTGTTTTATATTAAATACTTTTAAATTTTCTTTAATCTATCTTGTGAACAATCCCTGCTTTTGTAAAAAAAAACACAATTTGTTGAATTATTACAGTCTAGTTTGGAAAGCATACTGCACAAATAACCATTACTCCCTATTGAGGAGTAGTGGTTATTTGTAGCAGCAAGAAGAATGATTTTTGGCTGGTAAATAAGATGTTGATGTTGTTACCTGTGGTACAGTCTGAAGGAAAAAAAAAAAACAATCTTGCTGATTTGAGTACCTCCCGTTTTTCACAACAACTGGCAGCTTTTTTTTTATCCTGACAAAATAGTCTTCATTTGAAGCTACTAACTGTGACTATAAATACTGAATAACCATGTCGAATGTGTCCACAAGGTCAACAGGTCCTGTCACATTGAAAACAATTATTTAAAAGATTTCTGACTTGAGCATAAAAAGAAGAATACATCTCTGCCATCCTAAAACAACTGCAATCTCAAACATTTTACACCTGCTCCTGTAAAGACTATTTGAACTTTTACACCACTGTCAGTTTTACATCACACAATCACTCTGGCAGAAATATGATGAAATTCCTGCCCCATGCTGCAGCAAATGTGCTACAGCTGACTGATACTGCCACTGCTTGCACTGCAAACCAGAAAACTGTGTAAATAACTGAACATTGCAAAACTGACAGCAATTTAAAACCTTATGCAGTTCACTATCCTTTCATAGAAATCTTTGAGATTTTAAGTTGTTTTAAGACACCAGCAACCAATTTAGGTTTTTAAAGAGTTAATCTAGGTATAATATTATTTATTCAAACAATTTCCTCATCAGAATCAGTAAGGTGTCTTTGAAATAAACTGAATTAAATAACTTTTATACAAAACTTGGCTTCAAACGGTCTTAATGATCACTTTAATGTTCGTGATGTTAGCTAATCTTCAAAATAAACGTCAACGGAAGAAAAAATTATACTTTTACTGCCTCCAAACAACGGTAACACTGCTGAATTAAACATTAAATTCCTCAAACCATAAGAGCTTTAAAAATATACTGGATTTCTGAAGAGCCTTCTGCCTCTGTTTATTCATGACGTTGAGCACTGTTTTCTGTTTCGAATTGGACAAATAACCCAATCTGGTAAAGGCAGAACGTAATTACTGAATCTTGTACTTTCTCCTCTTTGCATTAACATCCAGGCACTTTGTTAAGCTTGTAAAGTTAGACCAATAGATTTCCATTACGATGACAACTCTTACAACAGCAAAAAACATGATAAAGTCCAATCAGAGGAAAATCAATGTAATGTTGCAACATCAACAGTTCTCTATTTGTTGTTCTCAGTACTGCTGACATAATGCTTCTGTGTCATGCTGACTCCTAAAACAAGTTAAATGCTTCGTGCCAAATTAATAGAACAGCAGAACAATTAAAAAGTCAAAGCGTTTGACAAGGTTACGGGTGTATAAAATTGACCTTAAGTGGTCATGGGATATTGCTACAATACATCAACAATCTATTACCCTAATCAATTAAACTGAATTATGCAATAAGAGACAAGAACAGGCTTGAGACACTGTGTAAGTAACAATGTAAGTAGTGCACTATGGTGGAGCTGAGTGCCAGAAGAGGAGCTCAGACAGATGGCTTTGTGAACACACGTGACTCACCTAATGCTGTTTGCGACTTATCAGCTAATAGGGAGGGGAGCTGATTGTGTCTCTCAATTATCCTGGCAGATGAAAGTAACGAGCAAAACAACAGATATACCGCCTCACTAAATGGGCTCTAATGGGAGAGGCAGAAACCGGAGCGGGAAGGATGGGCGAAACAAAAAACAAAAAAACAAAATGTAGAACAAGGAGGGAGGTGGGGTGGCTGGTCAGACCAAAATGACATGTCAGGAGATGCTCTAGTTTTTCCTGTATTCGAGAGAGATTGGGTTCAGATTTTTTTTTTTTTTCCTGTAGCAGGTAATTGGTAAATGACTTATATCCTTTCATCCTGTGCTTTTGTTTTGTCCGCGCTTTGTGAAGGTAGATCTTTAAAGGGCATGCTCAAGTACACTTTTAAGCAATTTGCAGAGCTTTTCCAAAGAGCAAAAAATCTTTCTAACAAAAATATGAAGACACGTTTTTTTCTGGGTTTGTGTCTAGGCTCCAACTTGTTACAACGCGAATTAGAAAGAAACACAAAACACAATAATGTAATAAATACTGATTATTTTGCATTTAAATACCGTGTGCTGTAGGAACACTTTCACCAAACACAATTGAATCAAAGCAAGAGTTGAAAAATAATAATACTAATTTGGTTGTTGTTGCATGCGCCAGTTCACAAACCATGTAAAAGATGTTTTTGGCATATTGTTTACTGAATAGCTCAAAAACACAATTTTTTTACATTTGGCAAATTTGGTTGAGACTTTTATACCAAACGAGGAGAAATATATCCCAGAGGCAGAGGTTTGTGAAAGTCTAGAAGAAGCATTAAATGAAAGAAAAAAAAAAAAAGGGCTCAAACTGAACTACCAAACTTTTGTACCAGCAGGTACCCAGAACTCAGAAAACTATTCAAACTGATGCCAACAAAATTAAAGAAGGCTATAAGAAAGTAGCAAGGCACTTTCAAAGAAGGTGCTTTTTTATAGAACTGGTAAAAAGGCCAAAAAAAGAGATTGTAAAAGACCTTTTAGCAGAATAGACGTGAAGATGCTTTGTTCCACTAAACAGTCACTTGGCATGTAAGAAGCAACTGTTGCATAATTTTGATCAACAAACTCAACAGTTTAGAAAAATAAACAAAACATATATGATGTACGGCCAAATATACGGTAAATATGTATATATTAGGGGTGCACCGATTCCAGTTTTCTCCAATCATTAAAAAGTCTGACCTGCTGATTCTGATTTTGGCCGATACCTTTTTTAAAAAATAGCTGACATTGTCAGATGTTATAAAGTCAGCTTTTTTTTGCCAACTCAAGTGAAAGTATACTTGTTGGTTCTCTAAATTATGTTATGTGAAGGACTTTGTGTTCTGTCGTTATTACTCATCTTGCTTATTCAGACCACATTTAATGCCCAGACAATTCAAATTCTGCTGATTTAAAAAAATTACCTTCAGCTCCCTTTTTCATCCTTGATTTTTAATTATGCTGAAAGACACTCAAAACAATTTTGATGTAGCATTTTGTGTAAACAGAAGACTGAGAAATGTGTTAAATTTTGCTCTTGCCAAACAAAGAAATAAACTGGAATCTCCTAAAATAAGCCCTGACACTGCACCAAAGGGTGGGGGGTAAAGCAGTGCACAAGTGTCCAGCATTTGTGTAAGAGCCAAAAAAAAGCCAAGACACTAATCAAAACTGTATAAAACTGAGCATTCAAGCATGTTTAACAGAAAGTCATGACTAGAATACAAATCTAAAAGAAATTAAATACAATTTTTCCATTTCTTTTAAAACCAAAATGCAAAGTAAAAACTAATATCTTCAGCCTTGGCTCTTTGTACAAAGGAGTTGTGCACTAACCGGTTTCAGACAGGAGCTTGATGGACTCCAGCACACGCTCAGTGTAGACTCCAGGTTCATAGTTCTCCATCTCAGCGTTAATGATGTGGACCACACGGGCAGCTCGACCCCGAATAGCTCCAGCTGTTCGGTCAAGAGTGTCCACATCTCCTTCTTGCAAAGCAATTACACATTTGTTGACGTCTTCAAGGATGTGGTTTTCTGAGGGGGGGGAAAAAAAAGTGAATCAAAAATGTTTGAATGAAGGCTTTCTTTTCTTGGAGGACATTTTTTTTTTAATTTCAGCTTTCATTTTAACTGGGAAAATAATTATGATTGCAAGAATTGGGTAAATGTTTTCATGTTCTCTGAATGGAAGTGCGCTGCTCCGTTTATATTTGTTTTTTTGCCAATTGTTTTAGAAAACACAAAACCCTAAACAAGAAAAAAACAAAATGCACTTTGTTCACCAAATGTTTTATCCACAACTTTAATCGTTAAAATGTTTTCTGCTTTTGTCTTTTCACAATTTAATCAATAACTTTATAATATATTTTTTTGTTAACTGGCTAATTGATGAAGTATTGTCTGTGTATATTATTCAATTTCTAAGTGAAACAAAAGCTTGGATCAGTTTTTCTCTTTTAGAATTTTACTCATTCAGTCCAAGATGTTTTTTTTTTTTTTTTTTGCTGATTAATACCTGAAACTGACAGAAAGTCGTCCACGGATGTGATGTCGTCCACAGCTTCAGTCAGAATACGCACTTGCTTTTCCCACTGATCCTTAAAAACATCCATGTTGTCCTGGGCCACCTTGCTTTGGGGCCGAGCAGCGAGAGTAAGTGCCGCGTTGATAACCTGACAGAAAATGGGTTAACAGTGTTCACTTTTACATTATATAAACACCCTCAACTCATCATATTATAGACATAACATTAATAATATCCTCACAGCTCTAAGCTTCCAACCCATTTGTACATATCTGAGAGTGTTTTTAGGTACAATTACATGTTTCTAGATGGCAGTTTCAATATTTGTATGCTTTCCTGATTGCAATTAAAGAAAAAAAAATATGCATGTGATACAAATGTAGCTCTTAGCGCCAAACACACTTTTTTTGTTAAGAAAACCTTTGAAAACGAGATGCTTTCTATACAACCTATTTTAATTATTTTGCTTCAAAATATACCAACAAAGGAGCAAAATTCTTATGACTTCAGCCTGAATAAAGAAGGTTCTTATATATAATAAAAGTTCTTTATACTTCATAATTTTTCATGTCGTTAAAGATTTTTTTTTCTTGCGGATAGAGGAAGTAAATAAGTTACTAAACTAAGTATGAGGCACAGCTGTGATTATCTTTTCTACAGGAACTGCAAATTATGATTAAAGGCAACACCAGGTAAGTCCTCTCAATTAAAAAAAATTATTAAGTGGGTATACTGAAATAAAATGTTCTGCATAATTGTGGCTCGCTGAAAGTTAGAACATATTCATGCGCAAAACGTTGGATTTTGTGAGTCACTTTATGATTCATAAGTTCCACAGAATGTTTTTTTTTTCTATACTGACTTTATATTCCACAAATCTTTATGAATAGAGGGAACACTGACAGCATGAATGACAGCTTAGGATCTGTAAGTGTTTTTTTCAGCCCTGCAATAATTCTTACTAATACTGCTCAAAATGACATTTAGTGAACTGATTATAGTTTGACAAATGTGTTGGATTTTCTTTTTTGTTGTTTAAAAAGTTGATGAAATAAGCTGTCAAACTTTAAATTCATCATACTTTTGTGAACACAATCATCTAACTGTTGAATTTGTTGTTTCTGTAGAACTCTGAGTAATTGCTACAGTCAACGGTTATTTATTATTTGATGGGCCGTTGAGCTGCAGGTGGGCAGGTCTCATCTAATAAGAGCCTGTGGCAACGCTCGTGCATGGCAAATAAACATGAGGAGCCCAGCTTGATTGAGATCATGTTGGCAAAGTAATCTGGTTTAGCTTGTGGCCGCATCTATTTGTTAACATAAATGATACAACAAGCTCTGCGCACAGTTGGGGATGTGAAATCGGGAGTAACTCACTGACTCTATGAGATGACTAGTGGGGGCATCAACAGCACAGTGGCTGAGCTCATCGGGATTCGAGTAAGACTAATTTGGTTTCATGTTCTTAGACATGATAGCAATCAGTCTGTGCTGTGGCCTGGTGGTTGGAGAGATAGTAAAACTGCCTAGCGAGTGATCCGAAAACTACATAAATAATGCATAATGTATTTCTAAATGATAAGACCAAATATCACCCTAGACACGGCAGTTGTTGAATTAGTATGTGTTGTGTTTTGTGCATCCAAAAATAAAGGGTTTGGTTTAAACTGACTCAGAACAGATGGGAAAAAGTTTCTTTGTTCTTTTTCCTTTTTGTTCCTCTTTCCCCAGTCACAAAGTCTGTGCCTATTATGTTTTTTAATCTGTCTCTGTTGAGCATAGCTGAGGGGCATCAGGAGACGATTCTTCCCCAAGTTTTCGAAGTTAGTGGGGTTTCAGTGGGTTTATATAGCGGAACGCTCACATTAGAGTTTGAATTTTAAGTTCAGCCTCCTTTCTCCATTTCTCTTTTCTGTTACTGTGTTGTGTCCCGGGTGAATAAAGTCTACAGTTAACCTTGGAAATAAACGATCAGCTTCACCATTCTTCTTTGTCTGCACTCTGAGAAACTATGCTACAAGTTCCTCCTACACAACATTTAGAGCTTTTCCTCAGATTCTGTAAAATATTCTTTGTTTTCCTTGCCATGTTAAGTCATTCCAAATTTTAAAGGAAAACGTTTCAGCAATGTTAATCTAAGAAGCAAAAGAGGGCTAACCACCAAAATATGGGTATTATTGTGTTTTTTTAAAGTGCTCACCTGTGGGCATAAGCTGTCAATTTGGGTGGCTGCCATCCGTACCAACTTCACACCCTCTTCATTGTTGGAAATGGAGCAAGCCAAGTTAGCCACCTGAATGTTGCAAGCAAAAAAGACAAATGCTTATTAAAACCAGAACCTGGACACTTGAAAAATAGTTTACTTACTCCCACATTTTGGACAGAAAACTTTGGATTTTATTTTTATTCAAAGTCCCTATGCATTGTATTTTTTCTACCATAAAAGGACAAATATATTTTATATGAATAGTAAATTACAGCTGAAAGTAATAATATATCAGCCATTTGAGTAAGACATGTAAAGTTTACGTTTTTTTTCTTAGAAACATTTTTAAATGAAAGCACTCTGTAAGTTTCAGAAATCATAGCTTTAATTTCTTACGACCAATAGTCGATATTGTCAACATAAAACATAAAATGTTAAACGTAATACAATAAGTTGGTGTCGCTGAGTGCCATGAAAGGCACCTTTAAATAAAATGTATTATTATTATAATATCAGAAAAAAAAATTGTTGTGTGCGTAAAATAAATCATAAAGAAAAAACTGCAGGTCTTTACAGTTGAAAAGCAGTTTATACCATTTGTGAGCAAAAACATGATAAATGATGCCACAAATAAATCAAAACAGATCCCAGCACATTGCTGATGTTTATCATTAGAGTTCAAAAAGCCACCAACAATGTTGAATGTAGCAATAAAGCAGCTAAAAGCTGCTCAAAATCCTCACTGTTCTTTACAGAATGAACACAGATGCATACATGTCAAGTTGTATGGATTGTCTGTAATTTGCACAAATTTTCCAACATGTTGCAGGTATATTAGTCTGGCCCTTGCCTTCTTATGCAGTTCCGCTCAATTCTAGTTTCCCTTCACTGCTTTTTTAAACAAAGGTCATTCAAAAAGAAATCTACTTTAAATAAGACAATCTATTAGACACTTTGTACAAAACTCTCTTCAAAAGATCTGCATATTTGTTTTAATAATGTATCCATTTTCTGCAATTTAGCACTTACTAGAGACAGAGTGTAATAGTTTAGTTAGGATTACAAAACAATAAATTTTGCATTCACATCTGTGCAGAATTCAAATAAATATTATTTTGAGCAGAGACATTTAAAAACTTTTTTTTTTAACAGGCACACAATGTTTCAGACTTAATACCGAGTCATTATAATGGCAATCTGTGCCAGGAATGTTTGTGATGTAGTAGAGAATAATTTCACAGGTTATTATGTAACCTTCAGCTGGAAAAATAAAGATAATTGGATTTATTAAGATCCAAAAATGACCAGGTTCCCAGAAAGTCTGTAGTGGAAGCTGAACTCATTAAGATAACATTTCCAGTTTGGTTCTGATAAACAATTACCATGTTTAAGTCATTGTGAGACTTCAGTGGTGCTGATAGGATGCTTTATAACATAGTGAATGTGTTAGATTTTTTTTATTATTATTATTATATATATATATATATATATATATATAAAATAAATTTTGGTTTGACTGTTTTATGTAAAAGGTAAAGTTAACATAGATAATGTGTCTAATCTGACACAATTCTTAGAAAAACACATAGCAGCTTATCACAGCTCATTTTCAAGCTCTTTAATGAGCACATTTTAGCTACATGACATAAATACAACAGTTAACACTCTAAAACTGATTAATCACACTTGAGGAAATGTGAACAGTTGTATTGAGAGAATTCTAAATAGAGAAAAGTGTTGTATAGTCTCTGGATGCAATATACAGTACAAATTGGTTGAGTAATTTTACAAAGGTGGAAAACATTGGATGTGTAAAATATTCTAAACCAGAACAGATCATTCAGTCTTCATGTCTGGAACACACTCTCGGCACATTTCTCCTCCATATAACTGCCACTCACAGCTAATTTTCATAACTTCAAACTCTTCATAATCCAATCCCAGTTCCAAACAAATCAGATTGCAGGATGAGCCCCAGCTCTGAAACTGAACTAAATAGGCACATGCCTGTTGGCAGCAAAAGGTGCCAGTTTGTGTTAGCACTTCTAGTGCTCACATGTCACTGTTTGAGAGAAGCGGAGGTAAATCAAATTTGTTTTAGAGGACTCTTGCTTAGAGCTCTGTCTCTTTACTCATGACAGCAATGAGCATATTGATGGATTACAGTCCTTTATGCGAAGCATGGTGTGCATGAGTTTAAAGTGGAGTGTGTAAGAGAGTGGAATGCAGGGTGTGAATGGAGTTAGCATCACATAAACCTGAGTGGCTGTTTGCAGATGTTCAAGAACCATACAAAGTTTATTTACATAATTCCATGCTTTCAGTAACTGTTTTACCTTCGTGTGGGTGAAACAGACGTTCTGCGAATCTAATAAGTTATGACCTTGTTGCAAGTTTCTTTTTGTCTTTGCAAAGTAAAAAATAAATTAATGAGGTAAAAATGAGTGGGTAGTTGAAACCATAAGTATTGTTTGTTTATTTTTATTTCAGTGGACAACATCTGGCAGACTACTTTCCTTGTCTTTGCTAAAAAGAAAAAAAAAAGATAAACTGTATGTGACTTCCACTTGTGTCTTTTCTCCAGTGTAATGTGAGGTGATAAATGAATACATTTCCATTTATGATGCAATATTTTAAATTCCTGTGCAACTTTGTGCAATTGTTATGTACTGAACCTAAAAATCAAAGAGTATATTTTTATTGGAAATGTGTTTATCTGAAATTTGTTATGCTCATGTGAAATAACATGCTTCCAAGGAGGACATAAGTGCCACACTTTTCTCTATTTAGAATTCTCTCAAATTAAGTCAAAATGCAGTACTCGATCAAGAGAAATTGTGTCTTTCTTTTGTGACTTTATTCACTTAAACACTTTTCTAACTCTAGCTCTGCTCAGCCCTCTGACTGTTGCAGAGTCTCATGTGAGACAAAGGGGCAGAGGGCTCTCTGGAAGCTGGAAACGTGCCCAACAGGCCTACTCCCACTCCCTGTTACCCAACACAAAGAGCAAGGCCAGGGCCAGCAATGCAAAATCTAGCAACAACTACTAATTGCAATTATCTAAGGAAAACATTTCTCCATTGGGTGTTAATCTATTTATTTTTCCTAAACAGTGAAGAGAAAAACAAAAACATAAGGTCGCAGACTACACAATGCAAGCCTAATACTGAGATGGTCAGAGATGTTGGAGCGGAGTAAGAAATTCTAAGAGGCAAATGGATGCGTGTGGGTGTTTGTGTTAGTATATGTGTGAGAGAGAGAGAGAGAGAGAGAGAGAGAGAGAGAGAGAGAGAGAGAGAGATCCCTGCTGAATGGCCATTCTTCATTTTAGCCCAGAACAAAGAACTATCGATTCTGTCCTTTAGCTCTGCCTTAGATAATCACTTCAATTCCAACTTGATGAAGGTTTCCATGGCCAGTTGGAGAGATGGGCATTCTCATGTAAGTTATTTAAATCACTGAAATGGAGCTGAGTAACTGGAAGAAGTTCAGATAGTAATAGTTTTATTTTATTTTATTATTTTTTTACTTCAGGAAGGATCACTAATGTAAGTAAGTAAGTAAGTAAGTAAGTAAGTAAGTAAGTAAGCTTTTATTCATTTCATTTAAAAAAACAATTCATTTCATTGAAAAAAACAAAACGAATTTACAC
>JARVJO010000227.1:25582809-25606386 GCA_031762555.1 Cynodonichthys magdalenae
GATTTAAACTGTGCATTGCATTTATAAATGTACCAATATTATTTGAGTCCGTTTTATTTCCCAAGTCAATATTAAAATCTCCACACAAAATGACTGTTTTATTACAACTCTCCTCAAAAATGTTCATGATTTTATCAGTGAATAGCTCTATGTTTGATTCAGGAGATCGATATACGCAACTTATAATTATATTTTTTGAATTCTTATTTATTATTTCAATTGTTATTATTTCCAAAATATTTTCCATAATTAATGACATTTTATTAATAATTTTACATTTTATTTCTAATGCGTTGTCAGGAAGAACACATGAGGGTAACACAATAAATAACTTCAAGGCAGAGCCTCTTTGCTGAAGTTTAGACTAAAACTCCTTTCACAAAGCAAGTTAGCATCAGGATGTCTTTTCCCTTCTGTGATTTATGCAATGACTGAAGTAACACACGGGGCTGAAGTTACCCCGCTGCTGCTATGCCTTTGATCCAGCAAAAGAGGTAGTTGCAAAGCAAGTTGGTGCACAAGTTTGAAGTGGGCAGCTTGAGCAGTGCTCCATTTTAATCATCTCTGCTACTGTAACCCTACTTCTGTGATGGATGATTCATGTATGTTAAAACACATCTTTGTGGGATGTGGCCCATATCACTGATATTTAAAAAAACAAAACAAAAGCAGCTTAAATCTGGGTTCATCTTTGCAGCCATTTTGCAGAGCAGTTTTGGGGAAAAGACTCTTTAGGGTGCATAGTTTAAATTTTATTATCTTTTACGTTTCTCATTTCTCAAGAGTCAGTTCTATGAAACTATCACGAATGGCTAATAGTGCTCAGGTTAGGGCTTAACCGCTGAAGTTGAGAAGAAGTGGAGCTCAAATGCAAAGGGTGGTGAAAATGTTTCAGTAAGAATAAAATCTGAAGTTACTGAAGTTACTGTATGTTATATCAGCGTAGTGTTTTAATAAACAAAAAGTCTGTTGTCTAGTCTAACTTGTAGATGGAATTGTGTTTGCGTTTGTGTCTTAAAATGCAGAGCTTCGTGTATTTTAAAAGTACAAAATCATCAGCTTGTACATTTTTTTCATCCCTCGTTCCTGTTAACACACACTTAATCACACAGTAAATAAATTCAGCAGTGAACGTAGAAGGAACAGAACATGTAACTGGGGAATACAAAATACAGAATAAGGAACAATTACATGCCAGCCCTCATAGGAGTACTTCTATTTGTTTTAGTTATGAGTCATCAGCTCCAAGTGATGATGACTTTACACACATTGTACCTCATGCGGGAGACAGAAACAGGTCGTGGTGCATGATGACATTAGGCAACAGAAGCCATGGAAGTTCTGTGATCTTTGGCTCGATTGGGGATTCTGAGCAGCAGGATTCGATGACCTGCTGTGACTGACTATAAACCACGCCTTTGAAAATCAATCTTTATTAAAGAGTGAAGTGCATATTGCCTCCGGAGAAATGTCCACCGGGACTGCAACAACATCAAAGCAATGCCAAACCTTGTGGCATATTAAACAAGAAAAGTGTGAAATAACAGGAACAAAGGCAATATTACAGCATGTTCAGCATGGTATTTGCTGTAATACTTGTTGTCCACTTGGCTCTATACCATTTTTGTCCTTTTTTTTTTTGCATACTTGTAATTTTACATTTCTTACATTGTAATAATAATAATAATAATAATAATAATAACTCAAAATATCTGTTTAATAAAAAAGTTCCTTCGTTGAGCAACACAGTAGCCATGCTGTCAGGTTAAATAGGTTCTTCTTTGTTGAAAAAAATGTTCCGTCTCTCCTTCATAAGTCTTCTTCAGTCTGAGGAGTTACAGGTAAACTCAGCCATATAAACTGTGCCTCCACATGGTGGAAAAAACAATTTAACATGCTCTATAGGGAAAAAAAAGTACATATATATTTTTAACATGGATATGCTGAGAATTTATATATTTACATTTATACATTTAACCTAACCCACTGAGGTTACATGATGTTTGATTTTAAAGAGCTGTTGAATTATTTTAATAAATTGTTTTAATGCTGCCTTTGTCTGTCCACAACAAAAAGACGAAGTGGACCTAAATTGCAAGCGATGCTAATGCACTTAGTAGTTCTCTCTACACTTCTTAAGTCAGAATGGAAATGAGTTTAGCTCACTGTTTACAAAGTGAATGGTTGCAAAGTGACCTGTCCGCAACACCATCCTACTCTCTTTCACAACCATTTTCTAGGCGAACTTCTGTACAAATGGCGGTTGCATTTGTAGTGTGGATTTAATACACGTCTGTCTATGTCAATTGTTTGTGTTCTTTGATAAATAAATAAAACAATAAAGACATATTTACTTACTTGTCAACAATACAGTCCTGCATTACAATTCTCAAGAAAAGTAACAGAAGGGGCTTATAAAAGAAAAAAGTTGTTTTCAGCTGCTCCCTTCTGCAAGTTAACCACAGTAAACAATCTTGCATAAAAAAGGCAATTGTTTTACACCAGATGCCCTTCTTAGCACAACCTGGGCTTGAACCTGAAGCCTCAGGATTATAAAACTTTGGCTCTGACCACTGAGCTACCTCTATTAAAAAAAACAAAGAAAAGTTTAAAAATGCAAGACAATAGAGAACAAGTTTTTTTTCTTTATCATTGCAAGAAAAAAACCCCAGTAGTCTTTTATTCCCTGATGCTAAATTGTAACTGGCCAAGGTTAAGACACTCACAATGACCCCTTGATGGCAACATGGAAGTTCAATGACCCAATTCTATACGGTCAATGACTCCTTAACAAAGCTGCTACTAGGTCAGCAAAAGCAATTGTTCAGGTCCCCTGTGACGAAACCTTTACAACTGGAACATTTAACAGAGGTGGAGATGCACAATAGAAGTACAGTTGCAGCTATGGAAATGAAACTGTTCAGTCTGAAACAAACTGATAATAGCTACATGTCATGACTTTCTTCCAGTGGAGAAAAAGTGATTTCCACATTAATTACCCTACAGTGTTCCAAATTTTCCTTCCAACATTAGATGATCAGGCTTGTCTTTTGACAGCACTGTTTTTAATCGTGTCACTGAGTTCATTTTTAGTCCTATTTATGTTCACATAGAACAAAAACCTGAGTTCAGATCTTGCATCAATGTTTAGTCTTTTCACTTTTTGATCAGCAGTGTTAACACTGTGTATAGATAAAGTATTTATAAGGTTTCCAGGAGAAAGAAATAGACCTGTAGCAATTCTCTTTTATCTTATGTTAATTTTGACAGCGCCATAAACATAAAAGTAAATGCATACCTTATGAAACATGCTAAAATACAAAAAGGAACAAAAAACTTCCAAACAATGTAGAAGATTCTGTAGATGTTTCTAAAATGTGAAACTAAAACATTTAGAGAGAGCTTTATTTATACTCAAATTATGCTATATACTGCCAAATTTTCTAAAACAGCATAAAATAATAAAGAAGGAACCTTGATCATGCACTCAAAATACACACTTTGGAACATTTCAGTTTAATATACTCTTGGGTTGAAAACCATACTGCACAGGTGGATGTAACACATAAACAAAAATAAAACAGTTTCCTGTAGTGGACTGTATTGCTGTGGGAACATCACGAGGACTATTGGCAACATGGAAGTTCAATGGCCCAATAAATTAAACTATAATTAGTCCAAAAAGAAAGAACATTTGTGTTTGGCAGATTGTTTATTTGTTGTAACAACGGTGATTGGCAATAAATATACTGTTGGAAAGATAATTTCCTTTTTAAGTGATGTCACATTCTTAAGCAGTGGCGGCTGGTCAATAGAGGGCGCATGGACATGAAGAGCAGCAGACCAAAGATAGAGGGAGAATTTACACTTGATAATTTTCCAGGTAAGACCTGGTTAGCAACAAGGCTAAGCTAAGCTAAAAAGTAGTGTGGCTAATGCTTTGTTTTGTATTCACTGCCTCATTTTTCAAGCAACAGGATCTGACCCAGCTTGGATTAAAACAGGTAAGAGAAAAGCTAAATGTCTTTTGTAATGCTTGATAATCCTAGTAGTGTAGTAGTAGTAGTAGTATATAATATAATATAGTATAATATAATATAATATTATATAATATAATATGTATTTACATAATAAATATAATAATATAATATAATATGTGGCCCTGTGATGGACTTGCAACCTGTCCAGGGTGTACCCCGCCCCTTGCACTGTGATGGCTGGATATGGGCACCAGTGACCCCCGTGACCCTAAAAAGGAAGAAACGGGTATAGATAATGGATGGATGGATGGATAATATAATATAATATAATAAAATACCTTAGAGGTGCATTAGTTTATTGCTACTAAATTAACACATTATTCATAACAATAGTTTTCTATTAAAGATATATTAGAAAGCTCACTTGTAGCCATCTCCATATTGAATTAAATTTATGCATTACATTTTTTAGGTTTGTGACACCATATTGAGCCATTCTCAAAGCATCTGATCAGTGCTACACTGCTGCAGGCAGACAGGTTCCTGCAGGACCACAGCCAGTTCTCTGAAGCAGCACTGAAGACCACGAAGACTCACCCAATGCTGAAAAAAAAAACACTCCAGCCTGGATGATTTCAGTGGTGTTGTGGTTCTGTACCAGCTGTTGATGGGGAAAAATCTGCAGGACACCTTCTCAGAGACTGATTTTTGAGAAATTTGCATCTCAGTTACAGAAAGGCAAAATTTAAGTATGTATTACATGACATGGTAATTCTGTTTTTATTGTTTTCATTTGTTAAAATAAATACACTGATGTGATACAAATTAGTACATGTTTGTTTGCTTTTTGAGATATGTCTATTTTGGAGTTGTAGCCCCAAAGGTCCACCAGCCACCACTGTTTGCAAAGAACATGCATTTGTGGCATGAGCAGTAGAGCTGAGTATGTGGATTGCACAGATTAAACATTTGTCAAATTTGCTCTGCCATTGCCAAACAGCTTATTTTTCTGTTGCTACTGACACTTGTTTTAAACTTCTGATAACCCCAAGTGCTGCCAATCAGGTGCCCAATATAAGATTTATTGCCAAGAAGATTTGTTACACAAAAGAATGATCTACCAAAGACATATGCACAACTAAAGTTTGCAAGGCAGCAAATATGCTTGCCTTTATGTTTTTGGGAAAGAATGTATTTTATTCACATAATCACACATTTGGCGATTGTTAAATAAGTACAACCTGTCTGATCTTTTACCTGCCATAAATATATAAATACTGTATCTAAGAAACACCCATGTTTAGAAAAACTCACATAACAGCATGAATGGTAATACTTTGAATTTATCTAAACTTACAAATAGAATAAAATGAAGTGCAGTTTATTATTTCCTTCTCTGTAATGATATTTTTTCATTTAATTTTGTGGGATTTTCAGTCAAAGCTGTGGCTACATGTAGCAGAAAGCATCAGAGCCATCACAATCACAACCCAATCTCCCTGACAACCATGACTGAGCTTGCATGAAAGGCTGACAGTGTGATTTACAGTGGTCGTTCCTCTGGAGCCATGGCTAAGTTTTGAGAATTCCAGCTAAGACCATGGCTGGCTTCTCAATAAAAATGATAATATGCTGCAAGCTGCTGAGGATGTGAACCGGCACTGCTAGCTGGGAAAGGTTAGAATCAAACACGGAGGTGGTGGTGGGGTTGTGTGGAGGTGAGAACATGGTTAAGACCAGCACAGGAAAAATGCACATGCCTCCAGACTTATGCAGCTGCTTCAGTTGGCGACTGGAGGCACCTGATGTAATACAAAAGAATATTCTAGCAATCTTGCCGCAACAGGCTTGTTCATCCCTTTAAAAATGTCAAGGACCAATGGGGTTTTTATGTGACCACATGCACAGAGAGCCTGAAAATGTGATTCATATTTACAGTGAAATTTGAATGCCTACACGAAAGCCCTTGGAGGAGCGAATTGGCACCCAGAGATAAATATCCACAATGTAAAATTTTATTGGGCTCAACAAGGGACAGAAATCGGTAATTGAAAGCAATATAAACAAATCAAATAATGTGCCAGGACATGCTGTAGAGGAGTGTCTTACTGCTCAGCTCCAGTTTAAAGTCCTGGATATTGGATTATCATGTTCACAAGGCTGGGAATGACACAGCATTAAAGAGAGAAGAAGGGAGAAAGGAACAAATGGCTGACTCACTTTGCCGAAGGCTCAGAACAACTGCCGTGTTTACACTTCAAATTGGACTTGATGTCTCCCTGCTCTACTGTGCTTTAGACTTGAGGAGCAAAAGGCAGGACAATCTGATCTCATCTCTTTTTTTTACTATTGGTACCTAGGATTAGGTTGCTTGGTACATGATATGATAAGAAATGAGTTGGCTACAATTGATAGTACAATACTTTGTTAATCTCATACTATCTTCTTTTGCTTTTTGGTCAAGTTGGTACTACAGTCACAGTCTGCTTCTCTCACAGGTCTTCTGCACTCCCACCCAAAAACACAGCTAAGCTAGTTTCAGCTGAAATATTGATTTCTCTTTGCTTGGTCCTTATATCTCCCACCCACCTTCCTTTACAAGGAGTGCTGGCCAAGCAGTCGGGCTTGGCACCAAAACATAATTATGAAAATGGACCTCTGGGTTGTTTCTTTTAATCTATCTGTACGTTCCACAGTCCCTCAGCAACAAAAGCTATTTCAGGGGAAATAAAATGTTGAACCCAGTGAGCTGTAAAAAAATAGTTTACTTACTGGTGACACCAGATTGGTTGCTGTCAAAATTTGGTACAAAGCAACATCACCTCTTTAGCCATAAATTTTAGAAACATACCTGCATGCAGACTAGACTGTATGCTGTGTTTACACTTCAAGACTTGGTGACATTTAACTACAAATGCAGCATTCCAGAGCTTTCTAGTTTTTATTATATGCTGGCATCCATGAGAAAGAGTACAGAGCCAATCAGAGCTGCTGGTCTCTCATTCATATAGTTCAATGGGCAGTGAAATCAGTGTGATATTATCAAAATCCAGCCAGTTCTCATGATATTTACCTGTGCACCATATAAGTGTGATAGGGTACACACTAGCAAAATAACTCATCATTTTCACAATGCATTGGCTGAAAATGTCTCTGATCAATCTGTAGAAATATTATAAACTGATATTTTTTTAACTTTTGTAAAAAATGGGAGTATATCAGTTTTTTTCAAATGAGGCCAGATTTCCAAGTGATCTATAACACCATAGTCCAATTCCAGACAAAATGTGAACACAGGAAGACCTTGACATTTCTCTTCATCACATCCCTCTGCCTTCTCACATCTATCTTAGGCACAAGAAAAGCATGATTAGTTCTGTTGGATAATAGATGCACAGAGTGAGAAAGGTCACCGGTTGTCATTCCTTAATGCCTCAACCTTTAAATTGGGGGACGGCTGAAATGAGATTATGATTCATAAGGATCAATAATTACTTATTCTATAACATGCACATATAAAGGATGACAGAAAAATGTGCACATTATTCCAAGAGTTCATTTCTTGTACTGAAAGTTATTCTTCAAAAAAGTGACTACAGTGAATAACTTTTACAAATGTCACAAGACTGCTTTTACCCAAGGAAATTTTTTTCTTGGTTAAGTTGTGTAGAAACAAAGTATGAGGCTCACAGAGAGTCAAAATGCATTAGAGAGACTTGCTTATTCTTTTTGAGTTCAGGCCATCTTAACCTGCCTGTGGAAATGTCACAATGATTCATGTGTTTTTAAATGAAGGATTGTGTGATTATCTCCTAGGTGAAAATAAAGAAGTGTGAACATGTGAAAGGTCATCGCAATAATGGCTGTAAGCAGAATTAAAAGCACAATTAAAAGAATCACAATCAAAATAAGTCCTCCTACATTATCGTTTAATAATTAACACCTTGTGTAGGCTGAGGTGTTATAAGTGCAGTTTCTGTGCTGACATCCAGCACATTTCAGGACACTCTGGTTTTAGTGTAGCTACAATAATGAACAAATTACTCAATAACTTAAAAAGCATAAGAAAGTACAAGTTAAATAGGCCATTCGGCATCTATCACCATTTGGTACTTTGCTGTGAAAAATATGTTTAAGCTAACAGTTCACGTAGGCCTAAATTGGGTGACAATAAACTGAAAAAACATAACTGTTTCATCTCATTTATCCTTTTCAGTATCATGAAGAAAAATGTACTGAATGCAGAATGTTAGTGGCAATGAGCATCAACTTTTAATATTTTTACTATGACTGTTGAGGGTTGCCATCTAAACACCCCCATAGTATGCAATATATGTTTTTAGCAATGAAAAAAACTTAAGCAGGTAAAATAAGTTTCAACAAGCAGCAATTTCAATTTATTTCTACAGCCAAAATGTAAAAAACGTACTAAAGAAGTCATACAGTATATTTTCACAGCTGCAAACCGAAAGGCTTTCTTGCGTTACAGTGTAATTGGTTTAATCAAATAAATAAGATTGTTTACTTTGGCCTCTCTAATAAATAAACTGAACCTAAAAGAACATGAACTGGCAGTCTTTGTAGAACATGTCCACAGGCATTTTTTTAAAGGCCTTTTGTCAATCAGTAAAAGGTTAGATTGTGAGTCTTAACACTGATATATGAAGGTGACAGTAATACCTTTTATATGTTTTCCCTATCCAAACACTTACTTGTAGATAACCTAACATTTCTTCTTACAGGCTTGGAGATAATCTCAGTTATTTTTTTCTCCACTGCTCACATAAAAGCTATGACCTATACTCACATGGAGCAATTTTCTAAGCACTGCTGGTCAGTCAATAAACTGACACTATATAGAAAGGTGAGTAAAGTCTTATGACTTAAGTCTCTGGTCAAGTCATATAAACTCTGATGGAATATCTGTGGGTAAACTCAAAGAACTCTTACACCTTAAATCTTCAAAGGCCTATTGCACAGAAACAGCCTGAACACATTCAGAAACCCACAGAAGACATTCCTTCCCCAAACAAACTAAAAATATCCAAAACATCAATGCTGACTAATAAATCCAAAATTTGAGTTCACAATACCTCAATTGCAACAATATTAATGTTTTGTTTTATCTTTGCTTGACTATTTTATTGATGGTTAACAAACTGGTGACTTTAGATAAAGATGCACCTTACATAGGTTTTAACCCCATTCACACTAAAATGCTTTTCTTTTATTTGTTGTGTTAAAAAAGGAACTTCATAAACCCATTTTCATTTGAATTTTTTTTCAACCACACCGATACACATCAAACAATTTAAAACACTATAATAACTATGCCAGGCCTATATGTGGCACTGCCACACAAATCGACAGAACCAAGACACAAGACTTGATGCAGCTGTTTCAAACTGCAAAAACACAAAAAAGGCAAGGATGGTAAATCAAAGGGCAAAAACGTAATCCTTTTTGTAGACTGAAGACAGAGTCAAACTTCTATACTATGTCATAATGAACTACTATTGAGAATCGTGTCAATCCGAATTGTAGACTTAAAAAACACTTTTAGGTACAATATTCACTGAGAAATAGTTAAAAAAATTGCTGTAGTTACTGCAGTCACAGATAGTTTCATAAATTAAATTTGAGATGGATCTATGACATAACTGGTCTGTAAAAGGTTGCGTTTAGGCTGTCCATACAAACATACAAGCATGGCATTTCACTTTGGTTTTCGAAAAAATATATTGCTTAGGAGTTCCTCTCACCTGTTTTTCTGTGAAGATGGAAAGATAAAATGTCAAGAAAAACCCTACTGCATATTCACAAAATGCCTTTCTCATTTAGACAGCTCAAATGTCTCAAAACTCAAATCACTGCATGTTCTGATGAACAATGCTTGACTGCCCCATTGCAAATAACAGCTACATTGTTAACATTTAAAAAGCTGTCACTGAAAAATGTATGAGCAACAATGTGTCACTTAGAGGTGCCAAGCAACCAGGCAGATAATCATATCAGTTCAGTAGATCTGTAAATACATGTTTGTTTGCTACTTGAGGGTACAAAGTTTGGCATGTTTTCAATAAGTGAAACACATGGGTTTACACACAAACACACACCCACACACACAAACGTGTTTATCATTTACTAATGATAATCTACTCATCAGAACTAGTTGCACATGCAAAGCGTGCCACCCAGACATCTGTAGTAATTGGTAATTAGCCAGAATTGATTAAGTAAAAAAAAAAATTAAGTTTGGAATTACTTGCTATGGTGACCATTGTACTACTTCGTATTACATTAACCCCTTCTTCATGAGCATGGTTCTACTCTATTCAATTCGTCTCTTTTCGGTTCTGCTCAGGTGTGTGTGTAACTCCATTTCAGTGTGTCGCTCACTCTGTGGGCGTGTTTATAGGTGGATCGTCTGCAGCGGCTTCAGCTGTTGTGTTTAAAATAAAAATGCCATTGGGATTTTATTGTTCAGATTTTACTTTTTATTTATTCATTATTTATGTTATTTTTTTGTGCTGTTTATAAGTGCTTATGTAAGCGTGGGCTCGAAACCTCCCAGGATATCTGCTGCTCGGTTTCGTCTTCATTTACCTCTCCCCAGGAAATGTTCTGCCTTTTCCAAGATTGCCTAAAAAGGTTAGACCATGGTTTTATCACTGCTTTCTTCATGTCGTTGTATCGCGTTGCACGCTAGTAGTCCAAAAGAAAAGCAGCGCTCTCCGCCTTTCTTCTGTCAATAAATCCCAGAGCTAATCCATGGGCAATCATATGCATAATGCACTCGCGTCTACCTGCTTATAACCTCCGGAGAGAAGAAACTGAAACAGCGCAGGTGTGCATGGTTGGAACTTAATGGAGACACATGTGGCCGAGGCCAAACCGAGCCGAACTGCATACGAGTGTGCCGGCGGATAAGGGGCTATTATAATACAGTTGTTCCAAAAAAACCACAACTGTAACTAAGAAAATAACTATTTGAAAGAAGTACAATCCCAATTTTAGTGAAGTTGGGACAATTTGTAGAACATAAATAAAAACAGAAAACAATGATTTGCAAATCTTTTTCAACCTGCAGTATATTCAATATATTACCCTACAAAGACACGATATCTAATGTTTAAACAGATAAACTTCGATGTTTTTTGCAAATAGTCACTTATTTTAAAGTTGATGCCTGCAACATGTTCTCAAAAAACTGGGACAGGGGCAAAAACATGGGTACTTCATTGGAATTGGAGTTGTTACTCAGACAGAATCTGGACCTGAATCTAGTGAAAAACTGAAAATTTTATTTTGAGTTTGAATGACGTTATTGAAAATAATTTATTTTGGCAGTATAAAATTAACATTTTAGTTAAAGAAACCTATATAAGTATATATTTTTATGGAGTTAGAGTTACATAAAGCCAAAAAAGAGCCCAAATCAGCAATAAAAAAGGCATGTGGGAGTGTTAACTGCTTCCTTTATCTTCTCCTCTTCCTAACCAACCAAAAGTGTAACTAACCTCTGGAGAGACTATATGGATAGCTCCTTCGGCTCCATTAATCTAATGACAATGCTCCACGACTAAGACCAGCTTAGTAGGCATTGCTCATCCTCGTTGTCTTTCACCTATCATGCCATCTTTTCATGAATGCAGCAGGGGCAAGGACAGCAGAAGAGTCTGAGAGAGAAAAATAAGGAGACCGAGTGGGGGCAAACAATGGAAAGATAATTTTTAACTGGTGTCTATGGTTACTAGAGGGCATCCCAGACTTGCACTAAGTCAAAGTGTGCTGAACTCTTTTACACACTATTGGAAAATAGTGTTAAAACAAGTCCTTTTAGTGCTTTACTTCATCATATCCTGTGTAATGATAAATGTGCCATGATTTGTTATGAAGCTGGATGATGCAACAGAGTTGTTGCAGATAAGGTATTAAAATCTCAAAATGCAGTATGACCTGGTGTTAAAGAAAGCACATAAACTACTATTAGTGTGCTTGGACAGCTTAAAAGCCCGAACAGGACATGTTCTTGCCTTTGTTTTCTATGCAATAACAAACAAAACAGTTCTCTGACATTTCACAGTTCCACTGGAACCCCACTCTTTGGTGTGACTGCATCACTCTGTATTACACTGTGAATGTGAGAATATTTACATAATTACTGCTTTTCTGACAAAGAATGCACAAAGCTGCAATCTAATTTTTTTCTGCAGACAATTGCAAACAGTCCACTGGTGCCTTCTACACAGATCAATACAACATAATTTCTTGATTTTACAGTTAAGCTATGATGCCACTTGAACTGTAATCTATGCTTTGGGTGACTGTAATGTGCTTTCAGTTCAGCCCTGTCTGGAGTGTAGAAACATCCCCTTCCATCTGACACCTCAGGGAATGTCCTCGCTCTGTGGTGTATGTGTTGCTTGTCGATGTCCGCAAGGAACACAAACTGCGTGTATGTTAGCCTAGTGTGGGGTAGAAGAGATGTCTGCTTCAGCCAAACCTCTGGGGAAATAGCGACCAGAAGCTGGCTGTCAAACAGTGATGCTGCTTGCTGAGAATAGCACAGGGTCAACGTAGAAAAATAGGCTTCCCACATAACACAATCACTTACAACTTTCTATCTTAAATATGTGACACTCCAAGTCAAGCTTACTGACAAACATTCAAACTCACATTAAGAGTATGTGTGTGCAATAGTCACATTGCAGGTCCTGTGATGTAGGAGGCAAATCAATGCTTAAACCATTCGTCACTACGTGTCTTATTTTGACGATACCTGCAGCCGCTTCTGCCGGATGCTTTTGCCGGCAGAAGCGGCTTCTGGCGCTTTGCATAAAAAACAAACAAACAAAAACAAACTTAAATTTTGTCATGAAACTTCTGGCATAAAAATGGCAGTAGAGGGGGACGATGAGGGTGTTGACAAAAAACGAGGAGGAAAAGTGGTAAAATACAGTTTAGCATGAATGCTAATATTAAGCGTGGTGAAAACAGAAACTAAGCTTGACACAGAGACATGTTAGGTGGCAGAAACGTAAATCATGTTTGCACATGCACAAGCATAACTCTCAAATACAAACAAAAAGTAACATGCACAAAAAAGAGGTAAGATAAGTGCAGATAAATCTTAAACAGGATGGCAACATAACATAAAGTGTTATTTAAGTCAATTGTTGAAAATTCCTGTATTTTTTTTCATATCACAATGTACATTGCAGGGTTACAAAAAAGTCACAATCATAAGTTTTTTTTCCAATATTCTGCAGCCCTCATCTCATATGATAAATTACATTGAACAGGATGATGTTAATTGCTATGTGTTGTTATAAATGCATAAGAACAACATTTGTCCTCTGTGTTTAATTTAACACACACACGACATATTCAAAATTGGATTAGCGGACATTTAGGCGCCAGGTTATGGTACGACTGTTTTGCAGCTTTGCCACAGCCATCCCTAATAAATTGACAACAGCCAAGTGAAAACTGAAATCTGAATTATTTTTTTCTTGAAATGCTGCATTAACAAATAATCAGAAACTGCATTACAAATAAATTACATTGTACAAGAATTCTAAATTTGATTCTCTGACAACAATAAATGCAGGGACTTTTGGCATTATCTTGAGTAAATCTCAACATTTTAATGTTTTTTGTTTGATTGGACGTTCCACTTCTTTGTAATCAAGGGGTAAAAGTTTTGTTACTGACTGAACAAAAAGTACAAAACATGATTTGTCATTCTGAAATAAAAAAACAACATTAAGACTTCATACATTCCTTTGTCATTTACTGTAAATGTCATAATTATGTGCTAAATAACAAGGTCATAGTTTGTTTGTAGGTGTTTACTCCATTTAAGTCAATGATAAAAAAAAAACTATATTGCAGACTAAACATCTCACAAACATTGAAGGTGAATAAATATGATTCAGTAAAACTTATAATGTTACATACAGTAATTGCATTGTGAAAATGTACACACGACTATCTTAATAATCAAGTAACGGGGGAAAAAAAGGAATGAAAAATACTGATTGTCAACATATGTTGGAAAGTGTGCGACCACATGTTTATCATACAGATTAATTTTAAAGGTTTACTGCACACTCACTTATTAATATCTGTCCTTCATAGAACAAAAAAAAGGCAATGGCTGAGGAATAAATAAAAAGACTGGTCATCCGTCAGATAAAAGGTTGTATTCAAAACTTTTTTAGTCTAGATATTGAAGCATCCTTGAGACAAAACACTGAACCTTGGACTGTGTTCATATAGATTTCTCACTTACAAAATCCTGTGAATAGAAGTGACAAATAAATAAAAGCGATATAATATCATGCAAAGGTGAAGAAGGTAATGTGAATCTTTACACTGATGAACTCTTTACATACTAAGGCACTATTTTCATTTTAATTCAGATTTTGAATTTCTTTTCAAGCAACATAAAATGTTTGGAAAAAATCCATCTGAAGCTTAACAACTGATTTCCTTTTGCCTTATGCAATAAAACCCAGAGATAACCTTGAACCTACAATTTCCTCCTTCTGTTCTGCCATTAGGGAGGTGAATGCCACCATAAAACACATTTACAGCAATATATGTAGGCTGTAATAATTTGCTGCTGCACGGCAGACATCACTACCCCAGCTTTAATAATTGTGAAGACATTGTGTTTCCACCACGTTGCTATCCAAGACTCTGTCACATTTGAACAGAGTACAATTGAAAATTAAAGGCTGCGTACAAAAGCAGCTGTCTAGCTTAACATGTGATCAAGAAATGCAATTTCTTTCAAGCATGTGTACGAGTGCGTGTAAGAATTTAAGTCTGACTGATCTTTGCCCATTAGAAAGCCAGCGTCACAGCTGTGTGAAACGGCTCTGTGACACCCAAGCATATGCACTCACATGTCCAGATGCATTTTCAAGTTGCTCCTATTTTCCATTTCAAGTAGCATTTTGCTGTGTGCAACATGTGACGCATTCTCCCCCTGTGGCTGCCATTAATGCAATAAGATCAAACCAATGAATGCATAATGGATCAAATGAACCCAAAGTAACATGTTAAAGCTTTATATGTCCCTTTATTAGCTCTCGCCCATTACCCATTCAAGCATGTCTACACAACATAAGCAACCTGTTGTTAACAAAATAAAATATGAAATGGTTGAGTAAACTATGTTTACTATATAAATTCTGGGGTGAATGAGTTAATATGGCTAACACTGAGTGGTAAAATCTAATGATGTGAGCTGCTGGCGGGAGTCTTAGAAATGCTTTGTGTGCTTTTGTGTTTCACTCTCTATTGATACAAATCAAAGATGGTGGGATGAGAACTACCTGCCTCATGAATATGCACATGGCAATGTTCTATTATCATTATGAGTCTATTTAGTCCTGAGAGGCACTGCTGTGTTTTCACCTTCTCCGGGATATTTTCTCAACTTGTGACCTTTGCAAAACAAAGCACATCTTATCCAGCTTAGTAAAAAAGAATGAATAAAAAGGAAAAACACTTAAAGCAGAAAAAATGCTGAGGAAAGATAAGACAACACCAGGCCAGAGAAGAAATGAAGTGGAATAGGTGTAAGTCATGTTTATGCTTAACTGGATTTATAATCATGCTTGACTTATTTCAATTAAAGGGCCAATACTTTATATTTCTCAGCCATATATTTCAATTCTATACCAAAATAAACTATGCCACCTTCAGTTTCTCTGAAAATGCAGTAAATTTGTATAAGCTCAACAGACATACTGTTCCACCAGGTATTTGTTTGCTAATTGTTGCTACCGATAGCCTGCAGGAGTCGTGGGGGAGGTGTGCTCTGTGATGTAGAAGCTTGGCTTGGAGACACTGCCCAGAGGAGGAGATGTACCTAAAAGGTGGTTCTAGGGTCAACCAGCCATTTTTGTTCTCCTGAAAGACTTCCTTAGGACATTACAGGATTTCTCAAACATGCATGAATGTGTCAAAGCAAGACTTTTTGATGAGGGGATAACTTTATAACATAATATAAAGATCAAAAATTTTCAATTTTTACATGAAACTGCCCTTTTAAGAATTCAAACTGTTGCATTCGCTATGCATATCTAGCTATTAGATATGGGGAATTTGTAACCAGAAGTTATTACTGACAATTGTTCCTGAGATGGTCAGTAACATGAAAACATGAAGTATCAGTTAGAAATAGAAAAAAATTAAAAATGGGGCTAAGATTAGAAGCAATCATTTAAAAATAAATGCTGAGTTTGATTTACTTGGATTTGTGTGCCTTTTGACAGCTATTGTGGCTTTAACTAAAAACAAAAATAACAAACAAGTTACAATTTTGTGGTTCTTTATTGGCAGCACATTACAAAACAAGCTAATTTAACATAGTGGAAAGTATCTGTCATGAGTGGGGCATTAAAACAATGTTCTCTAAATTTCCATTACACACTGTGAGCACCCAAAGGGTGTGACCTACAACACGTTGAGCGTTACCATTAATAAGCAATCTGGAACAATATTACATGGTTCCTAAAACTTTGTGGTTTTATTCATGCATCTAATTAATCAGTGATTGGTTTTGCCTGACTTTTCTGGCTTATGGTATTCAGCATTTGTACTGTGGTAAAAAGCCAGCGGTCTAATTAGGAGAGATGATCTATTTGTCATAATGAAAATTGATGGCCTTTCTTCTACACCACCAAGCATTTTTTCTTCTTTTCTCAGTCTTTGCAACTAAAGGCCCCGGTCCTTCTTACTGCCTCAATTTAGAGTTGTGTATAGAAAATAACTAAATGAAATGTGATTAATGAACTTAATTTCCAAGAGATTTGACATTATTATAACATACCATTTTACCACAAAAAGCTTTATGGGCTTTTAAAGGGGCAATATTATGTGTTTCTCAGACATTTATTTAAATTCTATACTATAATAAAGTAACGATGTCACCTTTAGTTGTTATTAAAATGCTGTTTATATGTTTAAATAGAAAATAAACTTAACTTCTCATCATATCTGTTTCTAAATGCCTTGAAATTGGCCTCTGTCTCTTTAAGAACCTCCTTCCGATTCTGTTCCTCCCATTTCTGTACATCATCACAACAGCTTCATGCCTTTCTCTGCTGTTTAAACCTGGAGCATCTTAGCCTATTTTGTTGTAATGACAATAAAAAAGAAGAAACATTATACAATTTTGGTTTTGGAAAATTGCATCTCAGGATACATATGAATCTTACCATTGGGACCGGAAAAAACGTTTTCTGAAAAACCGGAGCAATTACAGAGATGACGTTTCAGCTGCTAAGAGTCATCCTCACATATGTACTGATCATAATATAATTTATTATAATATAAGGGGTTAGTATTAAGAGCTCAGCAGATGCAGTTTCACTGGGTGTTTGCTAGTTCTTGCTGCTGAGAACCTGAGGGACTTGTGGGGTGGGCCGGGGGGTGGGGGAGGTGTGCTCTGTGATGAGGAAGCTCGGTTCGGAAGCACAGTCCAGAGGAAGAGCTGATCCCAGAAAGCGGTTCTAGGCCCAACCGGTCAGTTTTGCTCCCCTGATTGGCTGCCTCAGGACACTACAGGATTTCTCCAACATGCATGAATGAATCAAAGCAAGACTCTGGACATGTTTTTGATGAGAGGATAACATTATAACATGACATAAAACTCGAAAGAGTTGATTTTACATGATATTGCCCCTTTAAAAAAAGGCCCTTTTAGGAAGGAATGTTTTCCTGTTAAAATGCTCATGCATAGCAGAAATGATTAGGTCGCTCATATAATATACGTATAGAAAACTATATTATTTTGACTTAATTTAGGTGAAAGTGCCTTTTTGAACACAAAGACAGCAATTCTCCATGAGGCTTTGCAAGCCAGTGCTAATGCTGTGTAAACATCACTGCTGCTGTTTGCCACTGATTTAGCACATGTTAATATTACATGAAACAGAAGGGCCCTTTGATGATGTAAGTGAACACTCAAACTAGGGCTTTCCACCTCAGGGAAGGGAAGATGAGGCTGTGGAGCAGCTCCTTCGAGATTTTTCACTTTCACATTTGCATTCCAGCTTGGTGAGGGTTGAGCAGCTTTTTATTTCTTTTTTTTTTTTTTTTTTTTTTTTGCAGATTAGGGCTGTTTTGAACTAAAAAAAACAGCTCAGCAACAGATTATTTATTTTTTTTATTTAGTTTTCAAAATCAAATATGTTAGAAATAGCAAATAATACCACCATGACTAACATGTCTATATACTGGCCATCTGAGGTTCCAAGAACCAAATATAAAAACTTGCATTTATAAATCAAATATGCACTTCAATTGATGTACACTCAAAACAAACTTAGTTTAAACTGTAACTGACAACCATTTGCTTTTCCTGATTTACTTTGAATGGTGTTACATTAATGCATACAAATAAGAAAAAAATATTTGATGGCCACAAAACTGGCAAAGTTTATCATTTTCTTCTAAAAAAGATATAACACAAGTCATTTTAAGTCATTGCTCCAACAAAAATACAGCTATGAATGATTAATTTTGAAATTAGGGAACAAACTTTAGGGAAGAAAATGCTAATGCATTTTTAAACTGTTTTCACTCATTACTACACAAACATTTCCAAACTGTTTGCTTGTATGGATATTGGGTAATTCAAATGAGTGTAAAAAACATATTAAAAACATGAATGGATGAAGAACAATTTATAACTGGACAAATTAGAACATTGAGGCTTTCTGTACATTCTGGCTTTCCGTTTTGTTTCTGATTGGTCAGCAGCCTAATTATTACCAGCTGCAGTGGGTCACATTCATCAGCTCTCTGGGCTTATAAGGCTGCTCTGAGGATCAGATCTTCACTGAAGCATCGCTTACTTTGGGTATAGCATCTCAGTATTTTTGTATTACCTGAGTCTTGTTAACCTGCGAACCTGTTTATGTGTGTTCAGAGTACTTGCCTCCTGAGTACCCCTGGATGATCTTTGTTACCTGGACCTACCTGAGAGCCACTCACCTGATGTCGCCTGTCTGCCTCCGGCCCATCCTGGAACCTACTTACCAGTGTCGTGCGGTCACTAGAGGCAGTCATCATGGAAATTAGAAAGAAAAAACAATATTAAACACATTAAATTGTCATATTTATATAATGCTTTGTACTATAAACACATTTTCAATTAATTTAAACACTTTTTAATATTTTTCTTATTCAAAACCGCTGAATTTTTTTATTTCCTGTTCAAATGCAGGACAAGACGGACTGTGAAGCGAAATCAAGCTCCGCTTCCAAATTGCGCAATCCCTTCAACCACGGTCCGTCTCCACTTGGATTGCATAATCCCTCTTGCAGGTTATGTAGTGAGAACAGAAAATGTCTCTATATGTCGTCAGTAAAATGTTTCTGATTGTTTTTTTAAATGTACACCTGAAATTCTACAGTTTATCTGGTGTTTATTATATAAATATGTATTTGTGTAATGTGTTCTGTGATCTGAAATAGCTGAGAAAAAACACAAGTGGAGGCAAATTTTGTTTCAGGATTAAGAAACGGTAGGGGGCGCTCATGAGCTCATGAGAATGCATGAGCTGCAGAAAAGGTTAGCTGCAGAATAAGAAACAAAGTGTTATCTTAGCAAGCCAAGTGCAGTGTTTTTGGTATACCTGCTTTGTAAAGTTTCAGTTTAAAAAGTAAAAAAAAGGAAAGTGCAGCAGAGATCCATTTGTTTTCTCTCTTGCCAAATCTGGCTTTTAGAATGGAGGATTCTATATTTTAAAGCTCAAACTATTTTCTAAACTGGACTTGGAAGACAAAAGCTCTTCTGAAACAGTTGGACACTGTGTGGATGTCCTGAGAGAAACTTTTTTCACCTGCCATTTTTCAGCTTATGACAATATCTGGACTCAGATGGGACATTTTGAGCGGTGCATGGACTTACATTAAAAGTAAATGTAGGACATAACTTTGTTTTAATGAAATGTGCATCAAATGAGCTGCAGTTTGTGTAAAGAACACTTATATGAGATATGAAACATAACTCATTAACTTCTGCCAATCATGATTTGAATAAGTTGTTCTTTAGGGTTCATATATTTGTAAATCTGATTCTGATGTACTGAGTGCCTCACCATCCATGAACCTCACCACATGTCACTGTTACTTGTTTGAGTCCTCACCTGTAATTACTTACCACTGGAACATGGGTCCTCTCCTCCGACTCCAGTCACCTCCCCTTCCCTGTAAGAAAGACTTCTTCACTCTAATTCAAAAAACAATTTCCCTATTGTCAACAAAGCTATTCACCACTACTCCTCCTTTCCAGATCTGGACCTGCAACTTGTAAATAAAATCACTTACCTTTTTTTTTACCTTGGTCTCTTGAGTCTGTCTGTCACCCAGCTGCTCACGTTTGACATTTTTGTAGGTAACAAGGCTATTTTAAAGACAAAAACTGAACACTGAAAAAGGATTCCTCTGTAAGGTGGCCTGGTGAGTGTTACTGGTAAGAGAGTTTCCCTTGTGGACTTGCTGCTTCCATGGCACCTAAAAGGTTTCTATTGTCAGTCTCATAAACTTTTATAAAGTTTTGTAACTTTAACAAAACACCAAAACAAAAAATGAAATAGCTTCACCATGTTTGTCTAATTCTAATCCTACTTAAATCACCAAATGGCTCTAGTGTTTCTCAATAGCCAAGTTATGCAATGTAAATATGGATAAATGATTGGGTTCTATTTGTTCTACTTGCTCTATTGTTCAAAAAAATAACAATTAAAGGTAGATATACACATTTTTGAAGAATTTTCTTGTGCTGCCTTCATTGTGAGAACGGCAGAATGGTAATAGATATAAAAGAAAAAAAGAGTAAAATGAAGGTTTCATCACAACAAAGTATTAAGATTGTTAATACATTATAAAAGTGAACATGGCAGAAAAGACAGAGGAATAGACAATGCATACAAAATAAAACATCGACACTAGAAGGAAAAAAAGTAAAAAAAGACAAAGGGGTTTGTTCAATGCACTTTTTAAAAGATCTCTGAAATTATGAATAAAGTGTCTGACAGCTGGTATGCAAAAGGTTTTTTAAGCATTTGGTGCATAAACGAAGAAAACAGTATATCCAAATTGTAAGTATATGTTTTGTTGTTTAATAAAGAGACTTATTCAACAAAGATGAAATTATGCTATGGGGAGTGACTGAGGCAGCATTTTTATTCAACAGCATGATGCTAAATCTCAGAAATCCAACCAAAGTTTTGTATAAAAAAGTAGATTACAGTATTTCTGACTGTGGCTTAGACCCTGTGTTCTATTTTAATCTGACCAACTTCTATAAGCCACTCTTTTCTGCAGCTTTTAGACATGATGCAAACAGAAAACTGAGTAATATGTGTAGTTTCCACTCCCTAAAGTCTCTCTTTCTGTTCTCTTTCATTGACTGTGACAATGCAAAAATTATTTTTAGAAAAAAGAGTCATTATGGCTGAACACACTGAAGTACAAAAACTTGGCCTTGCACACACTCAAAGCACAGAACCATCAATAGAACAGAGTTAGGGTGTGCAGGTGTGAGAACGAGGAAATCAGTTTCAGGAAAGAGAACAGACTCTTGATGAGCCATTAACCTGCTGTCGGTAAGGTAAAATGGCTGTGGGACGTGGTTCAATTTACCCTTTTATAAATAAGTCATTGAATTGATGAGCTACAAGAAAATAGTTAACACCCCTGGTTTGGTTTATTACCAGTGCTGATGGTAAGTGAACAGGTTGAGTGAAGAATTGGAAAAAACATTGATAACAAAATTTTTGATAAGTTGCAACTTCTATAAAAACTAATAAATATATTTGGGCAGAAATTTTGGGCAAAAATGTTTTATAAGGAAATAATAGGAAATATTTATTCTAGTAGCATTCTTTCTTTTTTTTTTGAAGGGGGGGGGTAATGGTATAGAAATTTAGGTTGGCAAGGATATCCACTATTTTCTATTTCATTAAGTCAACAGATGATTTCATATCTTTATTTTGAGGCAGATCATTTTTTTAGCATTGATTTAAAAATATTTCTTTAAAAGCACCCATCAGCAAACTCCATAGAGTCAATTTTTATTTTGAAATAAGCTGCAAGAAAATCCCATGTGGTCACCTCACCATCCATTACAGTGGCTTTATGGATGATGAAATTTAATGGACAAAAGAGGACTACCAAAGGACTCTCAATAAATGAAAAAGCAATGGGAAAATTTGAAAATAATATTTTTTCTGCGTAAATGTATCCAAGCCGTCTGTGCTGCAGAGACATGAATGTTTCTAGGAAAACAGACACCAGGGAGATTTATATTTACAACCTCCTGAACAGGTGACATGCTCAACCATTGACCCTGTGTTTATAACATGTCTTTTCAAAGCATCAATATGTTGGAATTTTTATCTTATTATTATTAGCATTCATAATTATTGTTTTTTCATTGACAACTACTTTAGGAACATAAAAGCACGTACTTTATTTTCATCTACCAAGAGCTCTGCATTTTCATTTCCTCATTTTTGGTAACAACTTAATTCTGTTTAGGGGTGCTGGGATTCTGGTGCTCATCTCTAACACTCAAGGTAGGTTGTCAGTTTTTTGCAGGGTCAGCTCTAGTATTTTCACACAGTTAATATAAGGACCTCACTTCTTTATACCACAATGATGAATTACTTTTGGAGAAATCTCCTAATATCCCCCGCTGTCATTGAATCTAATGTAGTTAATGCTTTATTTTATTCTGACATATTGTCACCTTCATGACAGACAAATAGGCCTCGCAGACTTACAGAACTGAACACGTTTGTGTGTATGCCGCTTGCTTATATAAGAAGAATAAGGTACTCTAATGCATTCCATATCCCTGGGAATAAAAATGAAGACAGACATTAATTGAAATTTCATAGCTTGCAAGAACAGAAGGCTTTGGCCTAGAGTGATAAGTCCATGACTCAATGATTCACATTCGGCTCTGCTAGAGAGCTAGTATTTAATGTTATCCTGCCCTAGGAGCAGAAATACGAAATTGACTATGCAAGTAAGCGGACATATGTAGGGCCTTTATTTGCTAGTTTTTTTTTATCTAGAGGATTACATAGGGAACTCATGGAACCCAACACAATTCACACTGTTTTTATGTTACTGGAGGTTGTTGGTGTGTCTTTGATACTGTGCCAAAAAAAGCACCTAAAAACTAACACTTGACTGCAATTTTGTTTGTAAAGTCAATCTAAATAAAATTTAAATGGGGGTGAGGTTTTGATTTATTGCGTTGGTGGCTTGTCAATAGAGGGTGCTGGGGCTATGTTAGCTTTGTAGGAGATAGTAGAGTGCTGTTTGAATGGGTAAATGAGAGCACATATTGTAGTGTAAAGCGCTTTGAGTATCCTGGTTGGATAGAAAGGTGCTATATAAGTACAGTCCATTTACCATTTAGGGCTCCACCCATCCACTACACACTAGCCGTGTTTCCATCCAATTTAATTCGAATTTACAGCGAATTTTTAAAATTTCGCAAAAAGGAAATGAATAATAAATGCGACTCAAGACGTGTTTCCATCAACTAGCTTGA
>JARVJO010000227.1:25616144-25630563 GCA_031762555.1 Cynodonichthys magdalenae
GTTTCCATTCAGCTTTTCTGATGCGAAATTTCAAAATGCGAATTAAGAAACGTTGATGGAAACACGGCTATTGTAATCACTGATGGGTAAACTTTCATGTCACTCATGAGAGTTGTCAATGTGTTGAGTCACTTCCGGTTCACTCCAGGTTAGGCTATTTATGTCAAATTGTTCATGTTATAAAAGAGACACATATCGAGATGTGTCTAAATGCCCTGTACTTTGATACATCACACCGTTTAGCTACTGGAAAACTACATAAAAAAGATACACGAATCAGAGGTAAAAAGGCATTACGGGACATTTAAAGTGATACGACTAAGCCCCAGTGGGCACATGACTAAATGAAGGATTTGTGCTGGGCTATATATCATATTACCAAAGGAGGTCTTTCTTTAAGACCTTCTTTAGTAATGAAACCATGAACCATGGTGCTATGCCAAGTCTTATTCCTCTTTTGCTTTCTCTTTTGTCACACCTAATCTCATGTAATCCACTTAGTGTCATAAGTGGAAAACATGACAGGAATGCCACCAGTCTGTGTCACATAGCACCTTTACAGAAGCTACAGCAGCTCTTAGCAGGAATGCTGACATTGTTGTCTCAGGGAAAAAGCTTATCTTCCTGGCAAATTGCTTGAGTAAGGTTTGGTGAAATGTGTCACACTGACGTTCCCACCTACTCGTGCATTTTGAGACAGATAACAGGCCGATGACTAGACTCCCTGTAGTGTGCAGCGGGGGGTCGGGGGCAGTCTTTTATGAATAGATGCTTAATGCCAATATAATTTCCATTTGTTTTTATTCCCTTCTTATTTTAGGGACAGAGGAGATGCAACACAAAGACTATAAATGTCAGTGAAACAATAAAAGATTAGTTGATTCTATCTGAGGGTGTGACAGTAATTTCTCAAAGAGCGTATGACAAATGCTCTGCTGGTAGTGTGGACTAAGTCTTGGGGATATTAATAACAATGACACAAAGTGAGAATAATGCCAGTAATAAATGGGTTATTCTTGTTCCAATATGGATATTTGAAAGAGGAAGATCAAAGCACATTTTTATTTTCAGTCTCTTAAAGTTTTATTTATTTATTTATTTTCTTGCATTTGTTCATCTGCTTGCATAATCTAATCCTTTAAAATGCATTTAAAAAATAACAAATGTATAACATTTACTACTTTGCTTCAAATACATTGTTTTAACAATACTAACTGAAATAAAAATAACCTAAAAAAGGACAAAATCTTTGGTCAAAGCAGAACTGTACAACTAAGTTACTAAGGGTTTATAAGAAACTGTCCTATACTTGTGACTGGTTCCCAATGGGATCTCCCCACAGATTGGAACCTGCTGGTGTTGGTGTGTGGCAGTATTGATCAGATTACCTTACTTCAAGGCTGATGCATCATGTTTAGACCACCTTTACTGTAATGCAGTATGTAATTACCGCTGGGGGTAGATGTGTATGGAGGATGGGGGTGGGTAGGTGGGCAGGGATGTTGTTTAACATTTTACATTAGTTTGTGTAGAAAAAAAATAAATAAATCTTTTTAGACAAGATTAACATTCAACTGCAATTTCTCAAAATTTAAAATTGTATGTAATTTATGAATACAAAAATAGCAACTGGCACATTCATTGGAAAATATTTTGCTTTTGTTAATCAAGGTGAGGAGGCTGAAAGCCTTTGAAAAAAATATTCATGATGAATTGGAAATGCTTTTCATACCTCCATGATCAGCTAATTCAATAAAATGCCTTTCATCACATTTATTATACAAATCTAATGTTTTCACTGAATATGCAGTATTCCAGGAACTTTGTACATGTCTGACTGAGGCTATGTATTTTGTGTGTATATATATATATATATATATATATATATATATATATATACACACATATACACACACACAATTAAAAAAGCTAAAGACATATTTTTACTTTTTGTTGGACACACCTTCAGTCGTTCAGTCTGAAGAAGTCAAACTGCAATGACTACATTACAGAACACCATGAATGTACCTTTCATTTTCCTGTTAATAATAATAAATATTATTATAAACTTAATTTTCTAAAAATAAAAAAAAAATATATATATATATATATATATATGCATATATATCAACACATTAACATTTTATTAATTTTTAGATGACCAAATACTTCCTAAATTAACATATTCAGGAAACATTTGATTGATCAGGCAGCAATGTAAAGACATAAATGATGTGCTCTTGAAAAAAAACAAAAAACAAAAAAACATATCCAGGATGAAGGTCAGGTTTAATATAGAAACATGAACCCCACTTAGCCTAGAACAATCAAACTTTAGTTTCATTTTCATTCTACATAGGATTCATTTTACCTGGACTTAGGTGACATTCAGCTCAGTCGTTTTTTATTGGCTCAGATTGATTCTGATGTCACAAAAAAGAAAGAGGAAGAAAGAAAAAAATATAATTGGCAAACAGGGAACTCATGAGAATAGTTCATCTTCTGACTGAAAGAATGAAACATTTCATTTTTATTCTTCTGTTTGGTATCCACAGTGCTGTAGCTGGTGAGTTTCTATTCTTATTGTTTTATTTGTGGAATTAAACTTTATATTTTAATTATCAGAAAACTTGGGAGTATGTATTTTCCAGGCACATAGTTCAATTCTATACCACAATAAAATAACTATGTCACCTTCAGTTGTGAAAACGCCGTTTATATCAAAAATCAATTAGACTTTGCTTAATAAATGTCTTGAAATTGGCCTCTGTCTCTTTAAGAACCCCCTAGCACTTCCAGGTGCTCTGTTGGGTGGAGCTCAGCTGCAGACTCAGCTCCAAGGAGGAGCTTTGGGTAAATAGGCAGAGCTTTGTACCAACAAGGGTTTAGGCAGCGCCACATGGCTACCACAGGAGATTCAAGCATTTCTCAAACGAATGAGTCAAAAGAACAGGCTATTTTTGATGGGAATGACAGCACATGATATAAAGCTTAAAAAGGTCAATTTTGCATATAAGCCCCCTTTTAAACTTTAGTGGAGCTTTTTTTGCATATAAAATGTAGTTTATTGTTTCATTTTATTGAATAACTTTAAAATGTATGCAGATGTGTTTATTTGTGATTTAATGGATTTTTTTTCCCCATTTTGTAAAGAAATCACTTTCGCTTATGTAGTTTTAATTTTAAATTCTGTAATTTTTTTTTTTTCAGTGATCCACTCCATAAAGTTTTTCTACACTGCATCATCACACCTTCCAAACTTCCCAGAGTTTGTTGTTGTTGGTTTGGTTGACGACGTTCAGGTGTTTTATTATGACAGCGACAGCAGGAGAGCAGTGTCCAAACAGGACTGGATGGACAGGAGCATAGATCCACAGTTTTGGGAGGGACGGACTGGGATGTGTATGGGTAAACAGCAGGAGTTCAAAGCCAACATTGAAGTTGCAAAGCAACGCTACAACCAAACTGGAGGTGTTCATATTATCCAGGAGATGTACAGCTGTGAGTGGGACAATGAGACTGATGAGATTAAAGGTCACTGGCAGTACAGATATGATGAAGAAAACTTTATTGCTTTAGACTTGGAGTCAGGGTCATTCACAATTACCAAACAACAAACTGACAACACCAAAAACAACTGGGAGGATAAGGCTTTAATGGCAGAAATAAAGCACCGCCTTATGTGGATCTTTCCTGAGAGGCTGAAGCAATATGTAAAATTTGGGAGGAGCTCTCTGATGAGAAAAGTGTTTCCTTCAGTGTCTCTCCTCCAGAAGACTTCCTCCTCTCCAGTCAGCTGCCACGCTACAGGTTTCTACCCTCAGAGAGCTGAACTGATGTGGAGAAAAGATGGAGAGGAGATTCAGGAGAATGTGGTGAAAGGAGAGATCCTCCCCAACAATGACGGCACCTTCCAGATGACTGTGGATCTGTACTCTGTTGCACCTGAAGACTGGAACTGGAAGTATGAGTGTGTGTTTCAGCTCAGAGGAGAACAGGACGTCATCACCAGACTGGAGACAAAACTCATCAGGAGTAATAAAGGTTCTTCAGATTTCCCCATTGGTGCTGTTGTTGAAGGTGTTGGACTGCTTGTCCTGGTGGGCATCATTGTTGGAGTCATGTTATGGAAAAGACATAATAACGGGTTTAAAAAGACAAATGCTTCTGACACGTCATCCTCATCTTCTTCCAAAGATCAAGACATAGAAGATACAGAGAAGTTGATGATCAAGTGAACACATGAAGAAAATATCCAGGTGTCGCGCCCTTATTCATTCGGCAGGAAAACTCACACGAGCAGCAATGAGATTCTTCTGGACACACTTGTTCACTGCAGCCCCCCTCCTTTGGGACAACGGCTCTTGGTAATCGACTGGATAAACTTAAGTGATCCCTAGGACGCCGTCTTTACGATCATAGGGCTAAGGCAACCAATAAGAATTCTCTAAATTGATTTTTGGACCCAGAATGTACACCTCTTTAACACTCATGAGATGATTGAATTAAAAGAGACCAAAAAATAAAATTGTGGCTTTTTTTAAAATGACACATTACAAATAAATAAATTTTAATAATAATAAATTCTAGTTGGTAGTTATACCTAAATTTAAGTCCCAAAATTTTAATAAACCTAAAGAACTGTAGGTTTTCTGTAGACAT
This sequence comes from Cynodonichthys magdalenae, assembly GCA_031762555.1. Lineage (NCBI taxonomy): Eukaryota > Metazoa > Chordata > Actinopteri > Cyprinodontiformes > Rivulidae > Cynodonichthys > Cynodonichthys magdalenae. The sequence goes on from JARVJO010000227.1 coordinate 25,620,807, forward strand.
AATCTACAATAACAACAAAGCTCACCCTAAAATTGTGTCTATTTTATTGCTTTTGCAAACAAAAATACAAACCTACTATATGTGAGACAAACCTAAATAGAAGACAACAAGCAAACAGAAATAAAACATTCAAAAGTTGGGCTACATGATATTAGAAAATAAACACAATGGTTAAAAATTCAAGTGCAGTGACATTGCTTAAAACGGGAATGAAAAAATCAATTGTAGTAAACCACTATTTCCTCAATACTTACTTCTCTTTTATCACCATAATATAAACCAGTGTTGGTCATCAAAACTACTGAGTGTATTGGATTGACAAAGAATCTTACCCGCATGCTGAACATGAATGCGAAGTATATGAAATATATTAGTTCATGCTTTATTGCAGTCCAGGCAGTGCGTTGCCATATTGACATAAGACTCACTGATAATAAAATGACATTACATTTGCAATACCTAATAAGGGGCTACGTACAGTTCCTCTAGGTTATCGGTGGCTTTTCTATCTGCAAATGTACTAATGGATGCAAAGATGACATTTTAAGAATAGTGTCCATCTAATGGGTTCAAAGACTTTTTTTTGTGGTAATTACACCTGTTACTCCCATTTTGTCATGATGAAAACAAGCTCTGAATCTATTTTCTTCTAGTAGCTGGCCAATAAAGAAAAACACAAATAAAACAAAACATCTTCTCCAACAGTGTCCAACAACTTGGTGAAAGTCTGGATATGACCACACAAAGGTGAAAGGTTATACAATGAGACCATAAAAGCAACTTGAAATCATTTGGAAACAATTAACAATTATGTAGATACAATGAAAGCTTCAATAATAGACAAAGCCTTTACGTTATGCATTTCTAGCTCAAAAGTGGTGAATACCACCTGCAATAATACCTGTAAGTTCACAAAAACTTAGGTGTGAGTCACACTGTGATTTTTAAGGGTGAGGAGAATAACTGAATTCTAAATTGAATAACTGTGTTAGCAAAACAATATTACAGAGGAAACAGTGGAATATTATATGTCATTTGTTTTTGCTATTCATAAAGTCTATATTGTGTAAGTAACAAGTAGTAAAGAAAAATAAAAAGCCTGTATGACCAGATTGACAGTCACCAACACAACTTGCAGTAAAATTCCAAAGAGAAAAGTAGAGAGAAACTAAAATATATTTTATTTTCATATTTTGAAAGGACATATGTGTGCTGAACTGAAATATTATATATCAAAGTTGGACTGTGTAGTGTGTAAAATATCTTTATTTGTACTTCTGTGGCTATAGCTCCCCGAGGCATAGTTCACTGCAAAGTTCACAACTTTAAATGAAAGGAAGATTTTCATTGGCCTACAGGTTCAAATGCACCTTTACAAACGGTTATCCACACACTTCTCTGGTAAGTGTCCAGTAAAGTGCTTCATGCAGGACTTTTAAAACATTTGCTGTAGCAATTTGTTTTATATACTTAAGTTCTAAAATATATTTCAGTATAGGTTATATTCTACTACTTACTAATTATAATGAATCACAACCAACTTAAGTCTAAAGGAAGGTTACTAATGCAAATTGCAGATATGCATTATCGACTTGTGTAGTCACTAAACCTGTTTCCTTCATAGTCCTAAAATCATCCAAAATATGTTTTAGAAATAAAGCATTTGTACTGCAGAAAAGTCTAAAAGAACACCATAGTCTTTCAAGATGAAATCAAGGTCAACGAAAAATCTCATCCTGACATTAGAATAGTGATGGGGCGTAACGTCCTTTAGACGTCCAAAAACCACTGGCGCAAATATAATATCATTGCAGTTATAATAAAAAGGAACCTTGGTAGCTTTAAAAGATCTAATAGTCACCCTTTCTCCACGATGCTGTAGGCAGCACTAATTTAATGATGAGTTTTCAAGGCCAATGAAAAAGGCAAGTGTACTGAACATGGTAATTACTCATCTGTTCTAGTGTTGACAAGAAAGAAAGGCAGTATATAAATGGGATAAAGCCCTTTTATACAGACATACTTTATAGTACATAAAAACAAACACTTTTGCTTTGCAACAAAGTTGCACGTTTAAACATGTTGGGGCCTTGATAACTATGCCTTTTGTTTGTTTTATCTGTGAATTTACATGGTCAGATAATATATGTGCAGATATAGAAATGCCTTTTGGAACTGTTCATAGCAAACTATTGGTTTACCTTGTCTTTTGTCAAAATTGTATGTGCATGATGTATCTTTGTAAACTAGTGAAAAAGTATATTTGTCTAAGGCTCTGTCCTCAAAGAAAAAGCATTGTCTACACAATATATATGTTTTTATTTTATATTGTTTTTTATTCTGTTCTTTTAATAAAAAATCCTGTGAAAATGGTCAAGAATATAAAATATATTCATAAGTTTGTATCTACATGCTAAAAATACATCAACATGTGTTGCTTTAGACATTTTACATAAAAGGATCCTAGTGTATTTTGCAAAAGGTAAACCACGAGTTGACAACAGTATTACATTTAATTTAGACCAGACAGAGACTTACTTCCTGACTGTGGCAGGTAGGTTAAATTAATTTTTATGAATCCATTACATGAATTTAGGCTAATCATAAACCCAGCTTAATAATAATTGGTTTCTTGTTGTTTGTCAGTTTGATGTAATGAACACTATGTGATTAAGAGAGTCTAGAAGGTGAACTTTGTTCCTTAGAGAACAATGAAGGCAAAAAAAGAAAGATGGACTGAATTGTATGTTACCAAATAGAACTAAAATCCCAGCCGGTTTGACAATGAGTCATATTCTGATACTGCTGTTCACATTTCAACTTCATGCTTATGGCTCCCTGACATCAGAAAGATGACTGCAGTGCAGTGTCATCAACCAAGATGTTAGTTATCCTTATTTAGTAGAAGGCAGCAATGGTGCCTGCTTTGATGACTATATATGGTGGTACAAATATTGAAGATGACACAATGGCATCAATAACAGTGATACTGACAAATATATAAGCATTCTCAAATATTGTAGCTTCTTAATTTGAAAGTTTATATTACACAGCTAAAAATTATTTTGTTCACTAACATACAAGAATAATTTTACATAAAGAAACAAGATTCAAAATCAACATTCTTCACTGTGCTGTGACTATTCTGTGATTACAACTGAAACACTGGCTCTGAATTAACCTGGTTTGAATACATAAGCATTTGTTTTGAAGCTCCTGACCTTTTACAGATGAAAATCACATTGATTTGTTTTTTTTCAGATGCAAGACACACACACAAATACAAGGACACAGATTTTACTTTTATGCAACAGAATGGTAAATCAAATATCTGCAATGGCAGTTATTTGCATAAGTCTACATGCAGCTCTGTGATTTTAACATGTCTCAAAATAGCATTTATAGTTCAGGACCATTTTTCATCCGACAAGTTGTGTTTTGACCCCTTATTTTAAAACCTTCTTTAATTTGTCAATTTAAAATATAAATACATTTCTAATTTATGACAGTCAATCTTCTGTCAGCTATTGATTTTTATCACGGAGGCTAAGAAAAGGTCTTAAAACAAGGTCTGTAAAGCAATAAGACAAGTAGATCACAAAGCATCTCACGCTTATTAAAATAAAATTTTTATGCATGTGCTTCACTGTCAGTTATAACATGATGAATCCATTTAACCTTTCAGAGCTCAGGGGCATCAATGTGTCTCATTTACAGATAGTGTCTTTCCACCCAAAAGCTCAGATTCAGTTCGGGCAGCCCCTAGCAATTCAGATAGCATGCCTCTCTTTAAGTTCCTTTAAGTTAGAGGTCATCAAAAAACATTTTATTGTGAATCAGAGTTTATTTTTCTTAAACAGACAAAGTACAGACTTTCACTAGGCGTGGTCCTGGTAGCTGTATGTTGTTTGATTTATTTATTTTTTAATGTCAGTTTCTGTTGTTTAAACAAGTAGAATTTGTCAACTGGGTGGAACTTTTGTGGATTTCGTTTTTGATTGAAAAGTTTTGGTTGTGACTTTGTCAGTGTATGAATTTGATTTTCTTGATACATTCAGCTAATCATGTTGCTTGTCTGTTTGTCACTAAGATTACAAAAAACACAAACCAGAATTTGTACACATGCAATTTACTATTTAAGGTTCACAGCGATGTCTCCTTTTGAAACAGGGTGTTGTGATTTAAAAAATAGAATAACGAGAATAATAGACTTTATTGTGTTTTTTATTATTTGTAAGGCTTTTTTTTTAAGTCAACATAAGGCAACAACTACTAAACAACTTTTTGTTGCAGACGCATACAGTAGATACAAATCACTATAACTTTGAAACAACAACTGAACAATAGAACGTTTTCTGGAAACATTAGTGTTTTTCAGTGTTTATTGTTGTAAATTAATGCGTTGTTGACAAAAAAAAAAGTTTACATGGATACTATAGGGCTTTTTGAATCTGCTGTAGTTCCTCTGTCAGGTAGGGTTACCGGTAAGGGTAAGGGTAAGGGTACACTTACCCTCACTAATAAGGGTACACTTAAGGGTAGGGGAACAGTTTCTCAGAGGGGTGAGGTTGTAAGATGAGGAGTGTGTTGTAATTGACAAACATGACCCTAGAATCATCTTATAAAAATGGTAATTCTTATTCATCTAGCAACACCGATGCCACATCACTTGCCTGCACCGTGATTTTTGATTTTTAATGAGACACGCAAACCTGTAAACAGTTCTATCTTGATCACGCAAACTGTTACAACCAAAATGGTAAATATAAAAACAAAATGTGGGAAACATTGTCATTGTGGAATTCTAGACATTCTGTATGAGTCTAATATTGTGAGGGGACTTGATTTTCTTGTACAAAACTGACAACATGTGTAATCAGCACTGTAATGTAAGGTAATGTCTGAATATTTTTCTTGATGATGATTTAGCTGCTTTATCAGGGATCAATGGTGGATTGACTGTACCTATATAGCACCTTTCTATCCAACCAAGACACTCAAAGAGCTTTACACTACAACCTGTGCCCTCATTTACCCATACACACCACACTCCACTATATCTCTTTATAAAATTAACGTACAGTAGACAGATCAATCTATGGAGACTAATCAGTGCTTAAATCACATTCATACACAGATGGTACACACATCAGAGACAGTGGAGGTTCAGTGTCTTGCCCAGAGACACTTCAACATGTGACAGAATAGTAAGGTAATCCAACCCACAACTCTCTTTGGAGGATGAATCACCTAACCACTCAGCCACAGTCACCCCATCCATGTGAATAAATATATCATAAAATTAATTTGAATGTTGTATCACACAGTTCCTGCTGAGTATGTTTTCAAAAAGGACCCAATAAACACAATAATATTGTGAATATACACGCACATACTGCACACAGGTCTACATTGATGACACAGTTAAAACAAATATTCAGCGCATATTGTGTGTGTCCCAAAGTCAAAATACCAACTGACCTCAACCAACTTGTTGGCATGTTCACGGAACACCTGAGCATATTCCTTGACCTCTTTTTCATTTCCACTCTTTGCAGCTTCGATGAGCACCAAGAGGGGGACGTTGGTCTCCAGGAAAGAGTCAGAGATGTGGTCCATCACTGCCTTCCTCAGCTACAACACATTGAGAAAAAAAAACACAGAAAAACAGTCCAACCATTAATGATTCATGATATATTCAGTATAATAAATTCAGCAGTGACTGCTTATAATTCAGCACTGTAACAGATAGAATATAGTAAAATAATCGGCTGAACTGGCAGAAGAAAAAAGGGCAAATCAGGAGGAAAGAGTAGGGAATACAAGAGCTGTGAAGGACAGGGGCATAAATTGCTTGTAAAGATGTTGTTTACTTTTTTCATAAAGGGCAGGCACTGTGACTTGCATCTTTGTTTATGGAATCACTTTGTTCTATACTGCTCAGGGACTGGTTGTTTTATAAGATGGTAAATGGTCCTTGATGTCATTCTCAGTCAGTCACTCAGTCAAAGATGTCAGAGTAACCATATAGAAACCGCTTTAGGCTTCTCAGATATCCCCCACAAAAAGGTACTTCGTGAGATTTAAAAAAAAAAAAAGTAATTTCACAAGTTGAACGTTTATGTTTGCAATACCAACAATATAAACATAGACATTTTATTTATATCCATAATGCTTCTTTTTCCAAAGGGTTGAACCCTGAGCAGACATGTCAGGTCTGAAAAGTAGATAATTAAAAAAGGAAAATGGTAAAAAAAGGAAATATTTCACAAACACACATTGTACCCTCATTTAGCTCTGCCTTTCCTTTTTAGGACAAATATTGCACCCTTGTATGGTACCACTGTAAATGTGAAATCCTACAAATCACTTAACTGGTAAGAAATTTGTGAATCATAACAGTTTTTAAAAATTAATAAAATCTTGTTTGTACAGACCTATACACTGGTGGTATTGGTGCAGAACAGTTGATAATGGCTGCACAGTGCATTAGTATGGGGTATGTAAGATGATCTTAGCTTTATGGAGGCCTAAACAATGATTACCTACTTTAGATAGAACATGAGTTTTTGTTAAGGCCCTAATGCTAACTGATGCAGTAAAATGACTGCTTAATGATTGCTTTTTATATAAAATGACAATGTCATGGGTTTATTGAGCTCAGAGTGGCTCAGTGAGCATGAGACAATACAATCACACTTAAATTTACCTCCACAGCCTCAATGCCTTCAACCCATTGTAGGTGCTAGGTAATATATTAGTCAGTGGTCTAATTCTCTCATCATACTATCCCAATTTCATGTAGCATACTGTTTTGTCTTACAACTTGGTCAAAAACAACAACAAATTTGTTAAAACCCAAGTCTCCGAAAAAAGACAACGTTTCAGACAGACAGCCTTATCATGTTCACTCTCTTCTACAAGTTTATTGCAATTATTTCTGTCAATACCATGGTTTCTTTGTCTCTCTTCCAGTCGAACATACACCTGGACCAGTCTTTCTGTGTTTGTCTGTGTCTCTTTCCTGTCCCCCAAACCCTTCTGGTCAAGGCAGACGGCTGCCTGTCCTGAGCCTGGTTCTGCTGGAGGTTTCTTCCTGTAAAAGTGAGTTTTTCCTCTCCACTGTCTGATGCTCAGGATGGGAGACTGTGACAAAATGATTCAACACAATCTGCTGGCTTTTTTAGATTGTATTTTTTTTTTTTTCGTGTACAGTGCCCTGAGACGACCTATGTTGTGACCTGGTGCTATATAAACAAACTGAATTAAATTGAATTGAATTGAAATAGAATAGAAATCGGCCAACATTTTAGCACTGGCAATACCTAATGAGGTGGGTTTCTAGGTTCACCATGGTAATCATTACTGTGGCAATGTTTAACACTGACATGTTCGGGATCAGCCAAGCTTTTATCTATCCCAAAGGGATGTAGGGTTAGACACATCAGTTGGTTGCTTTTTATTTCCCACCAGTAGCCACAGTTACTAGCTCCGGCTTGGCAAGATCACTAACCACCTGTAGATATAGCCTCTGCCAGCTACTCATTAGTATCAATTTTACCACACATCCAGTCAACACACGTCTGGATAGTCAAGAGATGTCTCAATCAACAATGTTGATTTTAAAAAGCTAGTTTTTAATTGTTGCTATCAAGGTAGGACTGATATTTATTAGCAGATTAATAAAATACATAAAAAAACTGAACTGGGCCTTGTGATTTTCATGAACATTTGTGAACACCCAACAGTGAAACCGCATCTTATGATGGTTTTGAGTGGAGAAATGATACAGACAAGTGATTTCCCAAGTTGTAGCTGCTCCTGCACCATCAGCATTCTAATGCCCACACACCACTCCCACAGAAATCCATCTTCAATATTTCAGATCTCACCTCCCTCCATGCTCCACTCCCACTGTCTCTCCTCTAACACTCCCTCTGTATTTCACTAACACTTAAAGGAAATAGAACTGGAATTCCAATATATAGCACAGGCTCTGCTCATTACAAGTTAGTGGATAAGCTATTTGTCTCCATAGTCGAGCAGTGCCACGGTGGCTCAAGCTTTCACAGTTATGTGCTTTTGTTTCACATATAAATATTTTCGGATACACTGAAATATTTTGCAGGTGCTACCATTATGATCTGGGTATAATTCACAGTCATGCATTTTTAATTTCTGGTATGCTTCTGGCATGCTGCATGCTGGCAGAATGTGGGCTGGGATGAAATGTCATAAATTGAAAATAGCAGCATGCCAAGGGTGGTGTTAAGACAGATACAAAGATAGCTAAATATGAAACAGTAAAACAGGGAAAGAAAATGGAGCAATAGAGATTTGGCATGCACCAAATTAGAGAAACTTAACAGGGAAAGTGTTTTACACTTTACTGCTCATGCATCATTAAACACTGAAGCTATCATGTTCAGCTACATCTTCTATTTCTTAGCAAAACCTTGGTGTAAGCAGATCTTGCAGTATTTCAGTTCTGAATTTGCAACACAGTTTTTGCCAAAAGTCAAGACTTGGCATTTTGACAACATGGACAATGTATACATTCATAAAGAGAGCAATATAACCCCACTGAGAACCCTTTAAAATATAATCCATTTGAAAATTATTTTCTACTCAGGCCTTATTGCCCTTCAACAGTACCTCACCTGAAACAATATCTCTCTGGTTGCAGTATACTTTTGCAGTTAGGCTTCAGTCTTTTGGCCTGTCAATCCGTTTTCAAGGAGTTAAATACTGATGAACTTTTCATAAATAACATGGTGTCAAAAAGACCATTGGCTGCAGCAAACTACAAGACCTGAAGCTAAGACTACATTAACAGGGTAAAAGAACAATACAACACAACACACAAAAACATACAAAATCCTTATGTCATTGTTTAGTTTGGATGACTCATTCAAGCTTCAGACCTCATCAGTGTAATTTTTATTGTTTATCTCTTTACATTTAGCAGCAAAACTGGTTTTACAATGCTACATTTTGCCAAACTGGTAAAAAGTGGACCTAATCAAAGTACAAAAAGTAAGAAAATTTGTGATTGGCAGACTATTTCTTTGTTGTAACAATGCTTCTTGACAATAATTCTTAAACAAAAACAAAAAATTGCCAAATGTTCTTTGCCATTGCCAAATAGCTTTTTTTATTTTTGCTATTGATATTTGACATTTTGACACTTGTTTTAAGCTTCTTTTACCCCCAGTTGCTGACAATCAGGTTAAATATAAACTTCTACATACATTAAGAGTAGGTCCATTAAAAATGTTTAACTTACAAATGTAGCCAAACTAAAATAGGATTTTGGGAATTCTGCTACGGTGTGTCAATTCTGGACAACAAAACAAAGAACTGGAAGTTTTACCTTGTTTTATATTTGATACAACAAAAACAAAAGGAACAATGAGAAGTATTCTTGTTAGGAATGAAACTATGGACTTTTAATATAATATAATATAATATAATATAATATATATATATATATACAACAATCAATGTATCTGTATTGAACCCTTCAATACAGTGCTTTAGGTTCAATACACACTATGTATCGAACAATACAGATTTTTTAAATTCATTTTATCAATTGTCTTCTGAAGATGCTCTAATTTGAAGGCTCAGTGGATCTGCATTCAACTACTCCACCTAGGCTGCATTATTGAGCGCAGATCCAGTGGCGGATCTAGGATTTTTCTGAGTAAGGGGCCATCAAGGGGCCACTATATTGAAAGAGGGGCCAAGTATTTGT
>JARVJO010000227.1:25640807-25661387 GCA_031762555.1 Cynodonichthys magdalenae
GCTTTTGTGCCCCCCCCCCCCCCCCCAAAAAAAACAAAACAAAACAAAAACCTAACAAATACTAAGCTACTACAAGTAAGAAACTGCTGTGCTCTGCAAGAAAACCAAATTCTGGGACTAAAACTGCATCTTCGGGTGTACAACCATCAGATGTTCAATATCAGCCATGAGATTTTGACTTTTAATACATAAAAGGAAGAAGTGCACCTCTGTGGCTTTCTTAAATGATGAAAAGATAGCTAAGTATGCTCTTTAGGTGTTCTCGTTTTGTCAACTTAAGCTTTTTTGTCATACTAGGCCAAATCTAGCTGTGACAAATATTAATCTTGTCTTTAGTGAACATGAGAAATACATCAATGTTATCTATGAGTGCTGATCTCAGATATCACAGCATAAATCATTCTCTTTTTTTTTACTGGAGGGTTAAGCCTTTGTAATTTCCTACAGTGGCTTCAAAGTTTTGAGAATTATAAATTCGATAAGGAAGTGGAAATGAAGGTGAGACAAATTATCAACAATTTTGCCTTATTCTCCTGAAGTTGTGTCAACATTCAAAAAGCTGTATAGAGGATATGAAGATAGGTAGAACCATGAAATCTTGAACTCACCTGTCTACGCAGGTCTCTGGTCTTTTTGGTCATTTTGTCGATGGCTGAGTTCAGTGGGTCACCTTTTTCTTTTCTGCCAGTCTGTAAAAAAAATAATAAATAAAATCAAAAAAACATTAATTAATTTAATATACATTCAACCGGTGTGTTTACTGGTGCATCACACAGTACGGTATATACATGTTTTTTTAATAAATACGTGAATATATGCAGTTCAAATGTAATTAATTGAAAAAAACATTTTCCTATGAATTTATTCTGACATTAATGCATTCCTTGGTCAGAGAAAATCTGCCTGAAACTGTTAGCAACGTTACCTAGCAACTAGCCAATTTGGCAAGTATCAATTTAGTTGTCTCCAGTCCCCCTTTGTGCTGCACTTCCTGTCAATGCCAGCTCCTACTGATGGCTTTAGCATGGCACCGGCTACCACATGGTTCACCTGATACACACAGAGTTACAAGCTGCTTTTTTCACGCGACAGTGGGGAGTTTTGCTGGGCAAGCGGCACAACTTCTTACTGTTCCAGCTTCCCTCCTTTCCACTTAACAAGCATGGCAACCAAAACAGCAGGAATCACTGCTTGTTACTGGTAGGAGATATTATGACAAATTCTTGTCTCTATATCACAGAAAAATACTTTCAGTCACGTTCACTGAAAATTCTGGACCAGAAGGTGACTCTGCTTTCAGAAACAGTCTTTATTATTTACAAGCCTTACTGTTTTTCATCAGAAAAAATGAACAGTATTTTAATAGATTCCCTCTGTCACTAGCTTTCTTTTTGACCTGGAGGTCAAAAATATGAAACCATTTTTTGGAAAATGTTCAGTGTTTGACTCTAACAAACTTGTAAATTAGTCATTCCACTGCTATAAATAAGTTACAGGAAGTAGTATGCATACTACTTTAAACATAACAATGTTGTAGCAGACAGTAAGTTCTGTGAAAATGAACAACAGTTCAAAAAGTATACAATTGTCCTGATTTAAATACATTACACTTATGACACAGCATTGCCTCACAACTTCTGTGAGCAAATCCTCTCCATATTCAAATTCCACTCAATTTGAGAAACCTAATAGATATATTGCAGTCATTTTAATGTTAGAGTAAAAGTGGGATGAGGACACAGTTACAGAGCACGCTCCTTATAGGTGAAGAATGAGCTATGTTTACTGCTCCATTGGTAACTCTCCCTCAGGTCCTCTCAATAAGCTGCTGCATCGAGTCCAATGCCACCACATTTCAAACTGTACGTCTATAAATAATTACTCATGTTAATGGCTATCCACTCTTTTTGACATCTGACGAATGAAAACATGTGGCTCATCCTTCTTCTGAAATCTGCTCGGCTTCAGAAAGCTGATTCATACTAGAAGTAAACATGGTAAAAACAAAATGTGAGCAATCGAAACCAGAACATATTTGCAATCTTTTTATTAGAGTTAAATAAAAAAAAATGTTAGTAGAGTGATCGACAGATTGTAAAACAAAGTCATCCTATGCTGTAGCAATACCAGCATACGCAATTATTTGTATTGTTGCCAGGCAACAATCAGACTGTTCTCCCTGGTAGAGCATGAAGGCGTGCAACCAAAACGCTTATCAGCTGTTGCAGAGAAACATTCACCTGGTGAAACCGTTTTGCATTCACCCAAGATCTGCCTTCAAATGTGGATTTTCTGAAACACTGACCACTCAGAGCATTAGTAAAAGAGCCATTTAGTCTGTATCCTGTTTAATGAGACACCAAACATGGTTACTTATCTCTGTGTTACTGCGCTATTTTTCTGCCCTTTTGATAATTGAGTTGAATAGAAGGCCTTGTATCTATGTGCCACAGATAACTAAGTGAGCCCACATCAAACAGACACCTCATGGTAAACTCACCTCACGGTTAACACTGTTAGGTTCAATGCTGTAGTCACTATCAGCTTGTAAAATCAAGGCTCTCCTATTAGGTATGAATATGCCTGCCATCACAAAAAGATATTAGAGTGAGGGTTACCACAGTGAAGTCAGACTGATAGCCTGCTAACAACAACTTTTATTTCTTGTTTATATAGCTTGATTTCCTTCACATTTTTTAATGTAAATGATTTACATTGCCCCGCCCCTCACACTGTGATGGCTGGATATGGGCACCAGTGACCCCCGTGACCCTGAAAGGAAGAAACGGGTATGGATGGATGGATGGATGGATGGATGGATGGATGGATGGATGGATGGATGGTTGGTTGGGTAGATTTACATTGCATCTATAGAAGACAATGAGCACAATTTCAGAGATTATATTAAATTGGCTCATCTACACATTTTTTTATCTTTTATCTTTTCAAATCACTTCAGTAGTAGGTCATTTTGAGAACCAACAACCATATTTATTTTCAAGCTGTCATACTTTTAGCTTAACATGTGTTTTGGTGTTGGTACATGCTGCAGCTAATACAAGGTCCTTCACATAAAAATCACTGATATTTGAAAAGATGCAATAAAAAAAATGGATTTGGATTTTTTTTTCTGTGATAAATTCCCTTTTAACCAGGGCTCATATACATTTGTTTTTTCACATGAATGTTAAACATTGAAGTTACAATGACTCATTTGTCTCCTATCTAATGCTATAGTTAGTCACTCTCTTTTCCACCAATGGCACAATGCAGTCATCTGTTGTGAAGCAATGCACCAGACTGAAAAGGAGAAAACTGGCAAGCGGAACTTCGTTTTTTTTTTTTTTTGTTGTTTTTTTTTTAGATTCAAGCCCATATAGAACAATCCTAAATAGATTCTATTGATGAGGTGCTAATATATTTGCAAGTGTAATTCTGGCATGTACCGATGAAGGCTTTTAGCCAGTTGTTGATTGACGCAAGGGAGGAGAGGAAATGGATGTGGCATTCAGTTACCTTCCATTATGTGCTACACATTCAAACTATCACTCACACTTTGATGGTTATGCACAGCTTTTCTTTGCTAAAGTCGAAGACATGACAACATTAGTCACTGCATTGCCTTAAGAGCCTAATGTGTCATTAAGACTCCATGGGGATACACAGGATTACAGATGCTCACCACCCTAAATAATAAAATAATAAAAAAGGAGAGAGAGTGTGTTAAATGGAAGCAATCTTTACATTTTAAAAAGTGATACAAAGTATAACTAACAAGATAATATGGTTAAGCTATGAAAAAAAAGGTTTTTACTTTTCTTATAATAAACAGACAGGCAGATAAACCAAAAATAGCTTTAATTATTTTTTTTTCCAAATCTTTTTTCCAGAATCAGAAATCCCAGCTGTTTTATTTCTGAAAACTCTTTAATCTGAGTTAAGGAGATTAAAAAGGGACACCGATGTCAGGGTAAAGGGACAGAATCCTGCACCTATTATTTTTAGATCTCCCTAAGCAGCTGCTATTGGTGTGTTAAATTTCTCAAAAACTGCTACAACTTTTGTAACCCTGAATCTTTGCTGTGTGTGTGGTGTACTTTTGACAAACCGGGAGGGAAAAATCATGCTATCTTGTACTATTATTATATTATTTTCTTTAATATGTCAAGTGCATTCATGATGGGATGAATAATATATTGCTCATGTTGCGTTTTCTGCAAAACATGAAACACCCAATTAAACAAACCACGCATGAATCCCCCATTACAAAATGTACATCTAAAACCATCTACGATGATGAATCATAGCTTAGTCAATGTGTTAAACTTATATTCAGCTTGACTAAGCGCCAGCACTTAATTTGAGTGTGTATGTGTGTCAATAACAAACTGATACCCTTTTGTTTTGTGTACACTTTCATGTGAAAATGTATTGGGCTATCTTTTATTCCACCCAGGTGAGTTCCACATATGGAGACTATCATGCTCCACATTTAGCACCATCAAAGGTTGACAACTTTACTGTCTGATTCAGATTCAACCTATTTTCCTTTTCTTTTTCCCTCTCAGTTTTTGCCATATAATGAAATGTGCATGTCTGGTTTCTTGATAAACACAATTCCCCATGGTGCTTCGCAGACAATGTTCCCAACTGTACCTCATCTATTATTTTTCACCCCCCATGCTGTGCACTCATTCACTCGCTGTTGGGGGGAGAAAGACAGAAGTGGGTGCCCAACAATAAGCACCCCGTGCGACGGGGTAATGGAGGCAGCGGGAGTGGAGTTACTCTTCTCCACTCAGGAGACGGCTGCTGGAGGCTGGTGGAACGACTGCAGGCTGGGAGCATATTAATTCTCTCAGGTCCAACCACAGTAAGCATGTAATTTGCTGGTGCTCTGCAGTGCGAACCATTTCACAGCTTTTTTGACCTTAAACCTCATAAAAAATGTAATAAGACATACATGTGTGGTACCTATGTGTGGAATAATAATAACCACTTGAACGACATACAGAGCTTTTTTTTGTCGTTTTCCTCTTTTCAAGTACTTACAAATGTCACATAAAGATTTGTAAAGAAAACATTTCCCTATGTGGCTTTTTGATTACTTTTTAACCGTTTTATCTAAGCTAAGAAAACAAACAAAAACTACAAAAAAAAAAAATTTTAATGAAATGCTACCACATTAAAGCATTTCAAAGACACTTCATTTAGCCATTAATTGCCCTAAATTATTTGTTTTCAACACCATGTCATTGCACCTACTGGGACGTAGTGATAACAATAAAACAGACAGAAAAAAGGCTGAACCTGAAGGCTGGTGAGAGAATGAGGAGTGGCTCTGGTAATTCATAGGCAATAACATGGCAAATAAAAGAAATGGGCAGATGAATCAGAGAGAAGAAAAACAGAAGTCAGGTGTGTGTGTGTGTGTGTGTGAGAGAGAGAAAGAAAAAGAGAGATGGGGGTGCATGAGGCATTGTGTCTCATTGCCTCTCAAGATCAATGTGTTAAATGATATCAATTCCGGCTCCATGTCAATTCAATTAGGCAGGAGTGAGAGGTACAATTACTGCCCAATGTGGTTACACTGTCTGTGGCAGGCTTAAAGGGGAAGGCAAGCTGATAACAAGAGGGTGAGGGAGTGTTTGTGTGTGCATGTGTGTGTGTAAGCTTGGAGTGCATGACGATAATAGTGGTAACATGTTGGTCGGGTAACCAGCTGATAATGGGTAGCTAGATCCTCATTAAGATAAGTTGTGCTCCCTCTGCTGTGGTGCCACAGATGGGCCAATTTGAGTTGTTCTCATTAAGTGCAACTTAAAGAGGTGCAGCGGTGGCTATCAGCTACTGTGATTACAGGATACCCAAAAAGAAAACATGCAGCAGTTCCTGCAGTGAGAGGAGATTTCTCCAGATAATTTCTTTGGATTAGAATTTTGGTTTTGTAAATTTTAATGTGATCCTAGTATAGCACAATAGATACAATACAATTATCTAATCTGAGACATTCTAAAAAACAGAATGTACAGTATACACACAATGCAACACTAGGGGTACATAACTCAAGAAGTAATACAGAAAGTTTGTGACTCTTCGTGCATTTTAAAGTGTGTGCAGCTCTATGTTTAAGAATACAGTTCACTTTAGTAAATAAAGACTAATTATAGTTTAAATAAGATTTAAATGTCCAAAAATAGTTTATAAATGACTATATATGTCATTTTGATTTTACTATTCTTGTGTACTTAGCACAAAAAGTAAGGTCACTTTTGTTTTGTAGCTTATTTCTTTGTTTTAACAATTATTACTGGCAATAAATCTTATTATTGTCAGAACCCGGGGGTGCCAGAACCTGAAAACAAGTGTCAATGGCAACAGTAAAACAAATGGCAATGGCAGATAATGTTTGGCATTTTCTTGTGCACAACCCACAGACTCAGCTCTACTGCTCATCCCACAAATGCATGTTTCTTACAAATGTGGCACCATTTAAAAGGTAAATGAACAGACTTTCCAATGGTATAAGATTTACTGCCAAGAAGCATTGTTACAACAAAGAAATAAAAAATAAATCACAAACCAACAGTTTGTTTCTAAATCTGTCAATTACATACTTTGACTTGAACCAGCCCTCATTTTATTAAGTTGCTTTTTAAAACCAAGAACAATTTGTATAAAAAAATAATATTAATATTTAAATTAAACGAATCTTGAATAACATCTAATTGTTTTTTGAAGATCAAAGTTTTGCTTCAGGTTTTGTTTTCAAACAAGCTATTATCAAAAGCAACTAATAATGGTTACCATTGTGTATCATATCTGGTATATGCAATTTTTTAACATTATTGCTAAAAAACAAAAGCAAAAAAAATAAATAAATAAAAATGTAAAATTTAGTGTTTATGTAACCAATATATGATATAGAGATAAAGCGTGGGAGCAACTGGAACATTAAATGATGTGGTTGTCTGTTATGCTACTTAGCATTTATATCTGCAGTGCCAACTGGCTCTCTGTATTGAAAAAAATGGATCAATACCAGCTATTTAGGTTCCAAACAACAGACAAAGAAAATATACAAGTATTTAATAAAATAAAATGTATTATTCTATTGATTTGATTAGTGTAGTTTGTGTTTGATTTGCTGTGTGATTTGAACTGAATGAATAAATACCACCGGCAAACAGCATTATTAAATAAATAATACATTTTTATGTAAAAATATATCTCACAAAAGAGAGGAATGTTTTCAAGTAACTTATGTGCCTTACAATAAGGTATAGGTAACATACTGTGTATCAAAGTACAGCCATTGATAAAAATATGTTATTACAGTTATTGTATTGGTCTGAAGCGAGACACAGAGCAACATTAGGCAATGATGTCAACATGAGGAATGTATTTCTTTTTTAACAAGATCAGAAGAAAATCTGCACTTTTAAAGTCAAATATAAAGACAAAAGATACACAAGTGGCATCAATTTTAAAACTGTGAAAATAATGTGATCTACTTTTACTGCTGGGCACACCTGATTAGTTGGCAACATTGCACAAACGATCCATGTGACTTTGGATGAAGCCAAGCAGACACATTTACTGCCTGTTCTCTCAGTTTGTACATAGTGTAGCTTGTTTGTGCCTAAAGTAAGTTTATCATTTTTTTACTGAAAAATAACTTAAAAGATAGTATTAACAAAGCGTTGCCATTCTTCAGAGATACGTTAAAAGCTATTTTTGTAGTGTCAGTAAATAAATAACGAAATAAAAAACATATAAATCTGAATGTCATTTTTTTTTTAATGAGGTTTAATGGAAATGATAATGACTTAAGGCAGCCGCTCCCAGTCCTTGAACCCCCCCGAGCACAGCATGGTAATCATTACTTTTTATGTTTCACTAATCATCCACATCTGTTACAATTTTGAGGGAGGTTCCTAAAATGCTTAGACAGCCTATACCATTACTAACACATTAGCAAATATTGTTTAACTATGTGTAACTAAGAAGTTTACAATTCATTCATTCATTCATTCTATAACAACGGGTTATATTTTGTAATGCTCCTGATGAGTGGTCAGAGATCATTTATGTTACCACCTACTTACTAAATGGAAGATTGTTATCATTTTAAAGCACAATATTAAAAACATTGATTTGCACACTAAATACAGTGATGCAAACATTTATTTTTTTTTATTTTTGGATTCTCAATTTAAAGACAAGTCTGATGTTGGAAAATCAGTGAGTATGAAAAATTCCTGTTCACTGCCTCAGGACAGCCGCTGCACTCTCAGTCTCCCATGTGTATCTTACAAGAGGGCTTCGAGTCTTTTCTCCACACACATCGATTCCTGTAGTATCCATGGCAGTGCTGCTTGAGCCCGGCGGTCTCTTGTCATTTAGACTTAATGCAGCCTAGGACAGAACCGCCCGAGGAGAAGCAAGAGTGCCTTCAAGCACAAGGCCTCTTAACGTTTAATGGCTGAAGCCGTTTACTAACTCCCCTCATTACATGAGCTCATGTTTAGTCTGTGGGCCTGTCGCTGGTTATCAGTATCTGCGGTGAAGCAGGTTTGTGGATGTGTGGTAGCATCCGGCTTATCGTTAAGCATTCAGAAATGAACAGGTTTTACTGAGGTGGAGTAAATATTGAGATATGGATTACCAGGCTTTTGTAGATGAATACACGGTCAGTTGTTTTATCAATGTAACCAACAAGTTTCACATAGGCTGAATGCGCAAGAGCTGATAAGACATTTCTGTATATGCAAGTTTAAATCAACCAGCTGGATTCTCTTTGAAAAGTGAAAATGTTGATAAAAAATAAGGAGAAAAAAAAGACGACTGCTGCAGTGGCAAAGGTAGTGGCAAAAAAACGAACATACACACAAACAAATAGACCATTTGTTCATCTATCTCAAAAGCGTACCTTTCGTTTGACAGACAGACATAAAAAAAAAAAAAAAAAACATATTCAAAGTGTATCTGAAGTCTGTCATTGATTTATGTGACATGAATCCGGCTTTGCATTGCCTTTTTTAAAAAGATATTAAGCACCACTATTAGGACTCTTTTTTTTAATATTCTTTTTAATTTAGTGTATCTGCACAATAAAACATTAGATCATCATCCTCCATATTTGTGTTTTTCCATTAGGGGCAAAAAAGAAAATCTCAAAAGAGCCTAGAAAATTCGTGAGTCCCAGTGACTAAGTGGGTACAGAACAAATATTGACAAGTGGTCTGATTTGATGAAATTATTAAGTGAGGATTTTGTTTTTTTGTAACTGTCTGAACAATTTATCTACCAAAAAAAGATTGTTTCCTTTAATGTACAGTAAGTGCATTTTAAAGAAGATTAAAAAATTAAAGCACTGCTTCGATAGTCACACTGTTGCAGATCGTTTAGTCGTTCATGCAGTTTTGGAAAAGAGAAAGAGCAGAGGGACAGACAGAATGAGGAGGGTTAAATACTAAGTATGTTGGGCTTAAAGCCAAGGTTTTAGGTGCATAGTTTCAGGAGAATTAGAAAAGGAGGTGAGGGAAAATGTCTGGTTATCAGACACACAGAGAGAAACAGAGAGCAGGGAATAAAAAAAGGTCTAGTCCTGCAGCAGCAGTATAGGGAGCTAGAGCAATGCTGCCTGCAGCCTCCATGAACTGAATAGTAAGTAGTTTGTGAGGGATGGGCTGAAGGAAGGGCAGCAGGAGAGAAGAGAAGCGAGCAAGGGAGAGGCTGAGAATAGGTTACAGAGGGTGAGAAAATAAGAGAGCGGTGCGATATCTGTGAGAGCAGAGTTGTGGTGTGGAGAAAAAAAAAAGTGAGTCAATGGGGTGAGAGGAAGGTTTGAGTATCATTGATGTACTTTTGTTTCACTGCAGAGCTGAAAAACTCGATTTATCTCTCTCACACACATACACACACACACACACACACACACACTTCCCTATACATGCATGCACAACCATGACATGGCTGTCTCTGAGGATGTGAGAGTGTTTTATAAAATACCAAAGCTTCAGTACTGGCTTATTCCAACAGCAAAAAAGTGTTTAACACCTGAAATATTGTTACTGTACTTAAATCCAATTTAAATAGGTTTTGATACAAAAGAATGCCATCGTATTATCCTCTTTTCCCTGAATCATTCCTATTATTAATTGAACAAAACATGCTACAGACAAGAGGGCATAACATTGATAATGTTTTCTGCAAGGTCTATATAGTTCATAACTGGGATTTTCCTTAAAATAGAAGCCAGTGGCCGACCTCTAAAATGCATACTTTATTATAGCTTAACACCTAAGACAATTTAGTACTAATTTTTCCTAAAAGTACATGTATGTTTGTTGCCACATGCAGTCTGGCTTAAATAAATTTAACAGTACACAAAGACTATGCACATATGCAACAGCATGGAGTTAATGAAATATAGTTTACAAAATAGGAAGGGTTTAGAGTTCAATAAAACAGTCACGTTTTAGGGGAAAATAAATAACTAAAAAAAAAAATGCAAAGAGGCTTAACAGTAAGAGAACAGGCATCTATATTCATACATTATCCCCCTGCACACAAACCTAAGCAGTCAAACCCACCACTCCGACCTCCTAACGCCTGCAAAGAACCCAGGATCACAAATGAGTGAGCTATAAAACAAAGACTGATGAGAACAAAGACACATCTTTTACTTTTTTCCATCTTTCTGAAAAAAAAAGTTAAGGTAGGGTAGATTTGGCACATACTCTTAGGCACAAAGAATTTGGTTCAAAGAACACAACAATTGCACCAAGAAAAATGAAAAGTTATCCAAATCTTAGTCTTTTCCTATCAAAATAAATCAAGTAAGGGCTATCAAGGCTTTTGGAAACCTGGTGAACAATTCAAGCTGCTCCTCTGGGTAGGTTGCTGTTATGTAGGAAGTTTTAATCAGGGATTAAATGGATTGAGGGGGGGAAATGGGAAAAGTAAAAACATATATACCCTAAGGTTTGACAGTAAAATGAATACAGCAGTGGATCAAATCAAATAAAGTAGCTAATGGCAGTCTGATAACACAAATATCTGCTGCAACTGAGCCCACCGTGGAGACAGTCACTGTCTACTGAAACAGATAAATGCATACAGATATGCTGTATAGCGCTACGGGGTGTTCCCTCGCTGTAATGATCCAGGGGGCACCAACTTCAAAACCTTGTGTAGCTGGCAGAACTGGGGAAATGACTGTCTCCCACTGTTCTTTCATGTAAGCTTTGTCAGTCCAGCTATGCAGCAGCGCAGGCCACAAACAGAGTTGTTGCTACTATTAGTTGCAAGAAAAAGGCACAGAATGGCTCATAAAGCCACAGAATTTGTGGACGTGATATGAGAGCACTGCATGAGGATGAATCAGGAGATGGGACTTACAGTTGTGGTGGGTGTTTGGGGATTCATGTATTATCGAAGGACGTCTATTTTCTTCCTAAAGCTGCCATATGAGGTCTGTTCCTACAATTGTCACAGCAGTTACAATACAAACAGTATTTTTGTGAAATGACACAAACATCATCCTTGAAAATATTCTCTGTAATTTATCAAATCATCTTAGAAATGGCACAGATTCAAACCATGGGGAGACATATAAAGCTCTCAACATATGATTTATTAAACAGTCTAAACGAGAACTGATTTGATACCAGACTAATAAATTGAATCAGCAGTAGAAACAAGGACAATCTGCACAAGTCTCCTATTTACATTCCACACACTTTCAGGGTTAGGTCAGTCTAGGCCACAAATAAATGAACGCCCAGAAAAGGTTTTCTTCCACTGAAGCACATAATCTTTTATTTACTTAACAAAAAAAAATCCCGTCATCAAAAACATACACAGAGTTTTACTTTTACTCATTCGTGCATGTTTGTGAAAACCTGAGGAAGTCATTCAGGAGAACACAAACGGCTGGTTAGACTTAGAACCGATTTTTAGGAGCAGCTTCTCCTCTGGGCTGTGTCTCCAAGCCCAGCTTCCGCATCACAGAGCACACCTCCCCCTGCATAGTTCCTGCAGGCTATCGGTAGCAACACCTAGCAAACACCGGGTGAAACAGCACGTGCTTGTCTGCTCAGCTTGTAATACTTCTCAGTCCAGTCCTTTTCAGATTAGGAAATGCCTTTGAGGAAATGTATTTTTGGATGCCAAGGATCATGACACAGTTCTTAGGAAATGGTTTGATTTCATTTTTGGAAGTAACCCTCTGACAATATATATATATATATGTATTTATATTGTGTGAATGATAACATTTGGAACAAAAGGAAATTTAACAGTGGACTAATAAGATTATCACTGAAAGACGATGCAATTCCAACAACTACTGTTGTCTGACAAGCTGAAAAACTGACGTTGTTTTGTTCGGTTACTTTGTCTATCTGTAATCTACAGTTATAACTCACATCTTATATTACAGATGGTCTTCTTTAGTTGGTTTACACCGCATTTTGGTAATAAATAAATTAGGTTAACATTGATATTTGTGAGGATGACAGGGAGATATCTTACCAAGTTCAAACGTCGTCTCTCTACTTGCTCTGGTTCTTCAGAAAACATACTTTCTGGGTCCGACGGTAAGACTCAGTTGTATCCTGAGTTGCCATTTTCCAAAACTGATATTATATAATGTTGCTGCTTTTTTAATTTTAAAACAAAATAGGCTACATTGCTAAAGGTTGAAATGGCATGAAGCTGTTGTGATGACGTGCAGAAATGGGCCTGACGGAAACGGTAGGAGGTTCTTAAAGAGACAGAGGCCAATTTCAAGGCATTTAGAAATGGTTGTGATGCAAAGTCAAATTTATTTTTGATTTATACATGTAAACAGCATTTTCTTAACAACTGAATGTGACAGTTATTTTATTATGGCATAGAACTGAAATATTTGCCTGAGAAACTGGCCCTTTCTAAATATAAATATTGGACCTTTAATAATTATTTTCTCTCTGCCATTTTAGTTCAGGTACTGTTTTAGATTGCATTAAATTAAAAGGAAAGACTTGAATAAATGTGTTTTATAAACAAAGGTTTTGATGTTGGAACTTTATGAAACCTAACTACTGAGAATTAATTTAACTTATTCTATAACTTTGGTCAATTATTTGTGCTTTAAAATGTAATTTCTCTAAATCAAAAGAAACAAATAGAGGAATAGAGGAAGAAATCTATGTTCTTTTCATAAACCACTTTTATTAAAATTCACCAATGTGTTAGATACAACTTGGCCTTATTAAAATGTGCTAGCAGCGAGTTGAGGCCAGTAAAGCCGAATAACAGGAACTAGTGGGCATCTGGGGTAAGAGTGCCTCTGGGCTGGTCAGTCTTATTGTCAGTGTGGTGACAGGTTCAGATTTCTGCTGTGGGTTAAGATCTTAATTATGCATAGCCCATCTGGTGCTGGTAGGCAGCTGTACGAGGCTGGGACTGACAGAGGAATGACATAATGAATCATGTCAATAGTGGGTAAACTTGAACAAAGTGATGGCAAAAGTTAGTGTCCAGTTATTTAGTACCCTGGGTGGAAAGCCTCAAAGGTATGATGTAATACCTCCGAGTCTCTAAATCCTCATTAAACACCACATCATGAAATAGCTTTCTAGTTGGAGGTTTACAAAGTTTCTCTGTATAACCATGAAAGAATAATGAAGTTAGGGGACTTTGAAAGAACAAATCAATACTAATAACAAAGGATGAGTGACAGAATGATAGAATGGTTGTATTTTCTTGTTAAGTCAATGTGACCACATGCACTAATCCTCCTGACTAAATTCCCTTAAAATACAAACAATTTTGTGAACGCACTACCCACACTGCCAGAGTTGAGTCTGTCAACAAGTTCATAACTTTGTAGACAAAGAGCGAGTTTGATTCTGGTCCATTACTGGGGAGGAGAAGTTAATCATGCAAAACATTTTAAGCAGGTTGCCGCACAACACATCCATGCACACACACACGTACAAAGACAGCAGAGAGAAGGCAAAGGCTGAGATTTTTTTTTTCTTCATCAGAGGATTTAGCTGCCATTGTATGCTGCCAGAGACAGCACTCTGCATTTTAATAAGGGATGCAGTTTGAATCCAGTTGTCTTATAATATGATAACAATTGCATTTGCTTTTCTCTCTCTTACCCAGCAGGGCATCATGTAGCTTCACACTGCACAGATCTGCCACACCGGCTGGCTTTTAGTTACATGTTCATTGTGGCAGTGGAACATTTTCTAAAGTGCTTCTTAGCACGTAGTAGAGCCACGTTGGATTCTCCTGTTACAGATGATTGATGATGTGAATAAATGAGATCCAAACAATGCATTTGGTTTAAAGTAATTGCTTTAGTAAATATGACTCAAGTAAAAAAATTAAAAAAATGTCAGCACTCAACTTAAAGACTCAAGTAATTTTTAAATATCATTTATAGAAGTATGTTGATCTAAATATGTAATCAAACTTTTGAGATGGAAACAACTTTGCATTTGTGCAATAGTGTCACAAAGAAAAAAAATAAAAACGGGAGTTCACTCAAAAAAATCCAAATGTTTGATTGATTTTAAATAAATTATGTCAACAGGTTCTACTCAACTGAATTGAGTAAATCTACTTACTTCACATTCACTTATAAATTAAATGAAAAAAACGCTTTAGATTTACTCAGTTCAGTTGAATAGAACCTGTTGACATAATTTATTTAAGTCAATCCAACTCAAACATTTTGATTATTATTTTTTGAGTGTTTGGTGGCATTATAGTTGAGATGAGTAATAAAAAAAAGACTATCCCAATGCAAGATAATGATAAAATCTAGGTTCATTCATTCACTAATGGACTGTCAGTGCCAGATGCCATGACTAAACCAAAAAAAACATCCACATCAATAATTAGTGTCAGCTCAGCAAAAGCACAACTCTTCATCTGCTGCAAATGTTTCTCTTTTAACAAGATACTTGACTGATATCTGGCGACTTTTACTTTTTAATGTTAACTTTCCAGAAATTTAAGTCAAAATAAACAGATTTATTTAAATACAAAGAAATTAACCCCAAAATTAACTTACCTTTCAAGCCAAGCAGTCTAAAAACTATGAATAAACTTACATGTAGTACTTAAATTAGTATTTTGTTCTACTTTTCTAATTATATGCATTTTCACAGATAGAAACTTTTTTATGTTTATTGTGCTTACAGTAATATGATGCATGAGCAAAAAGCAGAGGAATTTTTTTTAAAGCAAGGTATTAGAGATTACACTTGCATTGCCCTTGACTGGGACACCGGCTGTGAACCAAAGCTGAAGACACCATGGGGATTAATAAAGCTCAGCTTTGATAATCCCCATCAATCATAAAAATGTGTTGAGGGTATTCACTCTGCGAACATAATGGACATTCCTCTTTTGTGGTGAATAATGGGTGAAAGAGACAGTCAAAGAACCTGAAACACATGTAATCTTGATTTCTGATTAAACAGAAATAGCTTTCTTGAAAAATGTTTTGCATGCTTACAGCAGGGTCCTGTGATTTTGCTGTGAAGTTGTGTTACTTGAGAAAAAATTACTGAATACAACCTGGGAAAAAAACAAACAAACAAAAAAAAGTTTTACACTCTTTCTTAGACAGTTTATTTATATTGCCCCTCGTTTAGAGTATGTAGATGTTGGTGTTAAAAAAAAACTGTGGTGATTTAATGTGTCACATAGACACTAAAGACCCTCCATACAATCGCACAAAGACAAGAACACTTAGATACTTGAGCACATGATTATAGCAGTTAACCACTAAACTGATGTCAAAGTAATTTTATCAAGTGCTATAGATGTCCACCTAATTTCTTTCAAGTGTGACCCTGGTTGCTGGTTACAAAGCACAGTTTAGCATCAAAAAAGATTAGGCTGACAATATTTTAACATATTCTTTTTATCTAGAAGGAAACAAGAAAGAGCAACATTGTCACTAACATTGATTTTTTTTTTTTTGCTGACATGTTTCTTCGGTGCATCACAACACCACTCACAGTTCATGCTGAGACAACTTAGAGTGCATTTTTGATCAGTTTGAGCAGTGTCTTGTTGGGCAGACACATCACCTGAGGCATATGAGTCTGTCTTTATACCGCTGTGCTACTTTGACAGTCTGTGAGGAATAACTACACACCAGCAGAAGAGAGCCGTTTCTGCAGGCGTCCAAGGAAGGATGTCAGAGGATGCGTATCAAAATGTGATAGTGAGCAAAAGGAGGACATATTTATTTGTAATATTTATTGAGGGATTCGTCTACATGCTATCATTGCACCTTTTTTCAAGAACAGAGTGGGGCAGTGTCTGCAGCGCACAGGACTGAGGAAAGGAGGGCGGGGAGAGGCGGCAAACGTATTTCTAGCAGCAGAGCGGGTTGGGATTGTTTTTTTTTTGTTGTTTTTTTTAACCTACTACAACCTGAGATGTAAAATAAATTTGAAATTAGAAACTTGAATAAGTCCATGACATTGCCCTATACATCTGTGTACCTGCAACCTTAACTTTAAAAACCCTAAAAGCAATAAATAAATACAATCAGTAAAATAAACCAGAGTGTATTGTTTATATACAGTGGGGAAATAAAGTATTTAGTCAGCCACCAATTGTACAAGTTCTTCCACTTAAAAAGATGAGAAGCCTGTAATTGACATCATAGTTAGACCTAAACTATGAGTGACAAAATGAGAAAACATATCCAGAGAATCACATTGTCTGATTCTTTAAGCATTTATTTGCAAATTATGGTGGAAAATAAGTATTTGGTCAATAACAAAAATTAATCTCAATACTTTGTTATATATATCCTTTGTTGGCAATGACAGAGGTCAAACGTTTTCTGTAAGTCTTCAAGGTTGGCACACATTGTTCTGGTATGTTGGCCCATTCCTCCATGCAGATCTCCTCTAGAACAGTGATGTTTTGGAGCTGACACTGGGCAACACAGACTTTTAACTCCATCCAAAGATTTATGTGGTTGTGATCTGGAGACTGGCTAGGTCACTCCAGGGCCTTGGAATGCTAATATGATTTTTTAGATGTTTTCTCATTTTGTCTCTCATAGTTCAGCTCTAACTATGATGTCATTTTCAGGCCTCTCTCATTTTTTTAAGTGGGAGAACGTGAACAATTGGTAGCTGACTAAATACTTTTTTTCCCCATTGTATTGTGAATGCAGACTTGGAAAAAAAAACAACAAAAAAATGCTAATTTCTGAAGCATTGATGTGCACTGATGTGTCAGAATGATACATCTACCTATCCTGATCATCCAGCAACCAGAACACTCTTGGTGTCATGCATTATTGACAAATGTGTACGTTTTATTGCTCTTTTGTTGTGAAAAAAGAAGCACACAGAAAGGCCAACACAGAAATGAGAGACTTGGATGTTGTCACACCAGAAGATAGCTGTTTTTGCCTTGAGGAATCTGAGTCAATGCTGCATCTTCTGTCATATTGTCATGCTTTTTTATCCTTTTGGTGGAATGCTCACAAAATGTCACACTATGTAGCTGTGCTTTTTACTAGTTATTTCCCCCTTAATTATATAGATGTTTTTTACACAGATTTCTAATTACTGATAAGTGTTGAATTAAAAAAATACATATATTAGTATTTGTGTTGGATGTCAATTTAAAGTATGGCATGAGTTCATTTTTTTTTTTTTTAATGCAATACTTTTTCAGGAAACCTTGAGCACCACCAACAGTGTTTGTAATGGATGTCAGTGTTATCCTGTTTTTTTCATAAAGCAGGCAACTAATTATCGTCAAGGTCAGCCACCAGAAAAGCAGCAGCATAGTTTTAGTGTACATCACCACCTGTGAGGCTGACACTGGATCAGCAGCAGGGAGGCTCTTGGCATCAGTTTACACTTTTTTAAACATTTAGTTTTGAAGTACATGCTAATAAATTGTGAAACAGGAAAAAGATAAACAAAAATCTAACAAAACTTCAATATGTACCATTTCAGGGACACCATCAACCTTCAAAATACTAAACCTAAAGTGCATAAAGTTCTCCAAAAGCAGTTTGATTGGATTTTTGGATGTTTCTGTTATTTTCTTATTTTAGTTTTGTCCAGCAATAGATGTTGCTACATATACATATATTCCACTTATTTTGCAGCTTTTATAAAACTGCTCAATGGCTTACTGCTTCTGTATGCTTTTACATTTCAATTAGGAAGAAAGGACATATTTCTCATATCTACTGTGTATGCATTGACATTTCTGAGAAACAATTTGGAACTGTAGGTTTATAAATTTTAACTTTGTGTTATCTTTCTACAAAAAAAACATATATATACATATATATATATATATATATATATATATATATACACATGATAGTTGAATCTTCGTCTTTTATCTCTGCCATCATCAAGTTAAGGAACCGTAGGAAAATAAATCAAGACTAAATTCATCTGCAGCTGCTGAGTAGCAAACCCTATCTGCTCTTAGTGTTCTGATACTGAATGTATGAATGCACTGTTAAACAGTTAGCCAACACATTATGCTTATAATAAATGACAAATGTGTATGTGTGCTAAAATCCTAATCTGTTGCTCTTGTCCACTACAGATGTATACAGAAACTAGCTAGGAATACTGCAGATACACTTCTACACAAACCTGACAGTCAAAAGCTGTATTTTCCTGCTGGCATTTAATGTTCCTGAAAATCCCACTGACTGCGGAGGTTTCTAGCCCCTTACAGGCAAAGTAGTTGTGAACTTGTGGCACTGATCATTGTCAGAAATGACTCTTGTGAAGTGTAGCCACACTTTTTAGCATTTTCTCTGACACTGTCAGTGAGAGCTGGCTTTCTGTGCGAGAGCTCTGCATGGTGCTGCAGCATGTGACAGAAGAGCTGCCTCTGCCTCTTAGATACAGGCAATGTCAAAGAAATATCTCCTCATTGGTACTGACAAAACTGCATCATGCATGTGTGGCTTAAATTAGACAGTGAGTAGCATTTATGTAGCAATAAAAGAGGAAGCACCTTTTTTAGGACTTTACCCCAGTATATATAAATATATGTATATACACATACACTGTCTATATGTGTGTGTGTGTGGTCATTGTTAGGCAGAAACCCATCTTTAAAACCAACATTATTTTTAATGAAAATATATCGTTTATTTTGTCTCTGTATACAGCATAGTATGATAACCAACAGATAATTGAAGGTCATTGTCTTTTTATAGATGTATTGATTTTTGTGTAAAGAAAAAACTGAACTAATGCAAAGCAGCTCTGTATTTATAAGAAGATAAAGCTCTGATAGTTTTTTGCTTTATATTAATGAAGTTACAAGGTTAAATCACAAGCTTGCCTTGATATGTTCCATTGGTTACTCATCTGCTGAGACAGTCAGATGTAATGAATGACCAATAGAGTTTATTTTGCAGACATAAGGGACACAATAAGAAATAAAGATACAATGGCAATGATGTGCTGTCTTTATTGGATGGAAGAGACATTAAGACTTGCACCAAAAATGACTATCTCCAGTCCGTGTTACATGGGCATTGTATGGTTGCTTCTCATGTTTCTGAGCTCATCCCATAAATAAGCTTCTTCATAATTATCCAGATCTTTCGGATCACTCATCAAACTTGTCTCTACCATATGAGGGTATTTAAGTAAAGCTCATGGCAGCAGCTACCTCTTAAAAATACCATACAGAAGTCTAATCAATAAAAAAAAACCTCCTCCAATGTTTGTCTTCTCTCACAGATGTCAGATATATTGTTTCTCTGATCTTTAACATTAAGGTAATGTTTAGGATGTAGGACTTAATGTTAAATTTAAAGATTTCTAAAAGGGTCCCCTGTGAGTCCTGTTTAGAGGTAGGAGTTTATTTAGAGATGTAGGATTTCTTGTCTGACTTTGCAGCAGTAACAGAAGCAGGAATATGAGACTGAATATACAAGTGTTTCAGCCCTTTGCATCACAGACTTTTCTGTTTGCTGTATTCTGCTCTGCCTAATCGCAACACGAGAGAGGTTTGTGGACACATGAGAGATGTGGTGGTACATTTGACTATGGATGAGGCAACAGGCCAGACTAGTCAGGGTTATCAAAAGTGGGGGCATGCTGATACTGAAAAGCTGGCTCTTTAAAAGGGCCACTGAGGCTCTCTGTGGGATTTTTTTTTGTGTCATCCGACAGCTGAACAAAGTTTCTTTGGCTGACAGAGAATAGTTATAAGCACTGTTTGAAATGGCATCTGAATACCAAAACATTAGAGTCAGAGAATAAATGATTAAATAAAAACACAATATAAAGAAATGTTAAAACATGTAATTTAATTGAATGCCACATACAGAAAACCCACACAAACACCAACCGGCCAAATGTGGGTGAAGCATTGGCTGCAGCAGGTAGCTGCAAATTTCTACCAGCTGCGGTGGCGGGTGAATAATTCTGATCATGTTTCTGTGAAAGCATGTCCAACACCAAGTGAGGCTGCTCTCTGTTGTGACATGGCAAAAGTTTTGTGTCTTTATCTCTCAACAGGAAACACTTTCCTGTGAACAAA
>JARVJO010000227.1:25669352-25699391 GCA_031762555.1 Cynodonichthys magdalenae
CCAGGCCTCTGGTAGAGGACCCGAGCTCAGAGAGAGAGACCACCCGCGGTGGGTGAGAAGGGAATTTTTTTTATATACATATTCTGCTAAGTTCACTTCAAAATGTCTAAAATCTATGCTAAATAATGGTCATTTAACCATTTTGTTTTTATGTGTAAATAACATTGCTTATAATTCTATATATATTTAACCTATTCTTAAACACTGTGTCACCCTATCTATATAAAGTCATGCAGCACACAGCTTCTAGTCACAAATATTTCAATTAAATGTCAGAAGGAATGTTGAGTTTCAGCATTTTCTGTAGATGGTTTCATTAAACTAAAACCTGCCAGCTTAAACCTCTTAACCGTTTAATATAAAACACCTAGTTATGGTGTGTACCACAATGAAATCATTTTTGTGTAAAGAAAAAAAACTGTATGACTGTTCTTGTATGATGGTGGGAAAATAAAAACATATATTGTAGATTTGTGTATGTATAAAAAATAGCACAATATAACTTGAGATGATGGACAAAACCCTTTCAATCCATAAGTGATAAACTTAAGTACAATTTACAACCTCAGTACTTGTAAATAATTCTGTTTTACTACAATTTATCTACAACAGATGTACTCCATCTTATTTACCAGTTTTGTTCAGTCATTATTAAGAGGGGAATTTATCTTAATGTGAAAGATAAAAGCCTCATAGAACAGAACACATTTTAAAATATAAGATTTCCAACTACTTTGGCTCCTAAGATTTGACATAAATCAGTACAAAGTCAGGGTCAGGCTTTGAAATTTGTTAAATAGCTTCACATAGTGATTTTCCTTCTAAACTTCTCACATGGTTTCATTTGAGTAAGTGTTTAATTGATCCAGCAAGTCAATAAAAATTAAACTAGATAGAGAAAAGGTCGAAGAACTGAAAAAAAAAAGATTTATGAAAGTTGCTTTTCTAGTTCTTTTTCTTTTAATAATCATCTCATCATAACCGTCATGTCCCACCTCTCACATGTTGCTGCAACAGAAACCAGCCGCCCAAGACCCTGAGCTGAAAGTGGGTCTGACATGGTTGAATGGTAAAAGTGCAAGCATACAGTGGTTCTGTCAAACAGTCCTATGTCACAACAGTGACCTATTTTCTCTGCTCACTTGTTGTGCAAACAAGGAACATACTGTATTTCTTTTTTGTTGTCATGGTTTTATATTTTGGCTCCTTGTTAACAAATTGGAGCATCCACATTGGCTATGTGTCACACTTGTCTCAGCTGGGACTTCAGCAGTAGGTCATCTAGATTTTTAAAATATGGCTCATTTTTCACACAAAGAAAGCAGATTTTAACAAAATAAATAATGCATTCATTTATTCATCATCATACTGACCTCATATCAACAACAAACTACAAATTAATGTATGAACAGTATGGCACAGACATTGAAAATATTTTATTAACTGCAATAATAAAGTTTCTCTTGACAACAGTACACTACAGGACTCAAAACCAACCAGTCAACTCTTCAAGGTCCAATTTTCAAATCATAACTCTCAATGTCTTTAAAAAGCTAAATGAACAGATGAACATATTCAGTAGAACTTATCATATGTTTGCATTCAATACATGTGTCTGATGGGTCTGAGCTCTGCTAAGGTAACAACAGGATCCAAAAGTATATTTTAGTTTAATCAAACATTTGAAAGAAACTTATCATCAGTCTGGGGGTCTAAGATTCTCACAAAAGTCAGTCAACTGTTACGTTTACAAAAAACACTGTAATAAAAATAAGAAAAATGAGCAACAACATGAGCAAGACAAATAAGAGGCCACAAGTTCACTATGTAGCTGAGATCACGTCTGCATTTTTAAACCCACCAGAATCTCATATAATCCAAACACAATACTAACCAGACCAAAACAACATCAAAAGGGTAAAGTCACAGATTGTAGTTATTTGCGGGTTGTAAGCAGCATGAACTCCAAAGCTCTACAAAGGAAATATATCTGCAAAGATACTATAATACTAATAAAAGCATTGTGCATAATACAGTGCCTGTGTGGTGGAGAATATTTTGGATACTTAATTTGAAAGAAGCAGAAAACAACTCAACCATATGCATTGTTAATACCACTGCTCTCATTAAGGTCAATCACCACTGCTTCATTAAAATTCATTGGAGCTAAAAACTTTAAGGCCTCGCCTTGACAGCTCAGTGTTATTCAGCCAACACTAACAAGCTTTGCTGTTGCAAGTGACACTCAACATGCAGTCTCTGAAAAGAAGGGAAATCAGGACAAATCAACTTGGATAATGCATGTCAACCAAAGACAATTTAAGGCTGTGGGCTGTGATTGAAGCTAACCCCGGATTTACTGATGTGTTTCCCCCCCTATTTTTTTATGAGACAACATGTTTATTCATCATGGCTATTTGATAAGGACTTTTCTCTCTTACTCTCTCCCTCTCTCTCTCTCTCTCTTTCTTTCTCTCTCTCTCTCTCGCTCTCGCTCTCTGGTTTGGCTTTGTTGTATTCTCATGGGATTAAATTGGGAGGAAAACAAAAGCCTTATTACTTTGTGCCTATTTTACTCAACAAATCTATTCTTCATATGTCATTCAAGTCAAACATTCAGTAACCTGTAAAGTTTTAAAAGCGCTAAACAAAGATCATGATGTGCTTAGTGTTTAATAAAGAACATTTTGCATTAGCAAAACATATTGAGAAACTGTAAACTATCATGGTACCCATTGCTTACCCTAGCCTAGAACCAACACACATTCAGTTTATGTGCGTGTGAAACAATCCAACAATCACTGTCTTTGTTTCTTGAGCACTTTTAGCATGTGCACAAAAACTGGGAGCATAAAACAGTACTTGTAAATGTACAACTGTCATTGCGAGGGAGCATTTCTTCACTGTGACTCCATAGAAGAGTACAGTATTCACAAGCAAGGAAGTACGCTGTCAAGATGTCAAGCTGGTGTGTGTTGAATGTCTGAGAATAGGCAGACGTGCACCCTCAAAACCATTCTTTTCTTTTTGTGAATACAGCTCTGTGTGCTTGCAGAGTAGAAATGCTTCCTTGAGATTATAGTTTTCCACTCTCAGGCATGACTTTATGTGCTTATATCATGTTTATGAGCTTGGTTTTAATGTACCCACCTGATTTTCATCTAGACAAGTTTTGAAACTAATTACACTTTTTTTTATATAAGCACATTCAAGGGGTATAAATAGTTCAAGACAGAGGAGGTTGGTCTCTATTTATACACTGTAGGAACATTAGAAATTAAAGGGCTAGCCACCTGGAGGAAATGAGTATTGTTTCTGCTGCCCTTCAGGCCAAAAGTTTAAACTAGAAGAGGTGTAGCTGTTTTGGCAAGACTTTGAATATAACATTAAACAAAACATCCTGAAATATGTTAGAATTCAGAGAATGTGTTGTGAAAAATTCTTAGCTACTTCTACATGGAACCTTAGCTCAACAATTGTAAATTTAGCTATTTGTTACTGTGCTTGCTAAGGTAAAATAGACATATTGACCACTTTAATTCCAAAAGTTATTTAGTAGGGGATGCACATCAAATGATCAACTCCTGAGAACTTAATTAAAAAAATACTACTGGTTCATATTTTACTAACAGACTGACAATGTTGACTCCAACAGGTTTTGCCAACAAAAAATGTTGCTCAAAGGGTTCTGCTGTGATTGACTAAAAATTAGTAGCATGTCATAACTTAGTCCAATATCTGCAAATCTGACTAAAGTCTTATTCACACCTGATAGATGAAAACAACAATTATTCTTGCTTCATTCTTTATTTTTGTGTATATGTTGTATTATTTCACAATTTTAAATGTGTGATTGACAAATTATTGATGTCTCATTTAACTTCTTGGTTCCAGCAGTTGAAGGTGGAAAAGTGTTTACAATGCTGATTGGTGTTGCGGTCATCATAAACTCTACTTGTAGCTTTCCTTATCTCTTACTCTTGTCTGCAGCCTTCTCTCAGGTTTCCTCTTGCTCTCGTCTTTTTGAAGTTCTGCTTGAGTCTCGTTAAAATCCTACTGGGTCTCGAGTTTGGTTCTGATAAAAATGCTGTCCCAAAATGCTCTAAGAAAAGAGGGAATGCTCTCTCACTTAACAGAACAACCACTTTAAATGAGTAGTACTTTAAGTGAGATTTGAAAAAATAAATGCTGGCAAAGACACAACTACATGCACATACAGATAATAAAATAGTTGACCTTTCCCTTTTATTGGTGGAAAATTAGCATTCTTAAAGTATCTGTGTTCATATTTTTGAACCCAGATTCTGCAATAGATAGGGATACATGATGACTAATACAACGCCTATAGCTGAGTTTATCTTGGAGAACAAATCCTTTTACTGTTTTATTTTAGTTACTGTTCGTATAATTGAAAGATGTCTTACAATATTCCAAATAATAGCACTGAACAACAAACTGAAATAAATTAGATCAACTTTCTCCCTGAGCCTACCTATTCTATGAAAGACAATTTCAGCCTGCCGGGAGTCACACTTCAGTAAGGATTTAGGATCATCTCCTACTGTTTCCTCACCACATCACTGACAGTTACTCTGTGGTATACGTGCCTCCACTGACTCCCTCCAGCACAATCTTTTCTGCGGATGTCCATCAACATTATCTCTGCAGTAGGCCCAATTAGTCATCATCTGCCTTGTTTTCTTGGGCTCGCAGAGTCGGGCGTCTTTTGATTCAATAAATGATTTTTAATAATGGCTCTTTAATCATAAATTCACATAGGTTTGAGCTTGTTTTTTAATCAGAAAATCAGTTAGCTTGGGAGAACATCACAACAGGTATTGAATTATTCTTAAAACTTTCAAAGACCAACACAAAACATAATCATTCAATTGATTAGGCAAATAGAACTGTGTTTTGGATTTTTGATATCCCGTTAAGTTTTTTTGTTTAGCTGAACAAAACGTATTTGTTTAAAACCTGAAGGTCAGGATGCCAATTATGTATGACTACTGGCTGAATACAAACGTGCCTTTTGAATATTAAACTGTTGTGAACAGTTAAACAATGTTAGGGTTTGACTTCTGATCAAATCCAATACAGAAAACAAAAATACATACAGTTTAAAAGGCAAACAGCTGTTTAAACTTGACTTCAGGTGGAGAAATTATCCAATCTATTACAACCTTAATTTAAACATCCACAAATACAGTATAAACATACACACACTGTTTTGCCTGCATGTAAGATTGTATTTCTGCTAATACGTGGTCTGAAATGTATATTTCATGGCCACATGCAGAGTCACACACGTTCCCTCACACTTGTGCTGAACTTAACTATAAAACAAAGCCAAAGCTCTTAGTCTAAAACCAATGGTCTGGAAGCTCAAATTTCCTGTTCGCTGTCGCATTATTACAGTGAGCCGTGGCATTAGTTGATGGTGTAGGTATCCATTACAGCTAAGAAGGAATACAGCAAAGGTGAAGCTCAAAAGATCCCACCTTTGAGATGTTTGTTTTATATGTCAGTTTATCTGAAGGTCAAGTTTAAATTGCTCTTTTTTTCTTTGATATAGGATATTTGTTGTTCAAAGCAACTCGTGTAAGTTCTAAAAGCAAAATAGTCATCTAAAAGTTGGACCTGAATATTAGAGAAAAATCTGGTCAGAATTTCCTGATGCATCTCAGTAATCCAGGTAAAAAAATCTAAAGGAAAAAATAAGTAGGTCCTCTGGTCGGGTTCTTCTGTTCAGAATAGTGTGTGTCATCAATGAATGTATTTGTGTGTGTTGAACATTTATTCATTTTTTCTCTCTCCATTGACTTTTTTTTAATCAGTCTAAAATTGTTAGAATGATCCCCCCACCCCATTTGGTTTCAGCTACGTTTGACCACTATTTGGTTATATTAGGCAGTTTCATCTCACAACATTTGAGTGATGACTGCAGATTTAAAGGTATCAGTATGTTTCACTCCTAGTTTAAACACGCTTAAAATCACAAAATCAAGAAAACAGGGACCATGCACATTTTGAAGCCTGTTGTGCCAGACAGAGAATGTATGGTGCTCTTGAAAATGCCAGAAAGGTTCATGGCAAAGTGCAGGGCTGTTTTGATAATTGTGTTTTCTTTCTATAATTATTGTAATTACAAAGAGAGCTGAACTCACAACTTATTTTAAAGTAGGTTTCTGCTTAACAACATGCAGCCAGGTAATGACTGCATTCAGATCACTCAGAGAACTGCTAACGTCCATTGTGGAATGAACTTCATACTGACAAAGACATGAAGAGAAAATGTTGTTTTTTTAGGCTGTCTTTTTTTGTTTGTTTCCAAGGGAAACAGTTCAGCTTTTACCATACCATTAGATTGATCTGTTTAAATTTAAACAAGGTGAGAATACTTAGACATAAAATTACACAAAACTTGCAAATCTCTACATGTGGCTAACATACATTGCTGGAACTGCAGAAAAAATAAAAAAATAAACAAATATATATATATTTATACATATGTGTGTGTGGTAGTGGTGGCGCACGTTTTTGCTACATCGTAGAAACCGCTTACGGATGCTAATTTCAGGTGGGGGGGGGGGGGGGTGTTAGGTTTAGGACCAAGGTGTGAATTGAGTTTATGTGAATGGAGGGTCAGGTAGGTATCTGTGAGGTTAATTTTAGGGCAAAAGGTCAGGGTTAGGCTATAAAATTACCAGAAAATGAATGAAAGTCAATCCATGGTCCCCACGGGTACATAAAAACAAACGTGTGTGTGTGTGCCCATGTGTGTGTGTCGTTCATATGTTTTCTTGATCACTAATCGCCAAGGTCACAAGTTAAAAGAAACATAAGGAGATATAGGGATTTGGAAAAATACTTTCATTCTAGTTTAACTGCCTTCTGAATAGATTGCAGCTTTCCATAGAAGTGATGACTAAAGGCAGATACGTGAATTGGAAAACATTCGAACACAGAGAGAGCAGTACAAATGTTAGGCTATATCCATCTATGAGAGATTAATTAATTGATATGTAAAAACATATTTATCTATCTCTTTGACAATGTTTGACGTTCTTCATATTTACTCTAATTAGTGGCACCATTATTAGTGAATGATTATACTGAGGATGTAGGTTTAAGCCCAAGTTACATCAGAAAGGGCATGCAGTGTGCAGCAATTACATTTTTCATGTGAGCTTGCTTTTGCAAAAGGGAACAGCCAAAAGAAAAAAAACATTACAGAATGTTATATTATGGAATGGAAATACCTGAGAGTCACTTTGAATGCTGCTTACGTAAAGAACGGTGAGGTGACATTATCTCATTTGGTAAATGTCAAGGTTTTATTCTGCTCTACCCCAAACTTGAAAATGGCCTAATTAACCTTCAGGACACCGAAGAAAACTCTCTTTTTTTTATCCATCTTTTATTTTCTTTTATTACTCTGTTTTGCTTTGTCCATGTTATAAATATTTTTTCTGTAGTTGTGAATGGGATTAGAACAGTCACAACAAAAGAAAGGTCAGGTTGTTAACCTGTATTGTAACAAAAAAAGCAACATAGATGACTATATGGAAGTCTAACAATAAATTATAAATAATTGCAAAAGTGCTTAACTTCTATTATTCTTTTTTATTATGTTTAAGATCTACCTACCCACCCACTGATTTTACCAGTGTTTCATTATAGTAACTGGATATATAATTGAGTAAAGACTATTGTTGAACAAATCAGTCAATAAATATGCAATCATCTCAAAAAAGATGAAGGGAAGTGAAATGGAAGGAAACTTGGCTGAATGTACGGCACAATTAGAGCACAATGTATTTGGAAATAAATAGGAGAAAGATGACAAACAGTGAGCAAATAGTGATTCCAGAAAAATGCAACGCAAGACTGGAGTGAACCTTTGAACTGGAATATTTATGTTATAACTTTATGCTAATATTATTTGGCAAGCAATCAGATCTGAATCCAGAATGACTCTTGCCATAATTGAAAATGACATAGGATGTCTGGCTACAGGACAGTTTGATTAAATGAGGAATGTCATACTCTTGTCTTGACTTGTCATACTCAAACGTTTATTGTTGGCAAAATTAAATGGTAAATATCAATACTTTGATTTGGAATCAAACAGTTGTGTATGTGATATTAAAAAAACATCCTGAGTATAATATTAATTTCTGTGTATATTGACAAAATAATGATGCATTTCTGTATTTTTGTAACATGATTATTGTTTACTAACATACGTTTGTGTAATATGTATAAATATAGACATCCTTAGTATGTTAATGGAGGGTTTTCTAATTGAGGGATGCAACAGGGATAGGATGTCCCTATTTTTGCTTGATCATTGCAGCTATAAAAGTAAAAAATAAATTTTTCCGTGTCTGGCAAAAAACAGTTTAGTATATTACAGTCAATGATGGACAGAGGGGTGATGGAAGTGGGGGTTTATTAATCTCCTAGGTTAAGCCTGACTCATTGTGAATATGTAAATATCTAAGCTAGAGAGAAAGGGGGGAAAAAAGGAAAAAACAAGGATGAAGGATGCAAGAGTGTGAATGAGCAGGAGGAGGAGGAGGGAGGGAGCAGCACGAACAAGTGAGTGAGCGATCAAGGGAAGGAGAGCGAGAGAGTGAGAGAAAGAGAGCGAGCACTCTGAATTGTGAGTGGCTGACGACACTCAGTGAACAGAAGGTGCTTCTGCATGCGCTGTCAGTGTACTGGTCTGCTGCAGGGGATTGCTCGCTCCTTTGCTTTCCACATTTACTGCCCCTGCCTGCCTACCAGCACCAGCCTTCAGCAGCCTCTTCCAGCTGGCTGAGGAAACGCTCGGAAAGGAGAAGGGTGAACGAAACCTGCGAACCACAGGGGGATGCAAGCCGCCTCTTAACAGATATACACCGTTGGGATGACAAGGAATACGGTTACACAAGAAAACTGTGAAAAGGATTTTTCTTTTTAAACTCCTTTTTTGTGCTTTTGTCACAGAAAGCACAATTAACAGCTTGAATGGATTTAAACCTTTAATATCAGTGATTTCTTACTGAGACGATGGTGAAAGATTTCGACAGACCTGCTGAAACTTAAGCAGAGAGGGGAGGAGACAATAACCGGAAAGATATTTAAAATTTTGTTCGTTGGTGATTTTTCTTTCTGTTTTTTCTTTTTTTTTGTTTTTGTTTTGCTCGTTTCTTCTTCCCTCTGATCCTTGCAGCAGAGGACTGCAGAGGAGCAAAAAGAGACAGGGCTCATGCATGCAGACAGGGGAACTTGCACTTCCTACCATCTCGCTGAAAGCTACTTGGATTCCGCCTCTTTCTGGCTCTTTCACTTGAAGAGAACTAAGACATTGTAAGCCTGCCAAGGATCTGGTGTCCACTGAAAAGAGAAAAAGGCAGGGGGGGGAGAATGTATACCACAGTGGGGTCTTTTTTAGATTCATACATAATCAGTGTTGGGGCACAAAGCAAGATGTTGAATGGAGATTGTCAGCGTTTGGATGAGGGTGAGTAGGAATCTTTTTGAATAAGACCGACTGGTGAAGACAATTTCAATTTTCATCCCCTCAACTCTCCACCCTCTGCCTAATACCTCACATCAGTAAAGAGATTTGCTCTTTTTTCTTTGCCTTTTCAACTAAGATCTCTTCTGTGGATCAAGTAAAAGAAACAGAATATCACCATCTGCAACTAAAATACGAGGACTGAATGAAAGATTATTTATTCAAGTAATATCTAATGATACATATAATCTGATTTGTGCAAATACTTTATCCAGAGTGGTTCAATGGACATTTTCTTCCGGACATTCCTGGATATTTATGCTAATGGATTTCCTCCTAATTGGACTGTACTTAAAGTGGCCACTGAAGAAGCCCCCTGGGTTGATACTGTGTTCATTGGGCATTTTTCTAAGAACTGTTCCCTTGGCAGAGGCGGTTTGTCCAAGGCTGTGCCGCTGCGACAGCAAGCTGCTGTATTGCGAGGGGCTCAACCTTACAGACATCCCTCGCAATCTAAGCAGCGCTATGGGCCTGTCCATGAGAGAGAACAACCTGACTGAGCTGCGTGAAGGCCAACTAACTGGTTTGTCACAACTAACCTGGCTCTACCTGGATCATAACAACATTGACATTGTAGAGGAGGGTGCCTTTGAGAGGTTGAGAAGAGTCAAGGAGTTAGACCTGAGCAGCAACCGAATTGAGAATCTGCCAAATGGAACATTTAGGCCCCTCCCAAACTTACGTATTCTGGATCTCTCGTATAACAGGCTGCAGGCCTTAGAGCCAGACCTGTTCCATGGCCTTAGGAAGCTCACCAATTTGCATTTGCGCTACAATGCTCTAAAGTTTGTGCCAGTGCGTATTTTTCAAGACTGCAGGAGCATGCAGTTTCTGGACTTGGGATACAACCAACTGCAAAGTCTGGCACGGAACTCCTTTGCAGGCCTTTTCAAGTTGACTGAGTTGCATCTTGAGCACAATGAGCTGGTCAAAGTCAACCTAGCCCACTTTCCTCGACTCATCTTATTACGTACTCTGTACATGCACAACAATCGTGCTACCATTGTTGTCAACACGCTAGAATGGACTTGGCATTTTTTGGAGAAGATTGATCTGTCATCCAATGAAATTGAGTACATCGAGCCACATGTATTTGAGAGTGCTCCTAACCTTAAGGTGTTGATGCTTGACTCCAATCGTTTGACCTCTCTGGATCAACGCATCCTGGATTCGTGGTCATCTCTGGACAGCATTACCCTGGCTGGCAATGACTGGGAGTGTAGTCGTAATGTCTGTGCCTTGGCCTCTTGGCTGAGTGCCTTCCGAGGTCAGCGTGATAGCTCCCTGCTGTGTTCAAGCCCTGACACTGCACAGGGTGAGGATGTGTTGGATGCTGTCTATGCTTTTCAGCTATGTGAGGATTCTCCATTAGAGGTAACCACAGCAGGCCTGTATGCCTCTACAAGGGATCTGACCAAGGGTGGCTCTGTGTATGTGGGTTCTTTCACTGTTAACCCTTATGAAGGAGAGGGAACTGAAGTGGTCACAAGTTCTTTCACCGTCACAGTGGGCCATGATGACCTGGAGAGCACCATGCAGATCCACAAAGTAGTGACTGGCACCATGGCACTCATCTTCTCTTTTCTCATCATAGTGCTCATGCTGTATGTAGCATGGAAGTGCTTTCCAGCTGGAATAAGGCAACTGAGGCAGTGCTTTAGCAGTCAGCGCCGTAAGCAAAAGCAAAAGCAAAGCATGCAGCAGATGGCTGCAATTTCTACACCGGAGTACTATGTTGACTATAAACCTAACCACATTGAAGGAGCTTTGGTAATCATCAATGAATATGGCTCATGCACTTGCCAACAGCAACCTTCTCGAGAATGTGAGGTGTAACTGTACTATTTCAGTTAATCTTTACCTGTGATTATGTGGATATACAGTAAATCCCATTTGGATATACTGGGGAGGGAGATGTAGAGCAAAAGGGAATATTTTGATCTTTGGACCCTTTTTACATTTCACTGTGATTTGGAGAGAGTGTGCTTTACGTGGCTGACTGTTTTGTGATGGATTTATTGCTACTGCTGTCTACTGCTGATTTGAAATCACAGAGCATAATAGGCACCTGACAATTGGACCTGTTGATGCTCTAAGGGGAAAAAAAAGGAATATATTGTGAGCACTGGAGCTTCTCTCTCATGGAAGGATATCTGAGCTTTAATGTGTCTTTCTACTTCAGGACATTTAAATATTGTTTAAAAACAAACTGCAGACACAGGAAAAAAAGAACTAAAAGAAGAAGAAAAAAACAACCATTTGTATTATGGTACATACATTTGAGAAGCATTTAAAATATTGGAAAAAAATGTTTAATTAAAATGTTTAAAGTGTAAAATATGCTGAAATAAGACGTGCAAGTGTGGACAAAACTGAAAAAAAAAGATATTCTATTTCTTTTGTAAACTACAAAACAATGTTTAAATAAATGAACCACTATTCACAGTAAACTCATTTGTATGTGAGAAGCCTGTCACAGCGGACAAACGACAATAGATGCAGTCTTTGTGCTCGTGGACTAGAAGAGCCATGACTTTGCAGTGTATAAAACCAAAAAAAAGAAAGAAGAAAAAAAAAAGAAATAAAGAAAAATATATATATAAAAAATAAAAGACACTAAGAGATATCTGCATCTCATCTTTAGCGTAAAACATGAGGTATGAATTTTAAATCACTGTTTTTTTCATGTTTGTTGGTTTATCAGGCATTTTGTCAAGTCATTATCAGTGTAGTTTCTTTTCCATCTCCTCACTGTAAACAGACTTCAAGTGATTTATTTAATTTTTACCAGAAATAATTTATTTAATTTGATCATATTTGTGCTGCATTCGAGTAAAGAGAGCAGAGTGTCAAAGATCTAAAGCTACGCCTTTCATTGCCTGTCTTCACATTTTGACTGTCACACAGCAGAGTCGCCTCTTTTGACTGAATCAATCAGACAAAGCCAACAATCATCTAATCCATGCACACGTAGATCAAAATGTAATTCAAGTAGTATAAAAACTACTAAAGAGATTATCCACCAGCTTCAAGCAATATTTGCACATGCAGTAATCACCACTGTGTTTTTATGTGATGTAAAATGTCTGTTGAATACAAGGCCATTTAGAGGTGTGTGTGTGTATATCCTTATTGCTTTGGTGTCTATTCTGTAAATTTGTACACTGGCAGATATGGTGTTTCCTGGGCCTTTTGACACAAACAGCATGTGTGTGCGAGTGTGTGTGTGTGAAAGAGAGAGAGAGAGAGAG
Source organism: Cynodonichthys magdalenae (assembly GCA_031762555.1). NCBI lineage: Eukaryota > Metazoa > Chordata > Actinopteri > Cyprinodontiformes > Rivulidae > Cynodonichthys > Cynodonichthys magdalenae. Next base: position 25,682,172 of record JARVJO010000227.1, read on the forward strand.
AGAGAGCATGTCGGGAGTTTGATTACAATGACTGCAGAAAAAGGGAACAGACTGCTCTCTAGTGTGCATACTCTCATACCGTGGCTGCATTTAACATTTTGTTCAGCACATTCTTCAGACTCCCACAACAGAAGCAACACAACTATTTAGAATTTGCAAAGGCTTTTCTGGTGAAAAAAATAAAATAAAAAAAGTGCATTTTGTTCTTTGATATAATTTAAGAAAATGTTTACAAATTGTAAGTCACCAGGAATAAAATTTTGTTTTAAGAGCTCACTGACAATCTAAACTCAAATAAGAGGTCATTATTTGAATAATCAAGCTCATGAGACACAAAGAAAGCATTAATATGTATTTGATGTTTGAATCGTGGGTCTGGAAAACATGCAGGTAGGAGTATGTAGTACAAATTAACTGAAGCTGCAAACCCTGCAGGAAATGTTGATTTGAAGAGGAGGGCTGCAGGTTTAAGGTACCTTCCAACATTATGTAATTAACATCAATGGCTAAAAATTGATTTAATTGAAATAGGTATATGGTTATTGGTCCTCACAAAAAATGTTTGTAACTTCAAATGGCTGTTCTTAATAACTCCATATCCTGACAGCCTTAGATCAAAACAGCACATGAATTTGAAGCTTAACTCATTATTAAATTTCATTCAATCTTCAAATCTCAAAATAGTCGGATGAACTGAGACACTGAGCCAAATATACACAGCAAATTATATTCTCTCCTCCTACAACTGATAGGATTTGTCTCTGGTAAAATCCCTTCAAAATATTAATCACCCTTAATGATATGAATAATTAAACTGAAATTTAGTGTTTGTTCAGTGAAATTAAATCCTAAAGTTTCTGCTCACACTTGTTTACCAAGGTTTATCTGGATACAAATCTTTTTCCTCATGTGCTGGAGGATGGGTCGTTATTAGAAAATGACCTCTGCAAAGCAAAATTGATTTAATCATAACTTATAATAACTTAGATAAGAGGGAAATAATTATATGTTATATATATATAAACTCAGAAATATATATGTATACCCCTGTCAAAAATGAAACAGAATGCCCACAATGTTTTCTTTCTTTTTTTTTTCTTTAGTTTCAACAACTTAATGAACTCCCATGAACATGTTTACTGCCAGCATGCAGTGTTGAAGCAACAAAAGCACCTCATTCTTTGGTTATTTGTCTAGAGGCGTGTTTTTAGGGAGCAATAATAGATTCAAGTTGCCTTGTGGGATTTATGATCCATTTCTTTTTTTATGGTAGCAAAGGTGTCCCACTTTACCACTCAACATGGCAGTTAATCATAACCTGTCGTATCATGTGCATGCAAATGACTGCTGTATCCACTATGATGGGAACAGAGATTTATCCCGTCCTCTTCATCTTTGCATCCTGTCAAAAATTTCAACCCCCCTCGAGTTCTTCACAGCCCCCTGAACATGCAACTGCAGGGTAAATTTGAGGTTGTGAGGACTCATTTGTATAAATATTGGATGACGCCTGGCATAAAAGCCAGTACTGGCATTGATTTAATTTCACTCTTTTTCTTAAACAAGCAAGCAAGGCGAAAGGTGATCGAGAATGGCTTTGAATATTTTAAGAGCTTTGAGTCTTTAGGGCTGACATTAAACTACTTTAGACTTTTCACTATCTCTACTCACCTTTAACTTCATTTTTTCTCTCTGTATGAGTCCGTAAGACAGGGGAGAATGAAGAGAAAAACATCAATTCATCTAACTGACAACAGATCAAATCTTTGCTTGACCTAAGTCTGAGGTGATGATTCCCTGAAGGGAGATATGTGCTCTCAGACAGCATCCATTATAAATGCCTTGATTGATGATCCTCAGTAAAAATCAATACAGACGAGTGGTAACTAAAATGATCATAGTGACAACAATGTATTTATTTCTCCTTCACATTTTCACAAATGAACTGAAAGTTGTATAGGGAATGTTTTACCTAAAAAAAACACAAGCAATTTGAAAAAATTATATTGTAGGCATTCTTTCTGTGGTTTAATAACTCCAGTTATGTCTTATCTTTTTTTGCATAAATGTTGTGAGGTGGAGACCAGATTGTAGCAGAGTTGCAGTCATTTGCCAGCCAGAGAATATTCAGAGCCTCTTTGTTGTGTGCATATGCCAACAGACTGGAACTTCTTTAGGGGGATTAGATATGCACAAATAAATAAATAAAATTAAGCATGTGGATTGTGCATAGGCAACTGTTTTTGTGCATATGCATTTACAGCCAATGAAAGTACCAATAAAGTTACGTTTACTGACACACACACAAAAAAAAACCTTATTGCTAAAATCACAAAGAAAAAAAAAAAACACTGAGATAGTGTCAGTTTCAAAATGCAGACTACTGTGTGAGAACCTGCAGTTTCAAAATGTTTGGTCTGTTGCCAACCAAATACAAGTAGACATGTTAGCCACAGTTTCAATTAGCAATCAGAACAATTAAGTTAAATAATAGTTAAGGGTCTTGCCAAAAAAATAAAAAATACTGGTATTCAGTTACAAAAAGGAAACAACAACATACTGTTTAACACATTACTGATTCATACAGTTTTATGTCAGAGTGTCAGCATTGGATCTCCAGGCACTGGTGGAGGAGTTGGTGGGAAAATGTCACTCTGCAAATCTTTAGGAAACAACTTGCATTTCGACTTACAGCATGAGAGACCTCTTAGAGACGCAGGCAGATCCTTAAAAAATAAATTAACCCAGCTTCCTGTGAGAGGTATTGATCAGGCAACATTCTGCCTCCTCATTGCGACTGGGACTGTGCGGCATAATAAACACTTAACACCCCCTCATAACTGGATGGAGAGCTAAATCACAGGTGGCAGCATGTACTGCAGTGGGCTGTAAGGAGCCGATGATGACTAACGACAGTGTGGGGGTGGCTTTCCTATGCTTCTTTTTGTGCTTCAGGTGGGGTTAGAAGAATCAATATCGTAATCATTATTGTTACCTTTAAAATTCAACCCCTTTGACACACCATATTCTCTCTCTTTGTGCAACTCTTTGTGCAATGCCTTTTTTTTTTTCAAATCCTGGTGCCATATCACTGCAACAAAGTCACTGATCGCCAGATAAAAACCCTGGTGTTTTATATTGAATTACCCACATGTATGAACTGGAGATTAATTAAAAGAGGAATCAACAGAAACTTTTACAATTCTATATATTTAAGGGAATCTTAGTTTTCCTTGCAACCATGTTTTTCAACCATGAAACACACTGTCAAGAAAACAACTTTACTAAAAGTGACAAAAGTGCAGTGGGGTACTGTAACTATGTTCATTACTTTGACTAAATCTCCGGACTGCCTATAGGTCTCGCTTCCCACTGCTTCATTTACATGCACCGTAGTGAAGCAATGGCGAGTTAATAACAATGACTCAGGAGTCATTATTCCTACACACAAATGGCACTGCAGGAAGAGCAAGAGTTGCTGCTAAATATGAAACTGCATATACAACTGGGGCTAAGGTTAGCAACTGAATATTCATTACACTGATTCAGATGGTAAGAGGGAAATAGATTTTATTATTATTATTATATTGTTATCGTTATTATCATTATTGTTGTTGTTATTAATATGTAGTCAACTCGCATGGTTTGTCCGGATGTCTGGTCTGGATTAGCCTATGCTAATGTGTTGCCTTGCTTTCGAAACAAGCATTAGGGTCAGTCGGTGAGATAATACATCGACTAAGAACAGCTGGGCCTGCATCTGGGGCTTCATGTAACCTGTATGAGAGCAGATGTGGGTCAGTGCCTTATATACAGACTGTCTCCATGGCTGAACTATAAAAGCTTTATCGCAGGCTATATGCAGGGTTTTTGAGTCATTTATCTTTGGTGTTCGTACCTTTGCAGACAGACTGTGACACAGCTGATTGGATCTAAAACAAATCCCAGATAATAAAAGCTAAAAATGTTAACACCTCAGGCGCATGATCTTATGTAAAATTGTAATCCAGTTCTGCATCCCGTGCATCAATAGTCCTACGAATGGTGAGGGGAGCATCTAATATTATCATTCTTAGAAAGAAATAAGCTAATTTTATGAATGTTATTGCTTTTTTTTAACATTTCTGGACAAATATTTCATCTTTGAAACAGTACTTATGTTTAAAATACAACATCACACGTTATTTATTGTTATATTTAACAGTAAACAGTAGATTTAAAATTCTCTGTGCCATTTTTAGGCCTTAGAAGCTTGTGTTGTTGAAAGCATAGTCACAGTTTTAAGACACTCAGACATAACCCCCAATGTGGATAATTTGTTCATAGGTTATTATAAAAGGATCCTTGAAGTGAACTGCTTTATTAATGGCACCGAATCTAAAACTCATAATAACCACTGTATGGTTTTCAAGGTGTGATAAATGAAACCTTTGCTCTGCATCAAATGAACCATCACAACTGCTGCATCTTATTTTGCAATTCATAGGAAGATCATCTCAAGTAAAACTTTAGATGAAAAAAAAGACAAGTCACAACCACATGAGCTTTTTTTAAAATTCAAAATTAACACAGGTTAAGGAAAGTAAAAATAGGCAGCATTTATCATTTCCCTTTTATCTGATCAGTGTCAGAATGAATAAATGCTATTCTAGCTGCTCTCCTTGCTCCCTCTCTCTTCCCTATCTGTGAGGCCAGATTGGCATCTCTCCAGTAGCCTATGAGATTGGCTGCATAAATGGAATTGCCCCATTCGCCAAGTGTCAGCTGAGGGGAGAAAAAAAGGCAATGTGCTCTCTGTTTACAAAACCATTGAGCTAAGATGCATCCCTGGTGCAAGAAGTACTTAGAGGAGCCCTTCTGGTAAACATTCTTACTGTGACAGCCTCTGTAAGGAAGTTAACCCAGCCCAAAGGTTTCCCCATAAACTCAAGAGACAAACTTACCTGTCATATTTCAACCAGAGAAGATGACCAGTGGATCCAACAAGGGCACCAAACCAAGAGAAAAGAGGAAAAAAAAACAGAAGACAAAAAGCAAAACAAAGAGTATATTAGTTCAAATCCAATATTTTCCATTTTTGACATCAAACTGTACAGTAAGCAAAATAAAAAAAAATCAAAAAACAAGCAAATAGAAACAACCACTTAGATATTACAACTTCACAGATACATGGCATGATGTAATAAATTATTCTGATATTACACAGTAGAGAACAAATAAATGTTTGCATTTCTGCAGCTATGCAGCCATAAGAGCCATAAGTACTGCAGTCAAATTGATGGTGCATTTAATGTCCAACTTGTAATAGTCATTGTACTTGACAGCAGGAAAAGAAAGACTAGAAAGGTTATCTAGTATTGAAAAATATGGTAACAAAGAGCCATGAGCCAGTGGTAATGACAACCCATTCTTTCAACCATGCAGTCCTATACTGGTTTGTTTATCCATGTGGTCTAACACTGTTAAATCAATAAATGATAATTTGAGCATTGTTGATGGAAGACTAGCTAGACCAGTCAAAAAACCTTACTTAACTTCATTAACAAAAGTAATACCTTAAATATTAAAGTAATGGGAAGTAAGTAATGCATATTGGCTCAAAGTTCTTCTGCAGGATGTAATGCCAAAACAAGTCTGAAGTTAGGTTTTTGGGAAATGAAATGTTATCACTTCATTATTGTATTCTGTCGGACATTTCTGTGAAAATTAGTCACAATTAACATGTTTCACACTGTCACCACAACAGAATCAGAATTAACCCAACACCCTTTTAAGTTTCTTGCAAAATGCAACACTTTGTTAAAGTGAAGATTTAATTGTAAAGCTGTCGTCTTTGCCTTTTTATTTAAGAGACATTCTACCTTTAAAACAATTAGATTATTTAATTTACAGCTGAAGGCCAACATGAAAACAGACGTATTTATGAGAAACGAAAAAAAATTTCAGAACCGTAGTAATAGTAGAACTATTACAACACTGTGTAGCTAAGAACCATCTCTTCTGAGGCTACTGGCTATAGCATTTCTATTCATGGTGTGACTGAAAACAGCTTAAAGCTGATGAGATATTCTAGGAACTGTCCATAATGCCTGTCATCTGTGAATGTGTAAACTGGTAATCATGTCAGTTTGCCAACATGAGAAATATTCAGGTCCCAAGCAAACAAACATGTGACAATCCATTTTTAACGTTTGAAGTAGGGTGTTGTCGATTTTCATCCATGTTCCTACACATCCAGTTCAAACTTGATCTTTGATTGTTGTGTGACATCATTGTTTTCTACCAGTTAATGTATTCAGAGTTGTGTTACAGTAGACTCCAATTATCCCAATAAAAATGATGTTAACTGTACCATGATTCAGATAAATTCTCATCTTGAAAAAAAAAAACTTTGAGAGAATATTTGTATTTAGAAAACATTGACATTCAAATGTCTTTATGCACGGTCATCTAATGAGTGGACAGATGGAAAACCTAAAAAACATAATGCGTTTGGCCACAGCTGTTAAAAAGGCATAAAAAAGAGATGGGGAAAAGTAAACAAACACTAATCAGCTTTTCTTGTTGTTGTCTGGTAAAATACTCAGGGAATCAATCAAATTTAATAGATGAATTGATGTCTGCTTTAGGACTTCCTCTGTGATGTGGAAAGTACTTTATGACTAAATGAAAAAAGAAGGCAAACGTGGCATGTGAGAGGGTATTTTAGTCTTTATGGAAGCATACTTTATACTGACTGCTTTTAGGGACAACTTTAGAGAATAAAAACACTGAAGTCAATGTTTTATTTAACAGTTAAAACCCTATGTACTATTCAAAATTAATCTGTATGTATATAAATACACAACGTCACTCTTAAACAACTATTATAATTTTTAATGTATATTTTATTTTTATTTATTCACTGAATATTTATGTAATTGAAAACACAAAATTAGCAGCTTCAAAAACAAAGTGTGACTAAGGATATGTGAAAACCACATCAAATATTACATGGAAGCAAGTTAAAATTAAAGGTGCCTTTTTTTTGCCAGCATTTATTTTCTAAGCAAAGTCATATTAACATGGGCAGATGAATTGTAGGAGGGTGGAAAAACAAAGTAGAAAAGTGAAGAAAATAATGTAGTCAATATACAAAGTTTAAGAGTAAAAAGTGTTACATGCTGTGGCTTTTAGAAAGAAGGGAAAATAACAGAAAACAAGTGAACTAACTGATCTAATTTAGACTTTGATCTAGCAAAAGATTGGGATAAATTTTGTGGTGACTTAACTTTTTGGAAAAAAAAAATTGCTTATCTGCTTTCATTAAAAAAATAGATAAAATTATATGCATGATGAACTGTTGTGTGTTACAGAAACATTGCTAGTATGCCCTATTTTTAAATGGTTTCTTTAAAATGTAATCAGAAAATGAGCATGTTTATAAGCAGAAAGGATCCCTTTTATCTTTTGTAACTAGGGCATTGTGATTCTTCAAGTGTTTGATCTTTGTGTGACTTAGACCTTCTTTTTTTAGATAAGCAGTGTCACATTGTCTTTACACAGACCTGTCTCATTCGTACGATCATAAAACATTAAGTATCAGCTTCAAAAACATTAATTCAATCAGTCTCGTAATCAAAATGGTTGCTCCAAGCCCCCGCTGCACGGCTTAGTGATGGTGTGATTGGAATGAAAAGGCACATTAAAATGGGCTAGAGCATGCAATCCCCCCCCAAAAAAGGCATTTGCTGCACTCTTCATGCACCAAGGACATGCAACAGTAAGGTCAGAATCAAACACTAGCAGAATACTGAATAAGTGCAGCTCTTGGGCTGGGTTTTCTGATTCCAGCTCATCTCCCCTATGACAAATTGTAAAAGTGTCTGATCACAGTATATCGGCTGTTCCTGAAGATTTGTGGAAAATTTCTAACATGCAGCACAAAGTACGAAGCATACATCATGAGCAATGTTGTTTTTAATTACTATTACTTTTTATAGTAACAACTAATAATACCATAAATGTAATATTTTTTTTTTATTTATCCAGGCTGGTGTAGCGTCAAATACTAATATTCTGCAACTATTACTAAACCCTGGCTACATCCATCTATTTTCTTTACCCGGTTTCTCTGTTCCGGGTCACATGGGTCACAGGTGTCTATGTCTAGCATTCATTGAGAGGCGGGGTATAACCTGGACACAACACAAGTGCATCACAGGAACACAGAGACAAACGAAACAAACAACCACACCAGATGCAGAAAATAGCAAATGTCTTGGAGCACACTGCAAGATATGCAAAATAAACTGCGATGGTTTGTAGTAAAATCTAAGTCCCTCTAGTCTGCCTTTATTTTAAGAGAGCTGCACAAGCAGAGGACCTGGATGTGTCTCTAAAGCAGTTGCTGGGCAACCAAAAAGTCAGCTGCTGTCCACTTGTGTGCATTCAGTTAATGTTCTTCTAATTGAAGTGGAATAAAGTCACGAAGCCGTACAAAATTATGCCATTTCTTCTTCCTTCCCCTCCCAGTGTCTCCACTGACATTTGTGGCTCTAGCACAGAGGACAAAAACAGATGTTTTCTGTCATGGTGTGAGCTCTTTTTTCCCTCTGCAACACGTTTTAACTCAAAGAGCTAAGGGCATTAAAAAAACAGTGTGTTGGGTGATTTAATGCAAGGTGCCCAGGGTGCATATTCGGCTTATTAAATTTGTCAGATCTAGTAAAATTCTTCACAAAAGCAACATCTCCTGCCAGCAAAACATCATGTGTGATCATGAACACTGTTCATAACCATAGTGTCTAAATTCAGTCTAATATGAAATAATAAACCTAGTTTTTCATTGAGCTGTTTGATGCTGAGCTTTGTTTTCAGAGCAAATAGGTAACTTAACCACACATCTAACTAATAACAATACATGGTGATTGAATTATGAGTTTAAAAAGGTACAACCTCAGGGTTAGCCCCATTTCAATGAGACTCTTCATAGCAATTCAAGTGATAACATAGAATGAACCACACATTTCTGTTTTTAATAGAATTTCACATGCAAGTTGACTTCCGGCAAATGCTAGTTTGTCCTTCACTGAAAGTGTTTGGGACTTGAGTGTGGGAGTGGGAATCAGAGCTGTAGTGTTAAAAGCTGGCACTAATGAAACCCATGGGTATGTGGTGACAATGGTACGATGTGTGGTGAGCAAGTATTTGGTCCAGTCTGTACTTTGTATTCGGCATCGTTTTGTGTGACCATATGTGATTGAATGAGGAAGCAGGAGAAAAACAAGGTTATAAATACAAAATAAAATAGGTCTATTAGGTTTTGTGGCACATTTTGACATAACAGACTACATCTACATCCATCCAATTGCTTTTCTCGCTTTTCCATGCAGGGTTGAGGAGAAACTGGTGCATAATTTCAGAGGCTATCCAGAGGATGGGTACATATTGGACAGGTCACAAATGCAGAAAAAAAGTATTTAATTAAAACTAAATAAATAAGCATCTATTGTTTTAGTTTACAATGAATTACTTATTGAACAATGTACAACTCCATAGATAAACATGCTATTTAAATATTCAAATTTCTTTTGAAGTGAGGTTTTGCAAAAAGATTATTAACAATTAAGACCTTACTTGTTGTAGATAGCTCTTTATGCACCCCTAATTTGGAGAAATTGAGTTTAATTTTGACAGAGTTGGCAAGACAACAGCTAGGCAGCCCAGGGCCAAGTCCAAATTGCATTGTTGGCATCTTAAAACAACTTCAATCTCCAAACTCCCATAGCCATTTATACGAACACTAACACTTTGTATAAATAAATAAATGAATAAATATTTTTTTTTTATGTAAATAAAAAACATTACGTCAAATTTTCATCACATAGATTTTTTTGTTTTTATGTTCGTGTGTGTGCAATTTTCAATTATCCCTATTCTGTTAGGAAGTTTAATTCTCAAACCTTAGATTTATCAAAGTTATGAATACATTTGGAACCAGAAGCACTCATAGAGCACACACCTTCGCCATGCAGTCGTGCAGAAACATGTATCTGGTGTGTTCCAAGTTTTCCCTGGTCTTAATAACATTGCAGATGAGCTGTAGCTGTTGTAGCTGCTGTGCTGTGGGAGAGTTTTCGCTGAGGGAAGGAACATGGAGCTAGCTGTATGGATTGTGAGAAGTTTAGAAATAAAATGAGATAAAGAGTAAAAATTGTAGAGACAGTTATGTCTCAGAATATCATGTATTTTATGTAGCTGATGGGGGGGGGGGGTTAAGCTCCAGCCATCCTCAATAATTTATGTTTGCCTCTTGACTGTACAATTGGGTATGGTATGGTGAATGAGAAAGGGTGAAGAACCCATGTCAGTGGGGGCATCTTCCCAATTATTCTTCCCAAAACGACACAGGTCCGTGAATGTTGGAGACTTGTAGGCAACCCAAATTTGTAAGAAAATAAATGAAATTGTGCCACCAGGGAGTCATGTAGTAACATTTTGCGGTAGTAACCTTTTGCATGACCATTTTTTTTAAATTGCAGCTTACTTGTGTGCACTGTTTGCAAAAAAGGTTTTCTGAAACATGCATGTCATTGTCCACTTCGAATCCACGTTGGCAGCTTACTCCACATTTAGAATTCAGTATGCGGCATCAAACTAATAAAATGAAGACTTGTGTAAGAGACATATGAAATATAATAAATTATTAATTATTAAAAGTATTACTTTAATAAACCTCGTCGAGCAGCACTCCTCTTTTTTCGTTACAATTTATAACTAAGTAAAGAGAAGAAAACCTTTTTATGATCAATGATTAGTAATTATCAGTCTCAAAATTCAGTGCCCAAAATTATTAAGTGAGTTCTTGTCTTGGACAAATCACCAAAAGTGGTGGTCGTTGATCCAGACAAAATGGATTAAAACACACAATGAGTTAACAATTAACTTACTTTCACAAACCTGGTTTGGGTCGACGCATTACTTAGTTGTTAGTTTCAAGTAATGAGATTGAGTCCTTGCAACTCACAGAATATGCTCAAACTTTTCAAGATATTTACAGTTTTTTTGCAAATGGCAGCAGCCAATTAGTGTCCAACAGCTGCAGCCCGGCATACAATATTCTAAGCCAAATAGCTCATTCCACTTTATTCTGCATGCTCATCTTAAGTGAATAAATAGTTGAATTTGTCTAAACATATACAATATACCATTAACAAACTTCTCCCTTAAGCTAAAATATAAAGTACAGAGATGAGGGGAAAAAAATGAGGGGAAGGCTCATGGCTTAAATGAAAACAATCCACAGCTTCCTTATACTAATAAAAAAATCACTTTCTTATATGTCCTGAATGTTTAAGTCTGGAAAAATGTGTCAGCTCTTTGAAAGACATAAAACATGTACTTTAAAACATACCTTACCAAAACAAGCAAAACAACTACAGTTTGAAGTAACCTATGAGATACCTAAATTATATAATTTGTTAAACTATTTGATAATTGACAACTGAAAGAAGGTTAAAGGTTTTTGAGCACAGAAAGTTAACAATGCCAAAATCTAATACACCAGATGGTCCCTAGAACAAGCATTGCCTAGAGCAAGCTATCCACCCCCTCACCCCATTTCACTGTACGTTCTAACATGGAGCCACATCAAACATTCCCTTGCTTCATTTCTAGATTATTACAAGAGGATCTGAATGCATCTGCAGATTGTGCTGCACAGCTGCATGTACGGTATTAGAGTGATCATGAAGCAAAATAATTGTTTTGTTTATAGGCAAAGATGCATTTCTTTTTGTTCAGTCAGACGGAATCTTGTTGTTTTTACTGTTTGTATTACTTACATATCAACCCAGGATAGATGCCTTTTTGAAAACCATGTCTTTTGGGAAACTTTTTGAGATAAAAAGGAGTGTATTCAGAATGAAAAAGGCACACCTACCAATCCTAGAGAGGTTTTTTTTTTCTTCTTCTTTTGATAACGCAAAGCACAAAGTAATCACTGAGTAACCTTTCTTGCTCCTCTATCACAAGCCTACGCACTAACACATCCTACACTCACAGATACACTGAGAGGAGAATATGGGCCTGTTCGTGGCCACAGTGAGGCAGACTCATCAATCAATCATTAATTAATGGTTGGGCCATTTCACTGCAACACAAGCAGCCCTGCAGCCACACAAGCACACAGACACAGAATCCCAGCCTCATGGAGACATGATTCAAAATGAAATCACAAAAGCCATTTCATTAAACTGAGCTGCGATTCAATAGCTGTAATCATTTACCAAATGGTTACTGAAAAAATGATATGCCAATCCCAAAATCCTATAATTTTGCTCTAAAGCAGCACTAAAACGACAAATAAATACTCAAACCACATAAACAAAATCATCTTCCTGTCTTAAACGATCACATTTGCCTTTTGGGAACATTTTTAAACACTGAGCTCCTTTGTCAATTAAACAAGAAAAAATTATAGATAACCATGTGACAAATGGGCTTTATGACAAGTCTTGGCATGCACATTTTAGTCTATAAGGGGTTTGTGGGGATGGTAGTGAGAAGGGATATGCTCTCCAGTCATTGTTGTTTGAGAGGCCACTGAGCCTCTTGATCCCTGGGTAATCTCCAGCTATCCGACTGAGTTATCACCTCTGCTGATTTAGGTCACCCTGGCTGCTTTCAGTTTTTAGGTTGTCCACCATCCCCCACACAAAATCCCACTTGGAGCAAGACAAGACGATAAGCTACTACAGAAAAAGCAATCATGTTAAAACACTTTCCACAGTGGTAATGTGGAATGAAATGAATGAATAAGAAAAATACATTCGTATATGCATATGTATAAAACAAAGGTATAAAAACATTATGTAAAAAATACTGTTTACACTATTATGATCTTCATAATCCAGTGAGACACTGTGGTACTCATCTAAGGAGTGCGGTGGCAATACATGGGTTGGTGTTGGTAAAAGTGATTATTTTCTCTTGGTTGTGAAAATGTTACAAGCAAAACTGGTGTTTCCACTTTAAATGTTATAGCTTGAATGATGATTAAACAGAGATTAAACTAGAGCAAAGGTCAAGGTGGGAGCAGGTCGTGATGGTATCATAGCATTTCTGCCATTTAAAGCAGTTGCTTAAGGCATGCCACAGTCAATAAACTCCTCCTTTAAAAAGATAGATGTCACTATAAAAAAATTATACAACCACAACAGAAAAAAAGCACCAGTAAATGAATAAGTTCATTATTTACACACAAATATAATTAAAGATTTTTAATGCATCTGATGTCAAAGCAATTTCTAAAGTTTATCTAATAATGCAGTTATTGATCCCTCTTGAGTTTTGTTCAGACATCCAGAGGACAAAAAAAAACTGCTTGCAGATTCTGATGCCTTTCCTGTTTGAATGTGCCAGGGTGACAGGTTACAAATATTTTAGTGTGCACAGATATGGCCAAAACGACACTACTCCACCAATTCCACACCATCCTGCATGACAACTGTTCCACCAGTCATAATGTGTTTAAAAGGGATGTCAACAGAGACAATAAATAAATAAAATGATAAATATATTAGACATCAACTACTCGTTAATGCGTAACCTAGAATGCATTGTTTTTAACAATTAAAAAAAAAAACACAGGTTTTGCTATTAGACACAGGCAGGGCACCCAGATTATTAACTGGCTGATATGACATTTGTTGTGCGGTGCCAGTATAACACAAGGACAAATGTATATTGAAGAATAACATTACAAGCAAGGAAAAAAAAAAAATAATCCCCCTAAAAAAATGACATGTTGGTGAATGACTGGCACAACTCATTTAGTAATCTGGTCAAACTTTGATTCACCGTGCATATTCTCTATTAAACTTGTAGTTTTGTCCAGTCATGACCAAATTATGCTTGTCAAATATAAAAATTCTGTGCCACTCACTGTTAAATGTGATCGATTGTGACGGACTACAGAACAAGTTGTATTGCTGGGGTGTCTAATCCTGGTCCCTGAGGACGGCTATCCTGCATGTTTTAACCGTTTCTAACACACTTGATTCAGTGATTTAATTACCTCTTCAATTTCTACAGAAGCCTGTTAATCACCCATTTATTCAAATAAAGTGTATTGAAGCAGATAAACTTCTAAAACATCCAGGACAGTGGGACTTTAGGACCAGAATTGGACACCCCTGATCTATTGTGAAACAGATGTAAGTCACTTGCAAATAATTGTGTTTTTAATAAATATTTCCATCTTTTGAGTGTAAGTCTTCCTCTAAAATTTCAAGTAAGGCCACATAACAACAAACCAATGCCACACTGTGCTTTAACAAGGCAACACATCAATACAAACCTACCCTTTCAATGAGTTTATTTTATTATTATAATTTTGATAATGACAGTGAGTTTTCTCTTTAGATCAGCCGACACCTCAGTTCTGGTCACCAACCACCCCTCACCCCACCCTTGAACGAATAAGAAAGAATAAAAAATGCTATCTTGTTTCATTTTATCACCTTAAAGCCGGCACTTCTTAGCTCTGTGACTAACGGTTTACTCTCCGGCCCTTGAGGAAGACTAATATCCTGTCCTCTTTCACAGTAATGAAAAACATACAGACGGCACAAGAAAATCTGGATAAAGAATGGGCAGCTCCTGAACCAGACCAGGGTGTGGTATGACCATGAGATATTTAATATCAACTAAAATTGATATTGGAAACATAGAATTTGTGGGGTTTTGTTATTGGTATGTTATGATGATGCATAGCAACAATGTCTAATTTGATACAGTTGCTTACAAAACCTTTTTAATAAATTGTTATATATTACATTTATATTACAACTGCCTAATTTCAGCATCTATTACTGACTATAAAAGTGCATCGGGGTGGGTTGGCTATTCATTTTTATCATGAGCAGCTGCTAGCTTGTCGAGCTACACAGAAGAAAAAGGCTGCCCTGAAGAACTTAATCACACCTTAAATAATAAAAATCCAATGAAATTAATAGAAAAATAACAAAACCAAACAATTTATTGTGTGAAGAGAAAGACTGTTGAAGAGCAAGAAGAAATTATCTGAAATCCATCCAGAGCAGGATTTAAAGTCCTGCACAGTGTTCTGCACTATGTTGCAAGATTATCAGTGTTATTCAGCTTTATTTATGTCATGGTCAATCAGTCAATACATATGATGTAAAGTGCTTTTTAATTGTATAAGTTCTTATTTAATGAATTCATTTGCAGAAATATGAAACCTTTATCAGCAAAGCTTACCAAACAATTTATTTATGTTCTTGTTGCTGTAATTTGAAAATATGTATTTAGAAATAAAAACTTAATGATGCATCAAATTAGTCCTACCTTCCAGGAAATTGCATTTAGTAATTACCATGTAGAAAAAATGATTTTTCTTATCAGAGGAAATAGCTCTGAGCATACTTATGAATGACTGACAGGCAAGCTGGTAGAATCTCAGAGCAAATTTCATCACAATGAAGCTTCTGTTTTTCATAGAAAACATATCAAATCAAAACAGCTTTGTGAGCATACTGTATTTACTTTACCTTTGACAAAAAAAAGAAAAAAGAGTCAAGCAAAGCATTGAGTAACAGCATACGGGTGGCATCCAGTAGAACAAAACAACAAAAAACATATCAAATAATAAAAAAACATACTTAATTTTACCAACATCACATCATGCCATAAATACTGCAAATGATTGTCAGCAGAACAGACCAACTGAGAGTCTGTGGCAAGAAAACAAGTTTAAATAATTAAAATAAAATCTGACATTAACAAATGATAATTGTTGTTTAAACATCCTCTGAGGTGCTCTGTGCAGGCAACAAGGATTTTGAGACAGATGGAAGCCCATCTGAGCAAACCAACAAACAAAAACAACAATCAATCAAAATGTTCTTTGAAGAAAAAAAAAACGTGGATCAACAGTAAGACTAGTGCTGGCATACGTTGTACGCATCACTAACAAACTATTTTAATGTGTGCCTGGGAGTAAAAACTGAATTTAAGGAGGATCTAAGAACTGATGACCAAACCTTTGCTATTTGTTTTTGAAGGTTGTGATCAAATTGCACATTCACTTTTTTCTTTAACGAAACATTTTTTGTTTTTTAATTCTTTGGAATGGTAACACACTGGATGTCCTTACTCACTCAAGTCAGGTTTATGCATGCTATAAAGTTACAGTTTTGGAAGATCTCTTCAGTTAAGTATTTAAAGATGTATTAATAAATAGATGTAGCTGAACTTAGGTCAGTCACATTAAACTATGCAGATTTGCCTTTTTGCAGATATGGTAGAAGGCATAATAAATGCTGAGAAAAGAAATGGATCCCTTCATAACAGTTGTAACTGTCTTTCAAGCTTATTGTACATTTGTACGAATTGAGTTTTCGATCATCCGCATGTTTTGTCTGTTTTTTGTTGAGGTTTTGGGTGATTACTTTGAAACAATCAACAACCAAAACATGCTTCATGATATTAATGTTGAGGTTCTGGACTAACCGAAACTTTAAGATTTTTATCTTGTTATTTAGGGAAATGCACCTAAATAGTCTGACTTTAATACTAAGTTTAGGTGATTGACAGCAATGACTTTCAACAGGGTCAGAATTAATCTACAGCTCATCTATACATACTGTATATGTGAAAAAAAATAATTATTTCCATTTATATAATGTGTAAAAAAGGCACTATAGAAAAAAAGTCTGCAATATGTTTAGTTATATAATTATTTTGTCAAGACCCCTCTGTGTGACAGAAAGAGGAAGCTAACCTTTAGCACTAGGGTTCAGTGTAGTAAAATAACTAAAAAAAAATTTAGTAACATAAAAGGCAACTAAAGCAAACCAAAAAGCAAGTTTTATACAAAGCAGGAATTCTACATGTGCAACCGCTGTTTCCACTTTAACTGCCCCATGAGCTAAACAGACATGATCTGGATATCCAATTATCATAACTCATTTCATTTTATTGCATAGATATAATTTCACTTTCAGCGTCTCTGTCCATTAATAAAACAGCAGCTCTTTCTGAGTGGGCAGGACCTGCAGGTCTGTTGACTCTAACGTGTCTGTTGTCTGTGAGAGACTTGACTCCAGCGAAGGTCTCCCGCCTGTGTGATCATGAGCTTGTTAAACTCTATGAACCTTGTTTCCATCAAGATTCAGTAACCATCATTTGCAACGTGTACAAGTCCATAAACTTTTA
>JARVJO010000227.1:25705615-25723586 GCA_031762555.1 Cynodonichthys magdalenae
TATATATATAATTGTTTGGATCTGTGTTTCTCTCCTGGAGATCTTGCCACAGGTAAGCAGCAGAAAATGAATGAATGAATGAATGCAGGACATTGTGGAAATGATACTTGATCTACAAACAAGGTTACAGTTTTCTTTTATTCTACTCCTTCGCTCAGGCTAAAAACATTTAATTGTAATGTATCATCTGGGCGGATAATCTAAATCAAAAACAATTTAGGTTTATTATTAGCCTACTGATCCATGCATCGTCAAGCTAAAAGACTATTTTCTTCAGCTGAACCAAAAGGACAGTTACAAAGTGTGATGTGAACACATTAAAATGAATCAGTGAAAATTCAGTGTCTACTCTTTATTTTTGTAGATCTGTTTCTGGTGAGTCCCTCAGTAAACACTGAATTGTATGAGTGCAACAGTTCAGTAGAGGTTGTTTTTTTTTTTTGCTTTGTTTTGAATCCTGTAAAAAATAGTTTAGCTGAACATTGTGAGGATCTGAGCTTAAAAAATAAAAATCAAACCAAAAGGTAAAATATTAATGCCGGTTGTTTGTGTGTAGTTTGTTGCTTTTTCACATTTAGATGTTTTCCCAATGGCTGAAGGTGAAGTCGTGCCATAAATTGCTAAAATATCCAAATTATAATTGACTAAAATCAGTCAATTGCAATTAAATGTTTTACAGCTTTTCAGGTATTAAACTGTATATCAGAAGGTTTCGCTGTCCTTTGTCCCTTGAGTTTGTTGTTTAACTACATCTGTTTTTTAATGTTAACATACAGTAGGTTTGTGGCACGTTAGAGCATTTATTTTAGGAACCCAGCCTTCGTAATTATTTTGCAGCTTGTCAGTTGCAACATAGCTTGAATACAAAAATTACACTTGTTTGCATGTGAGCCTTGAAGCATAAAAAACACTGTGTGTGTGTGTGTTTGTGTGTGAAGTGCATTCATCACTCACTTCTGTCTCTGATAGAAATGCTTAGCCTTCAGCCAACAGAACAAGCAGCCCAATAAACTGCTCTGATAACACCTATAGCACATTTCTCCAACATCAATGTCACTGATGCCAAAAACGTTCATTTCCACATGTAAATAAACATCTTTTTGCAGCTTCCATTTGGAAGCTTCAAATCCTCCATCCCATCAAAATCAAAGTGCCAGCAATAAATAATATCAAGCTGTCAAGAACACAAGTCTCATATATGTTATACAGCCACAGATATTCTACAGGAGTTCACTTCCTCAGCACTACATGTATATCAAAACACCCACTCACTCCTTTAGATACAAACTAACTACAGACCACAGCTCAAGCACAGATGCACTAAGTGCTTATGCAGCATAAGAAATCAGCCATTTAATCTATGAACACACAACTTTGAAAGTGTTGATTATGAAAAAGTATGAGAACCAAAGCATAAAAATTCATAAAGTCCTTCATTTGAAATAGCAAGCTTACCTGTAATATAGTGTAAGACTTTTTTGCATATGCATTAACAGTGCAACATATTTGCTAGTGCATATTATTACTAAGTGGGAAAAAAGCATGTATCAGCTACTTAAAAAAACATGTAACAAAAGACATGAGTTTGGAAATAACTACTATACATTATTATCCAAAACAACTGATGTGCTTTCATTTTTTTCCAGCCTGGAGACAAAAATGCAACTGTAGATGAAATCCGAACAGTTGTTTGTTTTGCCACCCTACTGTCAGTATTAAACTGCTGACAGTGGCTAAACGTTTAGCTGAGAGTTTGAGTCAGTTACACCAAGGACTGTAACATAGATTTTAAAAGAATCTTTAAAATGTTATAAATAAAGATGTATATTAAAGTGTATATTTCATTGCTAAAATGTATGTATTTTATTTAAAAGTTAAATTTCAGCATTCAGTTCCCGTTTACTTTTTCTGCATTGGCACAACCCTTAATGCCAGGTTCAGTCACTTATGAGTTTAGTTGGGAGGGGGTACTCCAAATACAATATTAGTTTATACAACAAACAGGGACATCACAAATGAAAAATAATGTCTATCTACATAGGGCACAGAGGACCACCAGATGTGACTGCAGTCAAATAACAATCAGCTTAAAACTGCACTCCGTGCCCTCGTCAGCCACCCTGAATCACCAGTAACACTCAGAGGAATTAGAGATGCCATTCTGAGCAATTATGGAATTTAGTGGTTACACTGTCAGAATGATTTGGCCAGAGAGGAATGATTCAATTAATAAATCATGGGTCATTAGCCATTTTCTCATTTGGCCAGCAGAAAAGACAGGCCTGAATGTACCAAATGACCAGCAAAGTGGAGCGTAATGCAATTTGATTTTTAGACTTATCAGATGATGAGAGGAAGAGGCACAAAAGGAGGGGCGGTGACAGACAGTCAGACAGCACAGTAAAACAGACAGGGAGGAAATTATTTAAGGGGATTCTATTATGCAAAATTCGCTTCTTTACATGTTTGTATACTTAAGTTTGAGTCTGTACTGCTTCCAGAAACAATCCAAGTGCCAGAAAAATACTCCCAGTCATTTATTGGCAATATTTAACTGTTTTGTTAGTGTCAAAAAATGAGCCGTTTCAAAAATTAAAAATCCAGGTAAATTACCAGGTGAGGTAATCCCTCACCTGGTAACCCAAGCGGAGACTCCGCCTACTTCATTACAGGAAGACCACATTTGTTTTGCTGTTTTAACAACAGTCATGGAAAACAGATGCGTGGCTTGATTTTGTTTTTATGTTTGATGTCAATGTCCCTGAAATTTTGCCAAATAA
Organism: Cynodonichthys magdalenae; assembly: GCA_031762555.1. NCBI lineage: Eukaryota > Metazoa > Chordata > Actinopteri > Cyprinodontiformes > Rivulidae > Cynodonichthys > Cynodonichthys magdalenae. Next base: position 25,708,396 of record JARVJO010000227.1, read on the forward strand.
AGTTATAGTTTGTGCAAATAATTTCACGATGAACTCCTTTGAAAACTACTAACAGTAAACAACAGGATTCACCCAAGGCCTTTCACCTGAAGGAAAGTTCTGTCTCTACTGTCTGTCACAAATCTGCAGATGACAGCGATGTAAGTGATGTGTTGTGTATTTAGTATTGTTTGGCATGAACATGATTTGTCATTTATCACATACTAATGTTGAACGATGGAGGGAGGCGAGTACCACTGTCTTTCCCCCTCCACAACGCCGCCCTCGGGAAGCGGCGACCAACGCTCGTTGGTCTCCCCAGTACTAAGGCCTCTACTTTGGTCAGACATTCTAGTCTGTCCCTACCAAGCCTGCGCCTGGGATAATCGCACAGCGCGCAGCTCGTCAACTACAATTGCACCATTGTGCATCTGCTTGTACTATCCGTTTTCATGTATCTCAAGTGCCAACATAAACGCTGTGTTGGGAGGGCGGAGCTAACATAAACAAAAGGTTGGTAGGACGTTGCCAACAGCCGCTAATTTGCATAAACAGCTCATTCTGAAAGGTGCTCAGGACAGGCAGAACTGATCAGGTGAAATCTCATCATCTAAAAATGATTTTATGTATTAAATCTAATGAACATGTTTTGTATAGCCCACAGATGTAACCTAACTTATTCAAAGAACCATTATAGGTTCTTTATAAAAAAAAGGGTGTTTTTTTTTTCCTTTCTTTTTTTCCCTCTTATTGATTGCCTTATTGATTTGCTTGCTGTTCTTTTTAGTTTTGTGAGTGTGTTTGCATGTTCGTGGCAGACAGGGGCAGATGCAGAGTGATGTGTGCCTAATCATATCAACTGCTGTTGCTCTGTGCAACGTCTACAGTGAGCCACAGACAAATAATGCCGAAAGGAAGATAAAATGGACTGTCAACTAAGTTCAAATGCACTGACAGGAGCTAAAATACTGCAAGTCCCTACCATAAATAAAGAAGCCAAGAATCATGCACCTGCCAATGCTCACTCACACACAAATTGACAAATTTGACTGGTAACAGACTGCTCTAACACAAAAATTTTAAACAATGATAAGAGCATTGCGGGAGCCACTACAGCAAAATATATCAAAGTAAAAAATATGCAAAATAATGGACTGAGTTTTTATAAAATCAATCAATCATTCAATCAAAGAGTTAAGAAAAACAATCAATCAATCGATGAGTCCCTTACTTTGCATGTTTTGGCTACCTATGAGAATCTAGATATGTGTCATTTAAAATCTTGCCTATAGAAGACGGGCAGTCAAAAAAAAACAAGTTATGTTTTCTGATAGAAAGAGTGGCCACTAGTGAGGCTGTCACTTCAACAAGCAAAGGTTGATTGTGGTCATTTGAATAAAGGCTATCAGTGTCCCTGCAATATGGTGTATCCCGTTTCCTAGAGTCAGTACTACCCATTGACTCCTCAAGAGTCGCAAAGAGTAGTTGTTAAAATATCAAAATGGAACATTCCTTCAAAAAGCTCAACATATGTTATCAATTGACATTTTGACATCTAAATGAATAGAATGAGCATCAATGTGTTCATATATGTGATCAGCTAAACATATATTCAACAGACAACAGAATAAACCTTAATTAATAATCGTAAATGAAGATTAGAAAAAAAAGGATCAGATGTAAAATACATAAAAATACATCTAACTAAATGAGTTGTGGTTCCATAATGTTTTGACTAAAGTATGTCCCTAAAACATCTATTTTTTACTCTTATCTTTTACAAGAGAATATGTGACACCCCTAACCCACTAATAAGCATGCACAATATTTGGGACTAAGAGGCAGGGAAAAGATTAACTGGGACTGGTCTAAGCAACCACTGTGAATGAGCTGATAGCCACAGAAAAACAATCATGTGTTTCAGATGTACAGTAAGTTAATGCAGTACAAGCTAGAACTTAGGCTCTCTTTTTAAAAAAAACTTAAACTTTTAAGAATGAGCCATCAAGCTGATTTCCAGACATCCTCTGGTCTAATATTGGATAGAATAAACTTTGTCATTTTTAGCTGAAAGCATACTGGTGGTGAAGAGAGAGGTAGTCAACAACACAGTTGGTGATCTCAAATGTTTTGAAATACCATTTTCTTGGAAGCATTTCAACCTTTATTTTTCAAGCAGAGAACAGCAAGAGGAACTGCCAGGTCTCAATATTAAAAAAAGAATTTTGTCTCTGAATTTTACTAGCAGACATTTGTGATCAAAGCTGGAAAAACACAAACCTCCGCAAAATATGTTTTCTTTACTTAAACTAATCAACAATCAATTATGATGGCCTAATAAAAAAGTGGAAGATGTTTTTTTTGTTTTATATGTGCTTGTCTTTTAATGAACTTCTCAGTCATCTGGTCTTAGGTGTTGTATATCAAATGTGTTTACATTTTGGCAATCAAGTGTTTTTTTTTTTCCCACATATTTCCACAAGAATGTTGAGGATAATTAAAGTCAGGCAGTGATGAGACTTCAGCTCACACTGGGCCACTGAGCAAATGTTTGAATATCCAGGCCCACTGAAATCTTTCAGTTGTCCTGAATTTCTTTAAAAGCCTTTTGACATTTTTGATTTTATGTAAGGTGTCATGCTCAAAGTAAGAACCAGAGGAAGTCGTCTGACACCCTGGTTTTCAAAAAAACAGCCCTGGAAAAACAGCATCTAGAAATGTCTGAAAACGTTTAAATGGTAAATGATCTGAAATTATATAGCACTTTATCAGGCTCAGTTGGACCCCCAAGTGCTTTATAGTTACAGCCCCAGTCATACACATATTCAAACTGATGGTGATAAGCTACATTGTAGCCTCAGCTGCCCTGGGGCTCACTGACAGAGGCAATGCTGCCATGCACCGGCACCACCGGACCCTCTGACCACCATCAGTAGGCAAGGCAGGTGACGTGTCCTGCCCAAGGACACACCGACTGAGACAGCTGGAATGGAGGATCGAACCATCAACCCTCTGGTTGCAGAACGACTGCCCTAACCACTCAGACACAGCCGCAGAAACCAAGACTGTTTTGCCCACACCGGTGGAACAAAGACTGTTAAGGGGTTAATTTAGCACCACGTTTACTGGCAGTCAATGTCTCTTGAGCCTGCTGAGGGGTCCTATCAGAGCAACTATGATTAAAAGTAAAGCAATCTATCGTCAAGGTGGACCAAAAACTATCACAAATGTTTGCCTAATTACAGAGGAACTAGAGACAAACAAACAACTTAAAGCTATAGGCTTACTGCTTACAGACTTAAACACTGTCAAAAGGTTTATTGCTGTCTGTGTTTAGAAAAGAAGCAGTGACCACCAATGAACATGACTCTCTCTCCTGGATACACACACAAACACACACGTGCACACATCATCTCTGCCTCCTGTCCCTGGAGCATGCCAACCTCACACCTGGCAGGGAGCTGATGAATGGCAGACAACCAGCAGGCGAGGCAATGCTGCTTCTCTTTCTTTAGTCCCTGATGTTTGGCTTGCTTATTGCTTTAATGGGACCAAGTTACTTTTTTAAACTGTATAACAAATATTTTCACCTTTCTTAGTTGAAGTTCAACAGTAGGCATAGTTTAACTTTTTTCCTTTTAAGAATGTATGCTGTGATTTCTGTTCTGCTGATCTTTTGCACTTCACACGCCACTAACCTATCTATATTCTGGTAAACAGTCTCCCCCTTTGGCCTTCCCAGTAGGCAAGTGTCCTCCATTTCTCAAATCCTTCCTGTTTGTCAGTGGGGCTTCTATTCCTGCTGGTTTCAGGGGGTCTCAGCCAACAATGCAACCTCCTCACAGCTAGATGCTGCTCAGTCATTGTACACATCAAATCAAAGTAAAGACCAATCGATAGAATGTGGCCTAATGTTTATCAACACAACAGACATTCATCTGTGCACAAACTGCTTCAGAGCTCTGCAGCGTTTTACACACGTGCAGCCATTTCATTCTGCATGCTCCTGGAAAGGAGAGGGATAAACATCATTGAAAATGCACAGACATGCTTTTTTTATTAATTATTTGTGTATTGGTGTAAAGAATCCACAATGCAAACTGTGTACATGAAGGGGAAGTATATTGACAACTCAAATTGAATTTAACATTTAAGAAGTTCTCTGTTTCACTCATTTTGAAACAAGTCTTATATATTTTCAGAAATGCTTGAATGTTATTCACATCTGCATATCTGATGTTTTGAGGGTTTTTTTTAAGCTCCTGACACTAATGATGTCTTCTGACAAAATTAGTTTTAGTCTTAAAAGACAAACAATTCCAATGATTATTCGTTCAACGAATGGAACAACCAATGAATAAAACAAAGACAGTCCAGTAATAAAGTGTGCAGATTTCCAGAAAAAGCTAAGATTACCATGCAATTTATTTTATTCACTGTCAGTGATTAGTAAAAGGTGTTACGGAATATTTTTGTTTTGTTTGCTTACTTACAGAATAAATACTAAACCTGTCCTCAAGAGAGAAGCATCCCATGTGTCTATATGTGTGTTTACTGCCAACCAGAACTAGAGGCTGTTTTTAACAAACACAGAAAGAGCATCATGTTGATGTATGATATTCAGTTACCCTGCCTTTTGAGTTGCAGCACATGTTTGCAATCTGTCAATATTTCTTTTTCATGTTTTCTCCTCATATGCAAAACCAGAAGGAAACACATCACAAAGAAAGCTTCTGCTGACTGTTCAAACTACATTTTGCTCTCTAGTAAAATCCCAATCCTTTTATTTTTAAAGTCTGACCTAAATATATTGTTTTTTTGGCTTAGTTTTGTTTGTTTGCATAACTAGAAACACATGTATCAGCAAGTCATATCTTTCTGAATTGCTCTCAAGTATACCAAGTGGTACTCTGATGTCCCGCTGAGGGATTAGAATAGTGAATGTTAGTAGTTTTTCTGGTAAACCTTAATGTTTTTTGGTGCAAACAATTCAAGTGGGTAGAAGTCACAATTTGAATAAGAGTAAATCTATTTTATTTATTCATATAATTGCTTATCTGAGGCAGTGCAGCGTGGATCCTGGCAAGCTCAGGGAGCAGAGGGTAGCCCTGGCCAACGATAGCCAAGACCACCACTGACTAAAGGCTCCTGCATACTCCCTCCGAACTGCCAAAATGGGTTTGGATTGTCGTAGTTTCATGATGAAAATTGCGTCAGTCTGTTCGCATTGTCGACAGCTCCTTGACGTAACCCGTGGGTCGAACTTTTTACCCCGATCTTTTTATTCCTAAAGCTTTTCACACTGTTTTCTGTTTGCCAGGAACTGTCCTGAAGAGCTGTAGGGAAACTTTGTGATAGATAGATAGATAGATAGATAGATAGATAGATAGATAGATAGATAGATAGATAGATAGATAGATAGATAGATAGAAGTTAAAAAAAAGTTAAAAAATTATTGAAAAAGTTACTTTGCTTCAGCATCTCTGAGATTTTAGGAAAAATGTTTTTAAATGCAGATATAAATCTGTCTGTATACATTTCTGTTGACAAACATGTTGTTGGCTCACAACAAAAAGATGAGGATAGAACGAGAGCAGAATCAAAAGACTATTAAAATGCATTAGGTAGATGCAGATTGTTCAGGCAGTGCATGACCCATATGGCTTGGACCTCTTTCTCAACAGCAGACAAAAATGTCATCATTATTTTAGCACTGAAATAGATTAGGAAGGCTTACCAAGCATTTTATCAGACCCCTATAATATGCTGCATATTATTAGCATAATGCAAAAACTGATTAGACACCATATATCTCTGAATCAGAGAGCTGCTCAGCATTTATTGATAGGAGCTGTCCCAAGTAATATTTACTCATTGTGGAAGTTAATAGTGATTGATAAAAAGTCCAATGTTGGCAATGAAATAAATATATCTGTAAAAACCACAAGACCCGAAAGTAATATGTGACACAAGCCTTTTTAAAAACTCAACTCAATCAAATCAAGCTATTCCAGAAGAAAAAAATAAATTATATCCCTAAATTTCCTACTATAAAGCACAAACCTTAAATTGTATTGATTACACTGAACTAAAATAACATTACAAGATTATGTGCTGTGTTTTTTTTAATTGACTGATGTTTTTTGATTGTTTTTAATAGATAAGACACCAGAGTTCTCATAACTTTAAGTAGAAGGCTACATGCTCTGCTACATCTGAATCACTGTCCCAATGAGCTGATCAGATGAATGTAGACGTGCACGTAGTGTGTGTCTCTGCTTTCATCCAAGGTAAAATACAGACTTTTGCATAAGTCATCACTTCATTAAAACTGAAAGAAACAGAATTCAGTGCTGCATATGTATTCACTGCACTGCACTTGGTTCAACTGACTTTTAAAGATTCCAAGTGTATTCATAAAATATCAAACTAAACTCTAGTAGTTTTCTCTACAGCCGACTATGCCTTCAGAAGCACTTCACCTTCACAAACAAAAAATGAGAATGAAAATCCACCGTGCTGAGATACTGTAAATAACTGTAACATGCAGCATGACACTGTGATGAAATGTCTATTTTTTAAGTACTGTATAAAAATAGGTGTCACAGGCCTATTTACAATAATTATTTAGTGGAAGAGTTAGTCCTTCTCTGTATCAAAAAATGACTTTAATTTAAATCATAAGATGCCAGTGAAATTAACGTAAAACTAATAAAACAGCAAATCATGAGAAATTCTATTTTTTATTTATTGTTTTTGCTTGCTTACTCCTCTAGTACCTCTTTTTGTCTATGCCTGTGAAAACTGTCTGCAGTTTCAGTTAAATGATTAATTAGAATCCCGTTCATTGGAACCGCTGAGGCTGTTAGATCGTAAAGCCAAGAAAACTTACCTCACACGTTATTTCTACCTTTGCTCTATACATGTTTGTCCGAGGTGTTTTTGTGATCTGGGTCTAGTTGCAAATTACAAATTTCTTAACTTAATGAAAATAATGTAATAGTTTGTCATTTTTTTTGATGTTTTGATCCCACACTCAGACTGTAAAAATATAACAAAATGAAAAAAATAAATAATTAACACAAAATGAAAATAACCAAAAATAGCAAAAATGCCTACAATTCACAACCCGACAAAATCGAGTGATTTTGTTTCAATTCTATCTCTCATATTTATTTTATTTTTTATTAGACATTTCATTTTGTTCTTCCAATTCTGGTTTCTAGCTGACAGTTTGTGAGCAGTTCTCATGATTTCTTAGATTGCCGGATTTTTCACCAAGAATAAAAAAAGAAAAAATGTATGATGCCCCAGCCTAGAATCGGTGTGTCAGCTTCACACATGTTTTGTATCTGTGAAATGGAGCATAGAAAAGCAATCAAAACAACCTGCTGGATGCTATTCTGACCAAATAAATCTAACGAACACCATGAAAGGCACTTTAAGCCGACTAAAAACAATACTGGAAAAGACAACCTCCACTGAAGCAACATAACTTCATTAGCATGTCTTTCAGCGATGTCAAGATGACATCAGGTTTTGTTCACCCAACTTTTATTATCGTTTTGCTTCGTTCTCCTTTCAATGAACTATGAATGTTGATATTTTTGTTTCATGATTATAACTTCAGCTCAGCGTTTGTCGATGAACTGCCTGCGTGACTGACTGGTCTGAGTAAAGGTAAAATCACTCCGGACCGAAGGTCAGCTCCACAGAAAGAAATGTTGAAAGACTTTGGATGGATATCGACTCTCCTCCTCACCTACCCAGACCCACCAAAACACACACAAACATTTTCACCCTTTAGGTGTGTGTATATTCAATGACTGGATCTATAGCATCCATTTGTACTTTATTTCTGTGCCTACACAAATTTGATCTCTGCACCATTTATCCACATATTTATTGCCATGCTTTGACAGCAACAGGTTTAGTTACAAGTTTTGTTGTTTTTTTATTCAGTTTTATTTATTTTTTATATTTAATTGAATTTCTAGTTTACCTTCTCTCAGCTGAAATGTCATAAAAAATACAGAACAGAAAAGCACACTATCAGATTTGACCTTAGGAGAAAAGCAATAGATCCCAAAGTAAAAATGGAACAAACAAAAACTGAACTCAAACTGCTTTACCTGAATTGAAAATAGTGATGCATACATAAAGAAGTAAAAAAAAAAAAAACAACACAAAAAATGAATACATAAATAAAATAAAAACAAATCAAATCAATGCCTAAAGTTGTAGTACATAGGAACTGATTTAATTTGCTGACATGTTTAGGTTAGCTTTGCAAAGTAATTTTGCTGGCAGCAACATAAATTACTCACACGGCTTCTGTTAAACTATAATAAACACAGTGAAAAGGACAATATTCGGTAGCCAGCAGGGATCCACATGGGTTAGTCTGGGGCTTAAATATGTAGAATCAAGGCCAACGGTTTGTTATGACACATCAAAACATATCACCTTTGACCAAAAGATTGATTTAAAATATTTTCTACACAAAATTCCTGTTATATGAAAGGGAAGTTATTTTTACAGCAATAAAGACAATGCTTACATGTAAGTAGGTTTTATTTTAAATATTTGTCAGAGCTTGCACATAGGATGTATCTTGACTGAAAGTAGGTCTATTGCTTAAAAAATAACTTTAATATCAAAAGAACTAAATAATTTAAAATTATATAATAAATAAACTATTAAGTATGATATAGTTCAGCTCATGGAAACGTTTGAAGCAAAAAAAAAGTGCTTAAATAGTATAAAACTGAAGGGCTCAGTTATAAGGAGTATATCCTGAAATGATGTCCTAAGCAGATGTTGCAATAATATGAAATAAAATATCAAACAAAATGTCAAATCGGTTCATTTAGCTGAAGAAACGTAGAATAAAAAAAGGCTTAAAACTAAAACTGTGTTTGAGCTTTGCTAAGCCTAACCATTTAATGGGCACCTTCATGTTGCCTGACATGTTTTGTAAAATTACCCAAGGTATAAAATACAATGAGAAAGAGAAATGTCTATAAGTATGGAAAAAAAAACCCACCATCAAAGGTCTAACATTCTTTAAAGAAATCCCTATATCCAGCTGTCTTTTATGCCAGAGTTTTTGATACTATTGTGACAAGAACAAAAAATGTCATTATGAATGATCTCATGGAGTATGACAAGCAGTCAGGCTTAAAGTATATATTGTGATCAACTCTCAGCTACTAGCACATCAAATTGAAGTTCAATATCTGTAAAGCCGGCTGAATTGTAGCTTTTTTTTAAATTTTTTTAAGAGTTATTTGACTCTGGTTAATCATCTCGAATGGTCTTGACTCTAAAAGTTAATCCATATTAGATGTGCAAACAAAGCTTATATTCTGCAAGTCTTATTAATTCTGTTCAGAAGTTCACGGGCTATTCCGGAAAACACAAACACATACACACACAAAATCATCACTGCTTGCTTTATGACTTTTGGCAGATAGCAATAAAAACTGGCCTAATGCTGATAAGAAGGGGGAAAAGACCAGCAACAGATTTTAGAAGTGCAACTTTTGTTATTTTCATCAACTTTTAGTGTTTCCATATTGTCGGGGTTTTCATCTAGATTCTCCTCTAATGCCTCAAGCAAGCAATGATTAAAATTTGAAAAAGAAAAGCCACCATGACACTGCGGCTAGTCAAATGTCTGTCTATAACTGCAGGGCAACATGAACATCAATGAAGTGACACAGATGCAGAAGGGAAGACTCCTGACAGACGACAGAGATGAATGTTGCAAACGTTTACGAAGCGGGCTTGAATATGCATCAGCTGACAGGTTAATGTCACTATTGGGATATCTGAGAATATGGATGAGTGCTGCCTTTTAGGCCATTTGATAGCCGAAAGTAATGCAATTACCTTGACACACCAATTTATTGCCGCAATTAAGACAGAAGTATTGGTATCGTCAGGAAAGGGACGGAAGTCAATTTCAATCAAGAAGGGAGTCTAAACTCTGTGGGCCTGTCTGTGGCGCATAACTCTGACAAATTGTGTGACAGTTCATTTAAGAGTTATTAAGGAAAGCTCACATGAAATATGGCAAGTGTGTTTTCTAAGTATAAACAGTTGCAGCGGTTGATTTCCTAAATCCTAAAACTTTGAAATGAAATTTGTAGTGCATGTGCACACAAAAAGGAGATAAAACTGACTTTACATCAGTACAGTAGGGAAGAGTTATAAACTATACTGAATAGATTAGTCAGCACTTAGAAAACCTTGGACAGAAATGGTCTGAGAATCATCCAAAATAAAGTGAAGTGAAACACGAAACTGTAATAAAGTGTGTTTTAGATCATGGCCTTTTTTCCAGAAATGTTAACAAGTATGTGTGTGGGTGTGTGAAAGAACTATGAGAAGAAGAAGAATCACTTATATAACTTGTATAAGAATATAAGAATGAATAGTTACCACATGTTTGATATTATTTATCAAATCTAATAGGAAAATAACATGAGAAAAATGCTTATTTTTCCAGTAATCTTCTGTTAATAGAGTATTGAGATGCTTGGAGAAAGGCTGCAATTTAGCTCTTGTTTTGGGTGGGCACCTGTATCTATTTATTCATTCTAAAAACTAGTTTGTCTTCTCTAAGGCCTCTTGAGGAATCTTGTTTTTCATTTGTGCCAAATGTATTGAACTTGTTTGTATAATTCATTTTAATATAATTTCACATACAAGTTTTCCTTTAACGACAGCTTGTACTGGGAGTTTCTGTACATCTAAACACACACACAGAGTGCACCGCAAACAGGAAGGGCCAGGGTACACAGTGGTTTCTGTGGAAATTGCAGTTACTTTATATCTGCAACAGCATTATTCAAATGCTTCATAAGTTTCCTGTAGCGAATACAATATTTTAAGCTGTACTGTGCAGGAGTGGGGAGATTAAGAGAAACTCATCAAGCTTTTTATGCATGCCAGCTCTGCACTGGGTTCTTCTGTTAACATGCGAAACAGTCTGGTTGTGATAAAGACTTTGTCCGAACTCCAAACTGATTAGGAGAACCATTCTCACTCAGTTTATAGATTGATGCTCAGCAGGAAGAATTAGCTCAAGAAAAATCTCTGCAGCTGAAATGCAGAACTGGCTGGTACAAGAAATCATTCCTGCTGATCCAATTTTCTGTAACAATCTGTCAAAAACCTATCTTGTGAATGAAAAAAAAAAATCACAATGGTTGTATTGCATTGTTGTATGCCTATGTAGAGACATCCTGTTTGTATATACTCTACATGTACTGTATTGTTACCTCTGTTGATGCTCAGCCAGCTTGCAGTTTGCTTGGAAAAAGTCGTACTGCTTATAGTTTTTATATGGTATGAAAGCAGTGGAAGGAAGGTTATTGCATGTCACAGTGGGAGTTGAGATGAAGCTATCACAGTGGTCGGGTTGGTTTCCACAAACTGAGTTTGAGTTTTACACTTGTCCCTCTGGAGCAACATGGAGAAACTGGCCATTTTCTTGACCTTGCCCTAAGCTCCTGAAACACATTATCTTTGTGTATCAAAATACATTTTTATGAATCTACTAGTTACTAGGGGGTGTACCAATACATCAATCCACATCAATATATTGATTAAATGATTAATGATTCAATTACATTATCAGGGCAAATTGAAAACATCAATCCATAGTATCATCATATGTCTGATGTGGATCAATATTATATATGCCTCTAACACATCAGCAACTAAATGATTGCGTTAGATGGGCATATGATTTTGAATTAAAATGATTAAAGACTTGTGAACTAAATTGAATCAAAATCTTATTATGGTACTTTGTAATAATGAGACACATACTACAGCAAGTAAAAAAGATAGCATTGCCAATTGGTGGGATAAAAGAGTTGTAAAACAGATCTAAAAAATAATACTTACTCCTTAAAAATCACGTGCAGCTTCTTTTATGAGACATTATGAAAAAGCATGCTCACTCAAATATGTTTATACATAAAATGTACTTGTTGCCAATGTTATTTATTGATTTAGATAGGGAGCAACATAAAGATAGAGTGCCTGTGTGTGTTCAAATTCTGTGTCTAATTCGTTACTGTGGGAAGCCCCAGAGGCCCTCTTCTCTTTTAGGCCTAAATGGAACAGGTGAGGAACCATAACCTCTCGAGGCCAGCCCCACATCTCAGTGGTGCCCAAACTTAAATTGGCTTCTTCTCCTGCTGTTCCACATCAGTAATTACCCTCCCCAACCCCTGCCAAGAGCATGAGGAATGAATGTAGACAAATAAACAAATAAATAAATTGCCTGAGGGTCAGAGTCACAGCACTTTGCACCCACTTGTTAAAGCTAAGCACAGGCATATGGACATGTAGAAGTGATGTGTGGGGTACCACATCTGTTTGCAAAAAAATGTAGATACATAAATCGGCATATATTTGCACAGCATAATAATTGAAAGCATTCTTTATTTACATTTTTTTGGGGGGGAACTGTGCAACTAAACCAGTGAGCCTTAGCTTGAAGAGAAAGTGGACTTTGTGCCAAATTTAAAAACTTGTCCCTTAAGGTGTATCAAAGTTATTGTCTTTGTGAGAATGGAATCAGTGGACAACCCAAACACATAATGCTTCTGGTCACAACTTCTGTAAACACAACACCAAAAAGATATGAGATTCTGACAAAAACAAAGTATATATTTCACATATTTTCCAGCTGAATACCCATGATTGATTGACTAAAACATCTTTATGGCATCACACAGTCCCTTGGATATACTTGTCCTCGCTAAAAGAAAGAACTAACAGTAATCATCACTTTGTTTTCCAAACTGCTATTTTAGGAAATGATCATAAAGGCTTTTTGTTGGTCTTTACAGCTGTCAGTAGAGCAATATGTGAGATACCTGCTGTGCTCCATGTCAGAACAATTCAAGTCAGAAACACGTGATGACTTCTGTCCTTGTGCTTTAGGATGTCAACACATCTTCTCTGTCTCCTAGGCAACCCATTTTCTATCTTCAGAGAGCATCATTAACGTAAATGGGGCATGTTTTAATGGCATTGCCTTCAATGACATCATGTCAAATCTTCAAGATTACAGTTGCTACGTGCTTGTTTGTGGAGCACATGATGGTGTGCACAACCAAGTTGAAAAAGAAAACAAAAAGTCATGGGCAAACTGATAGCTTTACCCAATGCAAAACACACAAGGGGGAAAAAAAAGACACCCAAGTGATTCACATCAGAGCCACAAACCTTCCTAAGAGTATAAACAACTGGGTTATGCAACCAACTGTGTGGTATCAAGCTGCAGAGGTTAGGAAAGTTACACAATTCAAACTTTCTGCAGTACTGTGCTTTTGGTTTTCTGCAAAGGTTTTCATCACACACAGGAATTCTAGATTTGGCTTATTTTGTTGTTTTGAATTCATGTGTCTCTACAGTCTGTTGGGGAAAATAAAAGACCTCGTCATTATTTTAATACTGCAGTTGTAAACATTGGGGGGGGGGGGGAACACAGCAATTACCAAGATTCAAAAACAACTCATGTACACAAAACTGTAACTAGGCCCACAATACCCCCTAGACATGTAAACAAATAGCACAGCTGGAGGTAAATTCTTTCAGCTCCCTTTAGTTTTAAATTCTAGTTTAAATTTCTTGCCTGAAACAAAAACAACGAGCCAGATAATCGTGTTTTAATCTGCCTTGTGTCCTGATGTCAGCAGATAATGATATTCATATTCATGGGTGTGTTGTACTCACAAAAGCCCTCTAAATCTGGGTTTATCCCCGACTTGAAGCAAAAAAAAAATGTAATCTTTAAAAAAAAAAGGGCTTTGAGGTAGATTCTGGCACTGTTGTTTGTGGTGGTAAAATGGGAGGAGGTGCTATGCCAATTTGAAGCATGCAAGCTCACAATCTGCCAATCCAGATTGCTCTTTGAGTCCATTTGTCTTTCAACTGGAAGAATAGTATAACAGGTGGTAGCAAAAGGTTGTGCTCAACAGTGTCCAACATTCTGTTGTCAGTATGAGTCAGAAGGAAAAGGCTGAGCTTGGATTTCTAAAATTAAACTAAATCAATTAGAAACACTTGAATTAACAAACACTCAGAGCTTAATTATATTGATTACTGGGGAAAAAATCAATAATTTGTGAACCAGTCACATTTTTATCACTCAATTTGTTCAAAAATATCTAATGCAGCCCAGGTATATTGTCTTTTTTATACAACTTTGTTATTTAATTATGAACTGAAAATTAGATTCATTGCATCAAAACACATAAAGCCTTTTGACAGGAAGAAACTGAAAGCAAATTAGCTAGTGTTATTTATTTATTTTTTCCTCTTTCAGTTTTATTAAAATCATTGTGTGTTATTTATTTTTTTTGGAGCTCTAGAAAAATGCACATTTTTAGCTGTGGGAGTTTTATCACCTAGTAACTGTAACAGTCTACAGCTGAAAGCCAACAGAGAGTTAAGCTCTATTCCTGTGCCTCCCACAGAAACTGAGCTCCTACCAACCTTAGACAGATCAATGGGTGCTGACCATCACTGCACACCAATTCCACACCTCACCAACCTACCCTATCTCTGCTTGAAACACAGCCAAGGTGGTGATGTGTTTTCCCACCAGGGTGTATGATCAAGAGGTAGGTCTTCTTCAGTAAGCCAGGCCATATTAGGTCTAACACTGCAGTACAGCTAAATAATAGAAGAGAGCTATAAAAATGGAAGTTAAAACCCCAATTGTAAAACTGACACTGGGAGGCAGGGAGTAGATAGCATTTTACATTTCTAACACCCCCCCTCCCCCCCATACTTTACCAAAAAAGTGTGAACTGATGGACTGCACCAAACTGAATAAAGCTTCCACTGATTGTTTTTAACATGTTTTATTTCAGTTATTTCTGCTAAATGTGTATATCACCAAATGCTAACAACCTAATAAAGTGGTCTGACCCAGTAGTAATTGTTGTTACTTATTTATTTATTTATTTATTTATTTGGTGGGGTTTTGCAAAGGTTTACAAAACTGTTAACCTTTTTTGCTTGTTTGTTTTCATTAGGACTAGAGATGTTTTATTATGGCTTTGGGGGAAAAATATTCCAAAACTAAGACTGCTAAATTAATCATTATTGTTCCATATTTTCCAAACAGACCTCTTCGCTCTCAGACTGCAGGTTTACTTGTGGTTCCCAGAGTTTCTAAA
>JARVJO010000227.1:25725733-25738281 GCA_031762555.1 Cynodonichthys magdalenae
ATACCGAAAGGTGATCCGAAAAAACGGGTCAGAACGGTACACTCTGAATAATGGAAACGGCATGGAACCGTGCTGAGTAGGCACTAGTGGAAACGGGGCAATATATGTTATACACAGTCTATGTGAACACTAGATTTTAGACAATTTAGTTGATTTGGCGATGTTGCTTTTTATGTCAAACGTCGATTAAAATGTATCTATTTGCAGCTTCTGAAGTAGAGATTTTGTCTTGAGCCCCAGGTTACAAACATCATGATGGGCAGCCACAGAAAGAAAACATAATAAATAAATTGCTATCATGCAACTGGTAGTGGGATGTAATATTTTATATGTAGATCCTGAATTTGGATACATCAGGTGTACACTTTTCATTGCGTATGTAAGCCTGGCTCTAAAGCCTGTTACTGTCAGAGTCAGCAGACTCACAGAACTGTCCGATGCCACCTGTACAATGCTTTCTCCAGGTCCTTTCTCATTGCAGCACAGAGGCAGACAAGGTCTTCCATCACCCTGACTTAGGTAGGACGGTTGGATCTATGAGCTGCATCGGACTTGGTGAGGGTGGTATAACTGAAAGCTGGGGCCAGACACATCTCCCTTTAGATCAATCAAATCCCCCCTTTTTGTCCTTGAACCTCCCTCTCCTCATGTTTCTTTCTTTCTCCATGTCCTATTTAGAGAGAAGGAATATGTGTTCTGAAAGTTTAACAGCACCTACACATAATCTAAGCTTTACCTACTTTGAAGTGATTTTTTTTTCTCCATTTTCTCAGTATCTGGATGGTGTTGGGAATGACAAATCTGTCTGGCTCAGTTTCTTGTCTCTCCTTGCGTGTCTCTACATTTACTTGCAGTACATGCATTTTAGCATACACTGACTACAGCAAAGTTTTTCTATTGTGTCTTTCTCATTTGCAGATTTTACTAAACTATTTACTGTTCTTTTCTTTTTCTTCCTCTGATTAGTTTAATCCAGTGGCGGACCTAGGATTTTACCAAGTAAGGGGCCAAGCATTTGTTCAACATCTTTGTGCACAAGTCCTCAGTTTTGGTAAAGTGTATACATTTAACCAGTCACACATGTTCAAACATTTGTAATTAAAAAAAAGCTTTCACAGTGAATTCTTCTTAAGAGTTTTACATAAATTTTTACTGTACATGTTTTTTTTAAGAAGAGAGGAAGACTTCTGTAAGCTTTTTTCATGCAGGACTTTCCTATTTGACTCATTAGCTCTACTAGTGTTTGGACATGGAACTGCATCCACCATCTTTGCTCTCAGGTAAAGGACAGATAAGTGACTGGACAGGGGTACTTCAGTGGGCCAATCACATTTCAGCTAGGTTAACACCCCTGGGCCCCCCCCCCCCCCCCCTTTAATCTCTTTTTTTAAGAACCTGTATTACGTATAAAATTATGATATTGATGTCTTTGTATTGTGTGAGGATGACAACAACAGTGGCTGCTGTCGAGGGTTGCATCAGGGGGTCTGTGAGATCATTGTTGTGTTGACACACTTTACTCTGGCACTGCCACTCCAAAAACCAAGGAGCCATAAAACATGCCTGTCTCCCTCAAAGCACCCATCCATCCACACACACTCAACACAGCTGAACCCTCTGATCTTTTACAGAGACAATGTGTGTGAATAACTGGGTTTACAATGATAGCGTAGCAGGAGCAGATAACAAGCGACGCACAAATGGAGTCACACTGTGGCATTCATGACTCTCTTCAGTGCATTAACTTAAAGGAATGTGCATCATGTAGTCTGGTACTCTAAAACCATGAAAATCAGCAACTTTTTTTTTATTTTTTAGCTTTTCTTATTTGTTTGAGCTGATTGTGATCCACCTCACTGCTTAAACAAAATATAATTGAATACTAAGTGGTGTTATTCTGATATGATTTAATGATTCTGCTGTGTTGCCAATGCAACCAGGCTAAGATGTACATAAGTAATTAATTGACATAGAAACCTCAATAATTGAGTGTCCACAAATCTCCTTCCAACATGAAAACATTTAAATAAATTGTAAACATTCAAAAAAAACAGAATGTACTTTTACCACTTTATGTTACAGGGTACAGGGACTAAAATCTAGATCATTCACAACACAGAATAGAAAGGAAAATAGGTTGTGTACTTTTTGAAATACCACTGCTGTAAATGCTGAAAGGCAGAGCTTACATCTTTGCTTGCGTTGGGCACAATTCTTGATTCTTATTGATTGAGCATTGTAATCCAGGTCAGAGCCCTGAACTGGCAGCCATACAAGCTACCCAAGCAGTGAGCCGGCCAGGTTGAAATTGATCTTAGTTCCCGAATCAGTGTCCAAATCCTCAGAGCAATGCAGCTGCTGTGTGACCCCAGTGCTAAGTAAGACAGTGAAAGGCAAGAAAAGGCAGAGAAGAAATAAACAAAATAAAATAATAACAAAAAGCTGGAATAAGAGAGTTGTTTTTACCAACTAAGTCTGTTTTATTTTAGGAGTTAACTGACCCACAACAGTTAAAAACAATTGATGCCAACAACCAAAATGTTAAACAAACATAATTTATACGTGCTTATTTTCTCTTTCTTTATTACACTAATTAAGACAGAAACCTAAATGGCTGCGGCAAAGTCAGCTGTCAGTTTGAGGAAAAGGCCACAGAAGGAACAAAATGACAAATCTGAGAAACTGGAGGAGGAATTGCAAACATGCATGAAAACAATTTGGTTGTAAGGCAGACAGCTTGTTACAATTCCCCAATATGCTGTTCTCTGCTGAACACAAGAGACTGTTCAGCAAATCAGTAAGCACAGTGTGGAAACAGAGCCAATGTGACAGTCTGGATTCAATCAATCACCATGGAGCAATTTATACTGAGGGTTAGGAGTGCAAACCATTGACCAAAAAGTAGATTTTTTTTTCTAGCTGGGGATTTTAAGCACTGATAACTTTGAGAAAAATCTGAAACACAACTTTGTGTATCAACATTCTGCTTGGTACTTGATTCACTTTTTTTAATTTCTTTTTTAAGCAGACATTTTGAATAACATTTTAGATGTTCATATAAACTTAACTTTAGACATCTGAATATTTAAAAGGATGAATGAAAATTCTTGGTTATGTACAGCTGCAGTGATGGGTATTTTCAGTTCTTAGTGGGTTGGAAAGCAAAAGCTTGGTTTTAAATTTGGTCATAATGTAGATTAAAAAATTAAATAATAAAAATAAACATATTAAACATTTAATTTCTCATTTGTCAGTTTTAAAAAAATCATTATATACACGCCCCTATTACTGCGGCTAAATAAATACAGTTTAAAAGTAAACAAACACTTCTATGCAAATGTTGAACTTTCATCCAGTACATATAACTGAATTACATGTGAAAGCTCAGTGACTGCATACATTTGAATTGCCAAAATACCTTCAAAATAATAGAAACTCAGGAGATATTTCCGTGCAATTATGTGCCAGTAAATTGCTGGGCATGATGTTCATGCTCCCCTGTAGAACGATGCCAGAGATGACACACTGCTAATGAGAGCAGAGATGCTTTGTGTGGGAGAGCACACTGACAGGCTCCTCCTGGGCCTTGTTCCGTTTTCTTGGCTGAAACCTTACTTTTAAGTGAAATGTTTTGAATAAAATTGCTGTCTTTTAAGTTTGCACAGCCTGCATCCTCTGCAGGATCTAAACGGCTTCACCTGCTTTATAATCTTCAGCTGTTTAATTTGCCGTGTGGATGATTTATTTATTTTAATTCATTTTTCATCACACTGCATGGAATGCTGTGGAAGTGCATATGTCTTGTCTAGTGGAAAGATTCAAACCTGATCAAGGTTTGTGCACTGGGTAGATTTTGGGGAAACAACATGCATGGCTCATCAGTCTAAGGGCTCTTTCAGATGGGAAGCAATCCCTGCTCTTGGCTCCTACAAGTCTCGCTCCAATTGCTTCTCAAGCACATGCCTTCCGATTTATGTTTGTGTTAATATTAATGAACTTCAGCTGAGGCAAGATTGATTTTGTCTTTGAGACGTGTGTGTGCGCTCCACAGAAGTCAAATTCAACTAAATTCCAATGAAAGAGGAACATCCATGATGTAGTAAGCACTTTTAATTTCAGATAAATTTTCATGGGATTCTGGAAAAATCCTCAACAATCGTGCCTTTAAAAAGAAAGGATAAAAAAACATGAGTAAAATGTTGGAGGTAAACTGTATTAGATAAATGTATTGCTAAAGCAACACGAGTGTCTCCGTCCACATTTACAAGCACCTGAAGTTTAATAAGGTTAATTATGTGTCAACAAAATGATTCACAATGGCCAAACGTGGCTGAATGTTACATTGATGCCAGCTTCTCTTGGCTTCTGATTTATCAAACCCTAAATGCCCGTCTCTACAATAGAAGTGAGGTTCATTCTTTCACTACTAATCTCAACTATGTGTCTCCACACACAATGGCATTGTTTTCAAAAATAACGGAAAAACGGAAAAGCAAAAGCTCCACTACAGACTCTCACAAAAGACTTACCATTTGATGTCTTTGCTTATGAGCAGATTTTCTTTTTTTTTTTTCGTTTTCTTTTTTCGTTTTTAATTATAGTGTGATGCTGAAAAAAAAAATTAACTAAACTAAATAGCACCCAGCAATGTCTTATAATCTCAGAAGGCCTTTGTTCTGGTCTGAGAGAAGGTCATATCTAACAAGGCCGTGTTCACCATGGCGACAACAAAGTAATCCCATCAGTGTGCATCAGCCTGTCTTATTGTATTTATCTGCAGGGTTTTCAGCTCTGGAACACTCCACATTGATTGCTGTCCGAGAGTAAATCCTAGTGTCACAGAAGGTAAAACAGTGGAGCAATGCAATTCCACCTTCATGGTTAAAAACAACGAGAAAGCAAAGAAACTGAAAAATGTTCACTTGCTATTGCCACTGTAATATTACAGTTTAAATTTACTTTTTTTTTTTTTGTTTGTTTTAAAAGAAGTACGGACTTGTTTAGTGTGCATTTGAAAATCCCTTTCATTTTCCTCTGCAATTTGTTTTAGCTTCTCTCAGGTTAATAGTGAATAAACATGTAGCTATATTAAAAGCTAAGCTGAAAAACCTTCAGCTTATGTTTGTACAACTTGCTATTGAAAATACATAATTGCATAAAGGGATTATGAAGCAGCTCCAGCACGTCAGAAACTAAAAATTAGATAAATCATTTTGGTTTTCATTTTTAACCAAGTTAAAAAAAGACATTGCTCTTTTTTAAAAGTCTTCTCTGAAAAGTGAAGAAATACAACAAACATTTTTCTATACTTGTAAAACCCAAAGGAAGTGCCTCACTATGTTAATAAATAAGTTATGATAAATAAACTGAAAACCAAGTGCAAAATGTGTGTGTATTTATCATTCTGTTAATTAAATATAAAGTTGCCTCATCTATATGCCTGAATGCCCTCGTCTTAATTGCAATGAACAGAAGCGTGAAGACAAGGAGAGAGGGGAAAATAAGGTTACAGTTATTTGAATTTTCAAAAGATAACCACGCAAGAAATGCTCCATGGAAAGGTTTACAACTACTGTACATATATTTTAAAAACTGTATTTGTAAGAGGTTGTTCATTTTTGTGGTTTGCTCACAAAATAGTACATGTGATCATAATGTATAATTGTCACTGTCAATCAAATATGTGTCAAATTCACATATATTGTTATTAGTTGTGTTTAGTTTGATATATAAACAAGAAAAAAAAGAAGAAACACAAAAACAATGCTAAAAGGTAAAGGCACATACAACACAAAGTCTCTTCCACCAGCTAATTAGTGTTTGAAAACAGAAAAAAAAAACTCTTTTTCTCTTTTGTATCACTTACTCAGTTTGAGCTTTGAATATGCCATTTGTTCAAAACTGCATGGCTCATTTGACTAATAGCATCTTTTCTAAAAATTGTCTTAGTTTTGATTGCAACCTCATAATTCTCAATTCTGCTGCTTTATTAAAACACCACAGTGAACATATAGGCATGACTAATGTGACCTCTTTAACAGAATCTGACTGGAAATTAAGGCTTAAAGTAGAAAAAATAAAACAAAGAAATAAAAAAGGAAAATAAGAATCCCTGCATGCAGATTTATTGTTAAAAAAATTGCATACTTAGCATTTTCGTCCTTCTCTACATGAGACGATTATTTTTGGATGACACGCAATACACCATTACAAACTGGAAAAAAAAGAAAATGGTACAAAGAATTATTACGTTTAGTGGTGATTTGGGAAGTTACAAAATTAGAAAAATATATTTAACATCAGTTGTACAGTTTAATTGTGGTTTTAAAGGAAAAACAAATAGGATGCATAAAAGATTTAAAATAAAGACTACAAATAAGTCAAGAAGGTGTTATCATCGAGTCTGTGCAGTGATTTAGCATAACAGAGAAATTATTATTATTATTTTTTTTTTGCATTCACAAATTGTAACGCTTTCAATGTATATGTGTATGCTACACTGAACCCCTCCCACCCTGAACCCTGCCAGAACAAGCGGGTCATCATTGTCACTGTGTTGCACTTGGATTGCAGGAATGAGCAACAATTTCAAAGCAGCACTCGTGAGAAGGCACCTGGACAGAGGAGTCTCCATCAAAGTGAAATCTGAATTCAGTCAGAAGAAACCATTCATCTTCTTTTCATCTTGGCTTTCACTGATGAATCCCCAGATTTGTGACAGCAACGGGCATAATCATTATTCTTCCTTTACCTTCCAGTTACCGTGATCTATTGCTGGGGGACAGGAGCTATGGCCCGCATGTTTCAATAAGAATCAGATGTAAAAAATTATTTGGGCCATGAAATATGGTGAAAACAGAGTTTCCTGATTAGGGAACAGTTGAAAAATTAGACATTTAATGGAGACCATGCTCAGTGTGTGGGAGTTATTTGGTAGATAAAACAGTAATGATTGTTGGTCAACACTCCCTACATTAACAAATGATATATTTTTTTGACCTTATAAATTCTATTCACTTTACAAAACCAAATAACAATATGTTTTCTTCTAAATCAAATTTACCAAGCAGGTTTTTAATGCAAGTATGTTGCATCGCATTTGTTGACTTTTGCTTATTGCTGTTAAAATCTATGTGTTCATTAAAATTTCAGATATGACATAAGCAGGTAGGGCTAAAAAGCAGATGTGAGAGCAGTAGACAATGGGCCTGCTGGAGGTGCTAAATGCATGTAGCTCAACTTTCCAAAGAGTAATTTACACACATTTACAATTAGGCTGAAAGGCAGCCCAAAGCAATATTGTACATATAACTGATTCCTCTACGTGCTATTATGTTAGGACTGTTTGTGTAAACAGAGTAAAAAAAAAAACGACTTTTAGACTGAATGATAAGAATGTTTCTGAATGATACTGTCATAAGGACATTGCACATATTGCAGCACATTTGCTAATACATTATAAGAATAAGGTTAGATTTAGTCTCATGGCACAAATGAAGAACTGAGGATAAATAGAAAATGTAATACATGCATTAATTAACATTGTACACAACAATGACTACATATGTGTAATGATTACTCATGTCTAGAATACAAAAACATCATCTAAAGTTGTTTCTTTTAGTCACTTTCATTTGTTCACAACAAACTTTCAAAACTATACTTAAGGGTCAAATTAGGAATGCGGAACAAGAAATACTGAACTGGAATAATACAAAAAACAAAGAAAGAAAGAAAGAACTAGCAAGAACAAAATCACCCTTCAGTAACAGGGTATGAGCCTCTGACTCACCTTAATTGCAGTTTGATGCTTTTCTATCTTCTAAAAAGCTGACAGCAAAAAAAAAGAAAAAAAAACACAAAAAAAGAACATTGCAACCTTTGTCAATTTGACTTTTTAAAAACTCCTTTTAATTCTATTTTTAAAAGTACAAAAACCAAAATCCCTAAAAGAAGCAATTACACCAAGACAGTTTGACAACCAAAATGTCCTGAAGAGTGAGGTAGATAAGAAGCTATACTGCTACTCTGTGTATCAAAGATCCCTGAAGCTTTCACATATTTGGAACGTCAAAGCTAAACTTGTGTGGAGGGGGTCGCCTTGTTTTGATAATTCCAAATTTGAAGTGTGAAACGTAGTTTTTAATTACAAAATCACTTTAAGATATTTTGATGTGAAATGTTCCTCTTGCACACCAACTAAATAAATAAGGGCAAGATGCTCAATTAAAGAAAAAGTGCCTCTTATGCAATAAACATGATGCCTTTCTTTATCTCCGAGCCTTTTAGGCAGAAAATGTGCCTTGAATTGAAATATGTTTTATGAGAATGCATTTTGAAAACTGTGAAAACAGAGACTTATCCTAATGAACAATTACTTTGAGTGCACCAAAAGTTGGTATCACCCTTAGGTCATTTGCAAAGCTTTTAAGTTTAATTATAGATTGAACAATAATGTTGTCACACAAGGAATCAGAATAAAGTCAAACATACCATCGTTATTCACAGTGGAGATAAACCACCTTGACATTCTCTTTTTGCAAAGTGGTAATGCCACTGTCATTTTCTGCAAGAGAAACGCAAAAAGAATACAAAATGTAGAATATCCAGTTTTTTCTATTTATCAAGGATGATATTATTAATAGATGATTTAATCATTTTAATTTATTTTAGTGATAAAGCAGCATGACATTCAGTGTGTGTGTTTTATTTTATTTTTTTAATGGAACAAACTGATGAAAAGACAGCTCTTTACTGAGGATTATTCAGGAGCCCCTCGAGATGATTACAGAAAGAAGAATGTTGCATAAGATGCTCAACATAATAGACAAGACAACACAGCCTCGGCACAACATACCCTTGAAACAACAGAGCATCCTCTGTCTTATGTTTCTATGGTTCAACTGCAATAAGGAGTGGTACAAAAGGTCGTTCCTGCCAATAGCAGTAATCCAATACAACAATAGTCTGCATCAAAAAAGGAAGCACTTTTCGGATGACAACTGATTAAGTTTCCATCTTTTCTACCTTTTTGATTAAGGTTTGCAACATTAATTAATTAAACAACTACACACAGACACACAGAAGTCTGTATTACAAACCAAAATATTTTCACCCAACATCAGTAGTAGTAGTTTATGGCCACTGCCATCTGGGGGTTTTACTATTAGCAACAAATACACAAGTGTGACTGTACACACACACATTTTTTCTATCCACGTGGGAGCTTTGCATTGACTTCCATTTATTTTCTATTAAAGGGGCAATATCACGTAAAATCAACTTTTTTGAGTTTTATATCATATTATAATGTTATCCCCTTGTCAAAAATATGCACAGAGTTTTGCTTTGACTAATTCATGTGTGTTTGAGAAACCTCACCATTGGGTCCTGAGGCAGCCAGGCAGAGGAGCAAAAAGAACCAGTTAGGCCTAGAACCGACATTTAGGAGCAGCTCCTCCTCTGGGTTGTGTTTCCAAGCCCAGCTTCCGCATCACATAGCACACCTCCCCCACGACTCGTGCAGGCTGTCAGCAGCAACAACTAGCAAACACCAGGTGAAACTGCACATGCTTGTCTGCTCAGCTCATAATACTTCTCAGTCCAGTCCTTTTCGGTTAAAAAAAATGCCTTTGAGGAAATGTATTTTCAGAGGGCAAGGATGACACGGTTCTTGAAAAATAGAAGTAACCCTCGTTGTTTGGTTATATGCTCCATCTTTGATTTCAGGTTTTTATTCATAACTTATATTATGATCTGTGTTCTTTAGTTGGCTTACACTGCATTTTAGTAATAAATAAATTAGCTTAACATTGATGTGTGTGTGTGCGATGATGACTGCGAGATATCTTATTGAGCTGAAACGTCGCCTCTGTTTATCAGAAAATAAGTTTCAATTGTATTCTGAGTTACCATTTTCCAAAACTGATATTGTATAATGTTGCTGCTTTTTTATTATTATTACAACAAAATAGGCTACAACACTTCAGGTTGTAAATAGCATGAAGCTGTTGTGATGATGTGATGAAATGGGTGTGAAGGAACTAATGGGATGTTCTTAAAGAGACAGAGACAAATTTCAAGTGATTTAGAAATGGCTGTGATGTGAAGTCAAATTAATTTTTATTTATACATTTAAACAGCATTTTCACAACAACTGAAGGTGACATAGTTACTTTATTATGGTATAGAATTGAAATATAGGCCTGATAAACACATATTAGCCTTTATAGTGTTGGTCCACCAGTTAGCGAGCGCGCACTTTCTAAGGGATTTACCAACTCTATGGATCCATTGGACAGCAAGTGGGACCCTCTGAGTAAATACTCCCCAAACCTGACCCCCTACTCTAACCTAACCATCCCAGTACATACCTAACCCTAAACATAACTTAAACTCAATTCACACCTTAGTCTAAACCCTAACCCCTGACCCATCAACATTATGCCCCCCAATGGGGACCAGCTTTTTGTCCCCCATAAGGAACAGCGGGTCCTCACAAGGCTGTGTGTATAGGTAAAATGGTCAAAAATTATCCTCACCAAGTAACAAAATCATGCACACACAGAAAGGCATTTCTGTCCCTCCTTTGTCATAGAGAGCCAACAATAATTAAATTTACATATACATACATATATATGATTTTTTTTAATACTTAAAATATGACCACGTAACATTTAGAAACTATATAAAATGTTCCCATACCATTATTTGTTACAAAGGTCTCCAAGTAGAGAAGCTAGGATGTTAGGATTTTGTTTCATGGCTTTCCTTTTGTGCTGACTCGTAACATGTCAAATTTACAGCACCTCTTTTTTTAAGAGAGGAGGATATAAAAGATACAGTAACTCTTAGTGTAGACCTTGAGAATGATTCACTAGTGACATCATCACCAAGTTGTGTAGCGTACACACGTTATACATTTAACTCTCGGCCAACAGTGCAGGCTTCTTCATTTGTGCATGTATTCACTTGTTTGTTTTGTAATGACATGAATAATTTCTTGGATATCCTTTGAGGATGTAAAGGCACAATTTACATAAGCCAAAACCTAGGTGGTATTAAGTCTATTGAAGTTAGAAGGGCTGCTTGAAGTGAGGTTGAATGTGTTGTTCTTATTCAGTCTGGCCTAACTTTCCAAAGGGATGGATAGTTTGCCTGAAAGGCCAGACTGATCAGATGGCCCCTGAGAGACCATAAGGACTCCATTTTGTTTTACTAATTGATTTTATGTGCAATGCAAATCAACAGCACAAAGACCATGGCTTAATCTGTTTTTATAATGCATGTTCAGAACACAAATCAGGAAAGCGGCTGCCTGTCAGTGGGGAAAAAGGTCAGAAATTCAAAATAATGAATGCAAAACACTGACAAAAAGGGATTTTAATTAGAATCTGACTCAAAGCAATAAGCACCTTTGAATCTGTTGTTATGGCATAATGTTTATTAATGTGTTTATTCCCTGGCTTAAACACAATGTCATGCAACCTGATTACTATATCAAAGAGGGACCGACAGCTGGAGCCCAGTTTAGGCTTTAATGCTTTTCCACAGCACAGACTAGGTGATATGAAGTGTGAGTTATGCTTGAAAGATTAGAGAAGATACTTTGGATTAACACAAAAAATATAAATGCCTTGCTTGCATGCTATGACAAGGCATCATAACAATAACAACCTGTTTAAAATTGTGGTCCTGAAAATATTTGTCAAACATTATTCTGTAAATGCAGGTTTCATATTGTTTGCAGTTTGGATGATTTAATTTTTAGGTTCCTTTGAATTTTGTTGTGCTCCATCTCATTTCCCCAGAAAGTGATTCTGAATCAGGCATTCCGCCAGTGTCAGCAATGAACCAGATGACTGACTATCATCTAATGGAAGCATCACTTTCAAAACAAACTCAATATACCCTACCCCTCGGGGACCCCGAGCATACAAAAGAGAAGCAGCTGCCTCAAATCTACAGGGATGGCATTCGGGCCCCCTTCCGTTGATTCTATAGTCTGACAAGCAATGGCAGGCTGTACATTTCTTTACTTCAGACGGGGCCTGGCAAGGGAGATTGATATCAACTGAATATAAAAGAGGCAGAAAAAGCTATTCAAAATTTCTGTAAGGATTGTGATGGAGTGCCTAAACAATGGGCAGACATATGGGATTCATGACAATCTCCCTATTTGAATTTGCCACAGTGTTAGTTACACTATAATACAGTATTTCTTTGAGAACATGTGAGGAGCACCAGAAGCAACAATGCCTGTCAATACAAATCTTAGCAAAAACTGTTGATTGAATGTGTTTTAACACTAAATTTTGGAAGGACCCAATGATCCTTATGAATGAATGAATGAATGAATGAATGAATGAATGAATGAATGAATGAATGAATGAATGAATGAATATGCCTTTATTTGTCGTTCAACACAACATCAGGGATGCAATGAAGAATGAAATGTCAGTTAAGAACACTCATTCAAGAAAACATACATGAGACAAAACATGGGGGAACAGGTGAACAGGTCATGCAGCAACAGGGTCGCGCTACCT
>JARVJO010000227.1:25738381-25766680 GCA_031762555.1 Cynodonichthys magdalenae
AAGAAAGAAAGAAAGAAAGAAAGAAAGAAAGAAAGAAAGAAAGAAAGAAAGAAGGGCTGAAGCGTCTGACTGTATGAGATGACAGCAAAGGCCAAAATAAAAGGGGAGGATCTGACAGCTGGAGCACACACTTAACTTTTCATTAAGTTTTCATGTAAACATTCCCCAACAAGCTACTATGTGAACTGACTTAGCAAGCGGATACATCCTGTTTTAAGTTGCTTTTATTTTATTAATGTGTGCTTTTCTTGTTTAGAATACAGTGGTGTGAAGTCAGCACACTGGCTTGTCACCTCCTTTTTCAATAAAAATCAGAACACTAAGGCTCTACAATGCAAGGCTATGTGTCCTTTTTTGACACCAATCATTTTCAAGTGTTGTTGGTGCTATATAAAAATAATAATTCACATACTTGAGGGAGTTATATAACTTATGTGGATATGTTTGTTTGGCTTAATATAAATTATCTGCCTCCATCTTTCTTTATTTTCAGGTAAGTTATAAGTATTTTGTAGCAAAGATTTAATTTTTGTTTTAGAGTTGTGGTAGGCATTTTGTTTGACTTTCAAGGTGTGGGCTTCAACCTATTGATTTTTTATTGATTTATTTTATACATATTTATATGATGCATTTCAATAATATGTAGGAGAGTATTTTCCTTCTGTTGCAATTCTGATTTATAAATCTGTAAATGCCCTTAAAAATACTGAAATGTTAAATAAACTCTTTGTTTTCTTAAATTTCAAAATGATATTGTACAAAAAGCAGATAAGCTAATAAAACAAGATTGCTGCCAAAGTATGTCATCCTATTGTAAAAGTCTCTAATGTCTGTACAAAAATAAGCATCTGGAAGTTAATTTATAAAAATGTTGACTGGTCAGTGATGTTAAAGTGGCCAGTAAAGTGCAATTATCATTATTTTTTCTCCCTTCAAGCTGCTTACCCATGGCAGTGTAATTCAAGCAACAGGGTTAATAACTTGTTTTGACTTCTGACCAACACTGATAGACTCCACCCAGCCTCACGCTACATTTCAACACATTTCACCTAATTGTCTTTTTTAGAGTAACTAACCCCAAAATTAACTTTTTTTGCAGATAAATTGCCTAAATTGTGTCTTAACCTCCTAAGACCTGAACTCTTGCATTTGCATGCATGTTTGTCCACATGAGGCGCCAGGTCCTAGGAAGTTAAAGGTCATATATGTGTGTGCTAATTTTAACGTTTTTGCGTATATTTGTTAAAATCCGCAATATTTAGTTTAAAAACATCTCAGTGCTGCATATTATGAGTTGAACAGTGGTACTGCAGTTGAATTTTCCTATTAGTTAAAACGGCATGTGTTTTCGTCACTGGTTAATCCTTTCATAACAGCTGCCGTGTTTTGGTATAAACGCCTCTCTCTCAGACACACCCCTGCAGCAGGCAGG
The DNA here is from genome assembly GCA_031762555.1 of Cynodonichthys magdalenae. NCBI lineage: Eukaryota > Metazoa > Chordata > Actinopteri > Cyprinodontiformes > Rivulidae > Cynodonichthys > Cynodonichthys magdalenae. Next base: position 25,739,814 of record JARVJO010000227.1, read on the forward strand.
GGTTGGAACAGCTAGCACTGCATGAAAGACTGACTGTGTCCAAAACGAGAGGTCAGGTCCTCCAAAGGCCAAATTCGTTGGCCGCTTATGTCACAGGCTGTCCAAATCCAAAGACTCCTCTGATGTAGCCAACAAATGTGTTCTTCCTTTACCTCAAATTGAAAAACTGGCCCAATGGATCCTTCCCGGCCCACCATATCCCATAATGCATTGCGGGCCAACTAGAGCTGTTTTTCTGCTAGTAATAGAGGACCGAGCGAGAGAAAGGAAAACGTTTTAAATAAAAATCTGGTGGTATAAAAATTTACATTTTCAAACGGTTGTGTTGTTAATACTTTTATAATTTGTATAGACATGATTTCAAATATAATTTTTGTCAGAAAAAAACAAGCTGGTATAGCAAAATAAACATCACCTGCGTTTGGGTCCGTTAGTTCTTCAAATATTGTCTTTAAGTTAATTTTGTTGTTTTGTGATATTAATAACGCTAATATATTGATATTTTTCTAATTTTGATCTAATTTAGCTTCTGTTCAGCATTGTCATAGTTGCTTGGCAACAGGACGTATGCTGGGGTAAGGACCAGAGGTTAGATCGTCCAAATTCACAGCCAAAGTTTTCCGGTCTTTGTGGTCTACCAAGGACCCGTCCCACCTGTCAAATCGGATCAGGTTGAACCGGACCCAACTCGCTGCTGCAGGCCTTGCTCCATCCACAACTGAGGGTCACAATAAGAGTTGAAAGATGCTGAGGTCTGTATGAAATCAATTTTTGAGTTTTTTTAAGAAAAAAAAAATAAAAATCAGGGATCACATTAAACAGTAATTAAAATATGTCTGGTTAGATTTGGAATTGCGGGTTGGATATTTTTAATTTAGATCCAAACTGTAAGTGACACAGCAACTTTGTAGTTTGTTTTAAAAATATTGAACCACAAAGACGATCTCTAAATAAGCTTGTTCAGTTTGTTTTATGATTGGTACAGCAGACGTTGTCTCGCGCTGCCGTTGAGGAGAACCAATGGTTTGGCAAAAACTTCACAGTTAAAACACAGAGTTTTTCTCCATTGTCATTTTCTGCAGAGAAATGCAGGGAGTTTAGCTGCAGTGATAGATTTTGTATCTCCCTTCTCACCGGAGGTTGAAGGAGCCTCAGATTGTACATTCTCCATTGGTTTTTCCTGTGTTTGTAGTTTAGGCTGATTAGAAACAAGCCACAGAAGCAGAACCAACTGGCCCAAAATAAAGATAAAAAAATATATATACAGTATATATATATTCATAAAAATATGATAAATAAAAAAAATAAAAGAAGTCTAACAAATGTTGTGGCCTTGTCATAAACATGTTGCTAATGTGTTATCTTAAAAGTGCTGGTAATAAACTTAAAGTCATCAATTACAATTGTTACTTTTTATGATTTTTTTTACCCTTAAGTTGAAACAGCAGATGAATAATATGAAGCAGTGTGGAATTCATAAAGTCCAACAAAAAAAAAAGAAAAAGAAATAAATAAATAAACAGTAATAGCTTTGATTTTATTTTCCCCAATAGTTTTAAGAAAGGTTTCTACATGACAATTTCTACAGCAATAAAAACAGTAATTTTTCCACATTATTTATGTTTTAAACACACATAAAAGCTTTTATATGACAGAAATAGGCTGTTCCATAAATTATGAGTTGTATAACTTGTTTGTAGCTTTATTGCATAATTATTTATTGGGCTGTTTTAGAGACCATAGATGATGATGAAATGGTAAATAAAAGAAACACATTGTTTTTGATAAATATCATCAACATACTGTATTAATAAACTTTGAAAGCTAAAACTCTCTTGAACTATGCTATGACCCGGGAGGTTTGTCACATTCAACAGACATAGGTATTTATCATTTTTGCCATTTAAAAAAGAATAGTCAATGCAGAATTAAAGAGAGACTGAGACAAAACCAGAAACAGCTTGTCTTTAAATATAGAGATACAACTTGGCAAGAGTTGCCATGGAGAAGAATCATCTTTCACAAGAATTATTTGATTAAATATTCAAAACTTTTTGTAGGCACATGGTTTCTTTAAAAATATCTTAAAAATACTTAAAAGGTGAAGTTTAATTAATTACTAATTGTTAATGTTGAATTATATTAGAATGACATTTTGATAATGGAAAAAAAACACAAATGTTCGATTAAAACAAGTTTCAATAAATGTAAAAGTTTATTTAAAAAAGGAAAAAAAAATTGCCTTGTCATTTATTTATGTATTTATTCATTTCTCCCAAGGAGTTTTTGATGTTTTTAAAAGGAAATTGACCCACAAAATTGGTTCTGGTCTATCTAGTAATTTGTTTCAGTATTTTCCTTCTGCTGTCATAGCTCTTTCCTGTGTTTAACAACCATTGATAAATTAACTTTCACCTTTTAAAAAACATTCATGTCTAGTTTTAATTTCTCTCTTCCTGGTTTGTGATTCATGCTGAAGGTGAAAAGAGAAACTAAAGCGATCATACATTCATGCCAAGTCTCAGATCAGGTACCTAATTGTCAGGGAAGGAAATTGTCTGAAAATGTACAAGAAAAGGAGATGTTGTCATTTCTTTTAAGTAACCTCAACAGATGTAAACAACACACAATCACATTTTTCTAAAAAAAGAGAATATGAACCATTACTGTCTATTTCAAAAGATTTTTGTTTTCCTAAACTCCCAAGGGGGCCCTCTACATACTGCTTTAATGAGCATTGTGCTTATTGATAGAATTTTGTTAAACTGTGCATGCCCTCTATAATTAAGAGGGTGAGACTTAGTCAATCTACCCAAGAGCAAAAATGCTGAATTTTAATTTAGGAAATGCTTCAAAAATGCTTACTAAAATGCTTCATTTCACAATTGCCTGCATTTAATGCCTCATATTTCTAATTATGTTCATTCTATAATTAATAAGATAAGCAAAAGTGACTTTTATTGAGGCATGCATGTGTTAAACTAAGGCCTCCATGTTCATGTGGCACAACCTATCTTTGAGACAGCTAGAGCTTTTAGGTGAGTAATCACCCAAAGGCAGTTTCAATGAGACAGGCCACCTAAAAGCTATTAATTAAACTCCTTCTCTTGCTGCACTTACCTCAAGGTAGGTCACAATTACTGCAGCTTCCTTGCAACCTTCTGTCTTTGCTTCCCCTTTGTCCCCTTTTTGTCACAACACCCACCCTCAGGCTTCCAATTTCTACCTCTCACTTTTGTCTTTGCTTTGCCTTTTTCACCCAAATGGTCTTTGTTTAGTTTTAGGACCCCTCAAAAGCTCTTCAAAGGCTCTCACACAAATGCACAAAAACACACAAGAAGTTGGTCAAGACAAAAAACAGACTCATTTACCATATGGCAAACTTAAAGGTGTTGTAGGTGTTTTTCATCTTGATAATAAGAATCATAGACTGTAAAGTGTATTTACATATAGAATGCCAATTTTGGATATTTGCATTGTTGAATAAAACCACAATTACAATTTGCGGATGTAAATTTATTTATTTTTTGTTAAATTCTGTTTTACAGAATTAAGCTTGATTACATAAACAATTATGTTTTCCTTACGTTTACAGTAATTTATTCTTTGAAAACTGCTGCCATGAATCATTTAAAATAATGTCTCCAAAACAGATGAAGTCAGAGAAAAATGGTCATTATGATTTCAGAGTTTAAACTCTGCGCCTACATGTACACCCCTCCTTGACCTTCACAGCATTACTTTTCACTCAACTATATGAATATCTTATTACTTACTGAATAATGAATGATTATACCCAACACCAGTGCATAGTACTGAGTACTAAACACTACGCTAATGCACCCACCCATGAAGTCACCAAATTATGTCTCTTGTATCTTAAGTGTGTATATCTCTTTGCACAGTATTTACAACTCTATAATTTATTCAATGTTGTGTTAAAATGAACTGAACAGGGATTTAGATTGGTGGAATTGAGTTTTACTCATATTTTCAAGGTGAGGCTGATATGTAAAATGTAGAACAGTCAAATGTAAATACACACAAGGCAAACTTGTTCCCTTATGTGGTTCGCTTAATCCCATCTCCTCCATATGCACTAGAACTCTGAAGCTGCATGCCTGCAGGGCGGAATAATTTATGTTGCACCGTATCGCTGAGCAGTGGCATGTTCCTTCCACAGAAGCTGCTGTGTGCATACAGAAAAAAGAGGGAAAAAGCCATGATAAAAGTCTCTAGGGGGTAAACTGAATTTGTATATGTGCAAAATAAACCAATGCAGGTTGTTTGGGGAATTTTAATAATTATTCGACTCTACAGTAATGGTGACTCCTATGTAGGTGCTTTGAATAAAATTCTAAGATAATTTGTCCTCCATTTGTAAGGCACACATTTAAGTACTCATGAAGGCTTGAGCAAAAAAGGTGCTCAAATGACTGCAAGGCATGGTCAACTATTATTTTTAATAAGCACTAGATGCTGAAAACATTCTGTGCAAACTAATTCAGGTTGTTGTATGTAAACACTCAGAACTCAATAAGAGATCTGGATTTTAAATACAAAGCACTCTTATTTTTTACCACCAACATGTATTAAATTAGACAGCTACAATGAGACATAAACAACTGGACAGTTTTAAAGGCTGCGAGGAATAGCAATTTTGGGTCAAAAATCACAATATAGAAAGTCCCCATAAAACAAGAAAAACAAATATAGACCATAGACTGCATAAAAGAATAGACAAAGCCAATTAAATCTAACCTTGCTTCATCCTAAATTTGCCAGTTAGTCCTTATTTTTGTGGATTTTTTTGAATGGACAAATGAAACAGGGGGTGAATCTGTTTGAGAATCGAAGGATTTTATGGACAAGTTTTGAATAGAAGTAATGTCATCCAGCCACCACTAGTTTTTGCAAATTTGCTTCAATTAATTATTACTGAATATGGACCGCTTGAATAAAAATCACAGACAGTGACATTCTCTAAAAAAAAAAATCATAAAGTTTTACTGAAACAGACTTTCAAGTTGTTTAGGTCTGCATTGGTCTTTGAGTCTAAAGAGACTGACCTTTGGAGGTGACCTCAAGCTGTAATTTAAGTAACATGCAACTTTAGCACACAACTTAGAAATAACACTTACTACTAAAAATCTTTTTAAAAAATAAGATTCACCATGAAAAGTTAGTACTGGTGTCTCTATCCCCTCAGACCTCTGGATAGAAGTGAGTGTTATTCATAACAAGCTGAGTGCAAAAACTGCTGTGGAGAAAAAGCTTAATTGCAATATTGGAATCCTAAAAGTGCAAATAATTTGTATTTTTAAGACTAACCTTTAATGTGCACCATCATGAGTTGAACTCAAAGCTGATGTGAGATCACAGCATAGATGTATAAGCCTAAAACAAATTGTCTCTACAACATAGAATATCAAATATCTGAAACAAATGTCAGTTATACTTTCTACTATTTATTTAATGTGCATGTAAGTAACTAATTTTTCATGTAACTTTATAGGTTCTTGCACATTTCTTTTTAGGCCAGTCTTGCAAAATGGTATTTTTGTTTCACTTGACATTTACTTGATAAAACCTAAACCACTGCTGTGAAGATAAGCTGTCCAAATATAAAAACTCTGAGACCACGCTTGTCATGACTCAGTCGCTTCCTTCGTCCCTGGATGCCCACTCAGATCTCAAGTGTTTCACAGAGCTAGCACACCAGACAGCAGGTTTGTATTGTTGTAAAGGCTGTAATCATCCCTCTATCTCACTCATGTATACATACTTGTGACTACACTGTATATAGTCTACAGAGGGTCAGGAAAATGATGACAGGACAGTGAAACACAAATATTTATATCACATCGTGTGCAAAGAAAATTCATCTGAATACGTGTGTTCAGATTGTTTAATCATTTTAAATCCTTGTTTTTGTTACAGCTTTAATGACCTTCATGAATTAAAATTATAAAGTCCTTCAATTCAAATCATGCACTGGGCTCAAAAACTTTTCTTTTCAACCTTAAGTGCAACAATAAAACTTTTGCTTGTTTTGTTATATAATCTGGTAAACACAAAGCACAAGTATAAAACGAGAAGTTTTAGTCGATCCAAAGCATCATTGAAAAATGCAAAAGCTATTGATTAAACACAGTCGACGGGACACATGTTGGCGAGTTATGAAGTGCGTACTTCAAGAATCAAAAGAAAGAATGATACTTTTCTCTATGTTATTAGAATACATTTTTCTTTGTAAATGAATTCAGATAACATTTCTTGCTTTATCTCCCTGTCAGACAGATTATATATCCATCCATTTTACCCACTTTTTACTTTCCACGTTGTGGAGAGTAGGTATCTATCTCCAGCAGTCACTGTGTGAGAGGCAAGTTAATCCTGGACAGGTCCCAAGTCCATCACAGGGCTACACAGAAACAAACAAGATCAACTACCCCATACGCTATCATCCACACCCAGGGACAATTTAGAGTTACCAGTTAACCGAAAATGCATGTTTTCGGTCTATGGGAAGAAACCTGACCGTCATAGATTATGTTGAAGTTCAAGCATAGTGTCTCAAAGTGTGAGAGCTTCATTCATTTGACAATGTTTCACTGATCCACACCAGCCAAATCATCAGGAGACATGAACAGAAAAAGCTAATGTACTAAAGGTTGATTCTGTGAGGGAATGGCAGATAAAAGTTTAGAAGAAGCGTGAGAACAGTTAGTTCACTGGGTGAGGGGAATACATCCTGACAGAGAGAAATCGACCATAAATATCTGTTAAAAAAGCTGCCCCTCCAATGTGAGTTATCACCTCTTCAACACCTTGGGGACACAAAGGGCACAGCAGCTCCTACTTCTTACAGATATGAGCATCCATGAAAAGACAAACTGACACTGCATCAACAAGATCTAAGGCTAGGTTTGAAGTAAACAGGCAGCATAGTGAAACAATTTAAAATTACAACGTAACTGTCTGCCATAGATCACTAAATGTCTCTATTTACCAAAACCATTAGTTTTAAAGCAAAGAAACATGTTGTATATTAAATTTTAGATCTCGAAATTTCCTATTGATGTATGAGTATGTATGAGTTCATGCTATAATATTTGTGAAAACTTGAGCCTGTTTTTTAACAAAATAAAACAGAAGAAACTATGTTAATTTGGTAAAACTGCAGATGCCTATGCTAGCTGTACTAAAATGTGAACAGAGAAAAACTATGTTATGATTACAAATTTTAAAATTCTTGAAGGGAATATTCCAAATACATATTTGGTCAGGATAATTGTCTTGTGTTATACAAGGCTAGACTTACTGTGATTCTCAGTTTGGTAATAATATCCTAAGTTTCAGTGTGTTGCAAACTAAGACTACTGTTTGAGTCAACAGTCTGACACTTCCAGATGGTTAAATTATCTGATAGCAAACACCACACCTCCGTGGACTGATTGTCAAACTTGTTGGTGTGAGTTATTACATGCTCCATCTAGGTTGATCACACATGATTAAACTTGGTTATTTGCCTCTCTAACTGAGCACAAAGAGAAGTGCTAGGATAGAAATGGCAAAAAGAGAACACGAAGGTGATATTCTGAATTTTAACCTTTGATATTTTTTTCCCCTCAGTATTTTGTCAGTATATGGGCATAGGAGATTCAAGTTATTACTACAATATGCTCTTAACCTTTATAAAATATAAGATACATTTTAATAAAATGCTAAAGATTTAAGCTCACCAAGCAACACAAAATTGTTTAAAATTTACCAAATGTCAAATAATTGATTAGGTTAATAACTACCATGTCAGTAACCAACAGGTGTAAAAGAAATATATATAGCAGTAATATTAAAGTTTTAGGAAAAAATACTGTGTAGTGTATTGGGAATGGTACACAGCCAATTTCAGTCATAGCCAGTGTTTTGCTTGCTAAAGTTAGCATTGGTGGACATCTTGAATTAAGTTTACCCCAAACATTAATGACTTATAAAGTTAAAAAAAATTACTTTGTCAAAGTTTCATTAAAATGTGCCCAGTGTTTCAGAAGATATTTTATTAAAACATTGCTTTCATTAGAGGCCAATAAAAAGCCCTTGGTTTTTGTAAGGACAAGCTTTTTTGGACTTAGCTAAAGTGTGAAGCAATCAGTCTGTCAAACATTTAATATCAAATATTTTCTTTTGTTTCTGTTCACCGTCATCTTCAGCACATGGCTCAAAAGTCAGTGTGTGGCCTTTATGCTGGTAAAAGGTGCATTTAGGTGAACTGTATGTAAAGCTTAGTCATATCAGCGGTTACTAAAAGGAACTAAGAAATTTGAGGTTTTGTGGAAATATATGCAGTTGTCCAGTGTTTTTTTTTTTGTTTTGTTAGTTTTTTTCAGTGAAGGCCTTACTAGTTCTAGCAAGAGAATGCCAAATTACCACCGACAAATATATCTGCACAAAGCACATTTTGCACAGCAGGCAGGCTCTTTATTATGGAGTCTGAGAGGTAAAATAACCTGCCTGCAGTCCTAGCAGATGACCAACAGAAAATAGTTGGCCATCTGAAAATAAATTACACACTTGACAACAACTCAGCCCTAAATAGTTAGACAGCCTGAATCCCATATCAAACAGGAAAATTAGATTTCATACCAGTTAATATGCTGGTGATGTGTACACGGCACAATCTTTGTAGGATTTGAATTCAGGAATGCAGGTTGGCACGGTAATACAGTTTATATATATACATTTTTTAAAAAATAAACTGATGTGGCAGCAATTATCTACAACCAAGAACTTGGAGTGATCACAAGGGAAGACAAGGGAGAGAACTGGACATAGGATGAATACTTTTTCTTATAGTCAGTTGTAATTGAAACCAATCAGCAGCCATTTAAATAAACAGATAAACACAAACATGTCCAGTTGCTTTACTAAATTAATGTGTGCAAGTGGATTACTATTATGACCATTGAGCAAGAGACAAAAATACAAAACGAATAAATAAATACAAAAAAAAAATGCAGCATTTGAAAACACTAAGGTAAAAGCCCAGAGAGCGAGATAGAAGACTTCAGTTAGCCTCATTTTACAAATCCTCTCAAATTAGGTCATCACCATTTCAGTATTCATTGGAGACGTGAATGCTCTGAGAGATAAAGCAAACTGTTGGAATAAAAATCTCTAAGCCTACAGAAGATAGGATATATGAAAAGTGAATAAAATATTAACCCTTCCTATGTGCAATTTAAGTGGCGACATAAACTGTCAGAACTGGATTCAGTTTGAAGCATAAATTAATTACTCAGCATAAACCAAGACAATGTCCAAAATGCAAAAACCGATAATTGAAATCTAACACTAATTTGTAAAAATAAGAGCAAACAGAACATCTCAAGCAACTAATTTAGACTACTAACATTTAAAAATAATATTTTGCACTCCCCCCCTTCTCTTTTCCGCCCCGTTAAAAGTATTTGTCAAGGTGCTTAGTTATTTTTTTACTACTTCTCTCTCTTCTAATGCAAAAAACTGCAAATAGCTGGTTGAGAGAAGTCATATATTCAGAGTTGATTAAAACCTAAAGAAGTAGTAGAAGATGTATGACACTGTGCACCAAATTCTCTGAGCATAGATTAAGTTAGTCGTTTACACAAGAATAGATTCGTTTTCTTTTTCTTTCATTCGTGAGAATCAAATCTGTGCATTTTTGTTTCAGTTTCTTGCCAGTGGTGGGTGTTCAATTCCGTTTTAATTTATTTAGGTCCATAACATCCCTCGACATTCAGCAGAGTTGCTCATGTGTAAACTAAAGAACCAGCAGCCTTCAATCTAAAAGAACATTTGTTTAATATCTCTCACTGCTTTTAGCACAACTTCTTGTGAAATCACCCATGTACTGATTCACTGATAATGGTTTATTGCTGAAACAAGTTTGCACCCTTGCAAACTCTGAGACAAAATGAAAACACTAAAATGAAATGGCCCAGCCAATTAGTAAGACCTCAAAACGTCCTGCTGTAAAACAATTGCTACACCCCAGCACCACTCAAAATGGCGTGCAGTAGTTTAGTTCTTTTAAATGCTTCGTATTTACTGATTATTACACCCTCACACACTAGGTGTGGCAACCAAGCACGTATCCACATGTGGAATCAATCTTCTACAACTAAAATAATGGAACGAGTATTTTTCTACTCCTTTAAATATGTGTTACAACAATCAAAATAGTCCAATATACTGAAGGGAAGTTATTTTTATGGCAGTCCTTTCTGTGAATTGAAATGCAAGGGCTTGTTTTTAACATTTAAATGGAAAAAAAATCAAAAAATCAAAAATCAATACTGTGTTATAAAGTAACAGGGAATATACTAAACACACACACACACACATATATATATATAAAATCTAACAGCAAAAAAAAACCAATGTATTTCTTTAAAAGGTCACTACGCTGTAAAGCTGTTAAAACACAGCCACATCCACACAGGCCCTTTTCATTCTTTCCTGACACTGCAGTCACTCATATTTTCCCAATAATTCAGGAAATTATAACCCAGAAGCCACAAAAAAAAAAGCATTTCAGACCTTTTCTCACTCTAAGTAATCACTTTATTAGTGACAATGACACAAAGATGAGTTTGTGCTACTACATGGATCCAGGGAGTGTAATGAAATTTGACTCTGCAGTAAAGTAGCAATAAAATAAAAAGGAGAAGTTGACTAGGAATCAATATGATATATATTCTCTTTGTTTGTCTGCTTCTCAAGGGATATCCTGGAGGTACAAGATAGCTTAAGATCACTTTATAAAAATAAAAATCAGATTACATTTTAATGTTTCTTAACTAAATGCTACTTTTGGTTTAAATTAAACCTTTAAGAACACATAAATACAAATTATTTCTGCTTGAAACATTTCAGTAAATTTACATAGGCTGATATTTATAATGAATTTGTTTTCAAAATTGTCTAACCACCAGCGTCGTCTGGTTTTAAACTGAAGTGATATTTCAGGCTCGAACTTCTACGGTGGTGAGACGGTTTAGCGTTGCAGCGCTTACAGAGAACTATACTTTCTTCAAGCCTGCCGTCAGGAAAAGTTTTATAATAAAAAATGCCCTGAAAAATCTGGTGACTTCCGCCTTGTTTCTGCCCCTGCTGCAGCTCGGCCGAGTTCATGAGAGCGGCTGCGAGTTGCCACACAACGGCTTGACAACAAAGGCTTTTATTGGATGAGACGCGCAATGAAGCCCATCTAAAGCCAAGATCCGCCTCCCCACAGTAACCACTGGGTTTGTGTGTTTGCCAAGAAAAAAAAACATATCGCCACCTTCTTAAAATAATTGCCTAAGTCATTTTTGGCAATTTTTCAGGAGACACAAAAAACTGAACAATTTGTTGAATAAATGATATTTACGAACAATTTTAATCAAAAAAGTTGTAACAACAGAATCTGTTGTTACACTGAAGGTGACGATATACCATAATCAGGTTTCCTTCTGTGTTGTTTTCTGAACACTCGAAGTTTGTGCATCATTTGAGCAAAGTAGGACTAAAAGAAGGGGTGTTTGAGGTGAATGTAGAGGTTAAATTGAGTTTGAAAAAGCCAGACTGGTTTTACTTCTTGATCTCTGTTGAAACCACTGCAGTATCAAAGTATTCAGTAAACGTCTCATGATGAGCAAATGGACAGAATGTCACTTTCTTTGCTTTGATGGTTAAAATAGTTGACTTGTTACACAGAAGCAGCAGCCGTCTCAGTGCTGTTTCCAACTATACAGTGGTTTTATGTGCAATTGGACTTAAGTACTCAAACACATTTATATGCTTTTACGAGTGAAACAGTAAGCGGTCATATGCAGAATGTATCAAGCACTTCAAAGCTGAACATATAATTTTCATCAAGTCTAAATGTCACTTGTCAAAAAGAAAAAAACACTTTTCTCCCTTTTAGTATATAAAATGATTATTACAAAGTTTTCAAGTTGCTGCAGTACTAATATTCCCAGTGATGGTACCATTATAAGAATGATTTTCTCAAATCAAAAAAGGAGAAAAAAATATACATCAGGTTAATAAACAACTAAAAATACAAGGATATTAATTACTGCAAAATTCATGCAAAAGGGATTTAAAGTGAAGACAACAGTGGTGCCAGAGGTAATCATTAATGTGGCACAGAGCCACATCTGTTTGTTCAGTGTAAATTACAAAAGAACTGCAGGGTTCCCTCTTCAAAATGCGTATACAGCTGCAGGATAACTGTATGTATGCAAAACAGTTTATGGTGAGGATGAGTCTGTAACACTGGATGTGAAAATGCCTGCTTGAGACAGTATTTTGCTACAGGGTCAATAGTCAAAGATACTGTATTTACAACAGAAACAGTGGATTGTGGTGGTTCTGGGGATGGGAAAGCAAAAGACTGACAAGTTCAAGTGTTTAATTTACTCCATTATTAATCATGGATTATTAATCCATGGCTTGTTCTTGTTTTTTCTGTTTTAAAATAAATTTGCATAATGAAAACAAACGCGTTTGTTTTTAAAACGTAAATGTAAAAATGTATAACAAACTAATTAAAAATCCACAGGGTTCGATTTTCGCTTTAACTTTTGAAGTCCAAAATCCAATATATGGTTTCTGTTTTATCAGCGGCAGCAGTACGGCTAAGTGGTTAGCACCATTATACATTTCCATGTACAATAACTGACATCAAGATGTCAAACTAAAAAGTAAATATAGTCAGAACTATAGCAAGAGCTATTTCCGTTAGTGGTGCCAATGAACATCATCAGTGTGTGCGGGAGGGATATCAGCTGCATAAAGAGAGTATTACGTCACTGTTTATGATAAGCTTTTCACTTTTTCTACATGTACTGCAACACTAAAAACACTAACAACAGAAAGCTCAAATCAAGCTTGTTGCAAGAATCTAAGCATTACTTTGTATAGCACAGCTGTGCTTCTTTGGTCTGTGGTCAGCATGACATGTATCGTAACACCCTGTCAATCATTAGACACTTCAGCATCAAAAACTGACAAGACACAATATGATTCACCCCTCAGCCATAATATAGTGCAATGCAAGAAAAAAATAAAACCACAACACAGCAAGAACTGCACTAGAAAATAAGTTGTTTAACTGATGTCTTGTTCATGCACAAAATGTAACAGTTTCAATTTCTCTACTATACTTTTAAGCTGATGCCTAAAAAAGAATCTGCTTCCAGACCTTCATCTAATAACATAGCTATTTTTTGTGAAGTAAAAAAAAAAAAACTGCACGTCAATTTTAACCCCAAAATTGCATCATTTTACAGATTTTCCTATCAATGCACGCTTGTGGTGTATGTAGATGTCTGTGTATCATTAACAGGTCACCTTCACATTTCTAACAAATACCCATGGTGTTTCTCACACCCAGCAGTGCATATTCAAAAGCAAAAAGGTTACATACACACTCATGGATATTTTTGGTGCAAATTGCAGCTTGCATGCTTGATTTCCCAGTGCATTAAGCCCGATGCATGCATAACCCTAACATATGTAGAGGCTAATACAGTTAGAGCCCAGGTCTTTGCTTCCGTGTCTGCTCACATAATGATATTAGGGTTGATTCCATAGTTTGATCCAGCTATCAATGTCAATCATGTTAGCACTGCTCAAAGCAGCAAGCCCTTCAGGGGGATTGGCACTTAGTGAGGGGGAGCAGGAGTGGAGAGAGGCTCACAGCGTTCCAATGCAATAAAGCTGCCAGATCGGAGAGCTTTTTATTACATTAATATGTTCCTGGATAATTCTATTTTATCTACTAATATGACTTAACCTAAAGCCCCAATCAGAGTCTCATTTATCCAGTCGTCTCAATCAGAGATGGTGACACAAAGGCATTCAGATGGCCAGTATCTTGCTTCAATCTATAAATGATTCTGTCTCTTCTCCAACCACAGAGGGAAATATAATTACAGAAGAGGACAGCATTCTGTAAAGAGCTCCTGTTTGCACATGCAGTGAGCACATGAACAGAACAAGAAGTGCACAGAGGAAGCTGGGTTGTTATCAGATGTATGAGGAGGTGTTCGGCAGATTACTCCATCGACTTTATGCACTACACTAAACTATGTAGCCCAGTGTGAGGATTGAAACAATAATTGATGCAAGTTAGATATCATTAGAGTCAATGATCAAGTCAAATTGACTTTTATGTCACAGGGATTTTTCTTGCGCATATTGATTACAGTTGCTTTGGGATTTTCATATGGCAATAATTTGATAAACCCTGCAAAAAATGAGAGATTAAATTCCTCTGATCAATACAAACACCGCTTTACCTCCTATAAATTAGTTATGAAGTTGAAGGGCAGATCTGTTATCACTTAAAAATGACTCAGAAGTATTTTCCAATGAGACATAAGAAGGTCATTGGAGTTTTTTTTTCCCCACTCAGTTTTATAAGGTAATCTTTTTTCTAAACCCTTATCCCAAAATAATACATTGTACAAACATGGAAATATAATGCAGCTATGTATTAGAATTTTTATTTATTTATTTTACAGTGCATATGTCTGTTTAGTTGCAATAAGAATAAACTTAAATGTTTAATAATAATGTTCTGGTACAATAAGTCATGGCAAACTTTAAATTTACTGTACTCTGAGTCCGTCTCTAAACCTAAAAACTGAGCACCTGCTGTATTCTGAGAAGTGAGAAGTTTGAAAATAATAATAAAAAAAATAAAAAAACTGCAGGAGCTTTCTCACTCCAATGAGTCATCATATTAGTCACCTTTATAATTGAAGTCCTATGCATTATCTTGTAATGTAAAGGTGTTACTCAAACTTTCACATGCTTATAGTTGGACTATGATGTTGGTTTAAAAATAGGTATTACTCATCCCAAAAAAAAAAAAAAAACTTGGGGGAAAAAGAAAAATAGTTGTTAGAAACTTCAACTTCAACTCCAGTAGTGACAGTATTTATCCACCTGAATATGTATCTATCCTGACACAACTTATATATTTTTTCTACAACTTTTTAAAGTTTTTGCCACAAAAACATCCAAGATAGTTTAAGTGGCTTGCTTAAGTTTATTTAGCAATTATGTATGTTCTGTCTGCTTTGTTCATACAGTAAAAACTAAAATCTATTCTCTTTCAGAGGGCTGCAATCAGAGTTGCCTGAGGGAGAGCTGGTCTTGGCTCCAGGGTAGAAACTGCAGCTCTCACTAGCGAGGCAGATCTCTCTCCTCTGTCTCTCTGCACAGCAGAGAGCCAGGGCTGAGACCATCTCTCCACCAGGCACCGATCACATGGCTGTTTATCCCAATCAGGCAGGTCCAAGCGGCTCAGTCAGTGTTTGACTCTGAACAGTATCATTAGGTTATTACATTCAGTGGATTATCTTCACACTGAATTGTGTTTTTGAATGGTTGCACAAATGACAGTCAATGCTCTAACAAAATTATCTAAAATCTAGCATAGTATTTAATTACTAGCCAAGCACAATGTAAAGTTTTGAAAAAGTTTAAAAGAGTAATTTAACTATTTTAAAGGGAATTATAAGGTCTAGGCGGTAGCAGTTTTGCATCACTCCAACTGCAACGCTATACAATAGGTATAACTTAAAAACAAAAGTAGCATATGAGGTGATTAAAATAAATACAATAAAACCTGCTAAAATTAGGTTATGGTTTATTTTCCCTCTGTCAGTGATAAATTATTCGTCCTAATAGCACTGAATGCAAAACCAAAAACACGTCTAGAAAATTCTTAATACTTTACATATTTCAAAGTAAATGTGGAAACATGAACGATCAGTATCTAACCTGTAGTAGATAACTCTTTTCACTAACTCAATTTGGAGTTTAAACACAACCTGATTTGCAAGCTAAAAGCAAGTCCATGCTGGGCCGACATTACAGAATGCTGGGTTTTAAGACAGCATTATTCTACTTTGTTCACTACCCCAGTTGAACTAGCTATTAGCTTGGGCATCTGGTCAGAAAATAATATCTGTCTCACCAAACGGAGGTTGTTCAAAGAGCTATCTACAGCAAGTAAAATAATAAATAAACCTTCTTTCAAAATTTCTAAACTATCTCTTTAAGAAAAAACATTCAAGAGAGTATTTATTTGTGAGCTTGCGTTGGTTCACAGGTCTTGATGAATCACATATTTCAGTGATAATTAAGCTCTTATTATTTTTATCCTGAAAGAGGAAGCCCTACACTGTGAGACTGCAACATAGATTAATAAGTTAACTGGCTGGCATGTGAACTGCCAGCTGTCTTGCAGCCAAAATTAATTTAATATTGTTATAATTACTCAAAAACTATCAAGTTTATGGACATGCTATAACCCAGAACTACAGCCAGAAGTAGCCACTTGCATGTCTGGAAAAGTAATTTAGTAAGGTCACTTATTTTTAAAGATCAGTGTACCTGTTGCTTCATAAATATTTTGCTGCAGGGCATCTATGAGCTTTGCTCCATAGACAGGTGAGGATAAGGTGGGGTAGGTGCCTTTCATCATGGTCAGTAGTTTCAGCTGCCCCTTGTTCACAAAGTCTAAAGTGATGGACATAAGAGTTCTAAGCATATGCCACTGGTCCTAAATAGACTTACGATTTTTACCTAGGCTCTTTGTGCAAAATGCCTTAGGGTTTGTATCGTTGAGCCAGCCTTCAGCAGCTGATAAAGCTAAGTTGTTCAAAGTAAGTGGTGTGCTGGTGCACAGTGAACTGCAGCTTGTCGTGTGGAGCATTAGTCGCTGACAGATGGGATTGAGAGCATGGGGAACCAATGATTTATTGCTGCATCTAGGACATTTAAAGTGGCGCGACTGCTAAATCTGGAGGGACCATGACGTGAGGATAAATGAAAAGAAAAGATGAATAAATAGAGGAAATCAAATAAAGAGAAATCTACAACTTATTGATGTGAATTTTGTTCAGTTTTAATTGCATTTAAATAATATTAATTTTGTACTTAAGAAAAGATAATTGAGGTTAAAAAATAAACAATTTCAAGTGAGACAGAGAGACAGTTGTTGACATTCAGCAATAATGAGGCAACCGACCAAACATTTAGAGTTATGTGTTTCAGGCAGTTGTGTCATTTCAGGGCTCATATAGATCTTAATGAGACATCTTTGTTTAAGTGGATTTTAAAATGCATTCCAGTTACATGCCGAATCTTGCCCTGGTGTTTGTAACAATTTTTCAAACATTCCAATAGTTCAATTCATCAAAGCTAGTGCGAGTAACATTTATTCATTTGCTGTAAAGATACGGTATGTGAGATTTCAAAATAATTACAGGTCATTTATTCCAATGTATGCTCTACAATGGAAGCATTACACCAGGGCTAGTCAACTAAATTACTCAGGGGGGCACAATTATTCAAAGCCAATAGCTCAGGGGCCAGGCCCCACCCAAGGGGGGATGTAGGGTGTGGGGGTTAATGCTACATTAACTGTGAGGAAGTAAATATACTTATTTACTATTGCCCTCTGAAATATACTATATAATATAATGTGAAGTTCCAAACATTTGTTTTGAATCTTGATAGTATGGGGCTTTCTGACATCAAAGAAACTAAATAAATTATTTTGCACAATAAGGGAAGTAAGCAATAGGTTCTGTCTAAGAGGTGTACTCATGCTCCTTATTTGAGCTAAGATGATCCCAGAGAGAAACACCAGTAGTGCACACCTACTGTATATTACTAACACACAACAGTATATTACTCATTGTCCAAAGCCAACAGAAACACAATCAGGAGAGTGCATCAGTGTCTGTTTTCTAATGTAAAATGATGATAAATGCATTTAGTTAGAGCTCAGTGCAGTCTTCAAATCAGAAGCTCACTACTGACCAGTGCCCTGAGCAGATTTTTTTCCCTCCTCATCCTTGCTACAACATTGACTTTTATTTTGTCAAGGGAAAAAAAAGGAGAGATGATGCTCTAATGCTCTAAAAAAAAGTGCATATAAGTACAAACATGTAACTACATGGAATGGGTCACTACATAATCAGTCACTCAAATTGTTGATTGAGCTCTTCACACGGCAACTCCCAGAGGAGCTGTGTGAGCAAAAAGGCCATCAGTCTCCCCCTAATGATCGTTCAACCTCACAACTCCTGTTTAGTTTTATGTGCCACATTCAGCTAACTGTGACATCTGTGTGCTCGCTATCACACTCCCTAAATCCTTCTCTTTGCCACTCAGAGTTTTGCAGAGCTGCCCCTTTTCAGCTGCCATGGCTTCTGCCTATGGCTATATTTTGCCCAGGCTCCCTTGACCCAAGCTGGTAATGCATTACACCCCAGATCAATTGATAGATTGGCCCTGTCTGAGCTGCCGTAACTAAATCAGCTGCTCCTGATGATTCAGCACCGACCAGGGAGCCGGGCCTGCTGTCACCAATCACAGATCACCAGCAGCAGAGACAGGTATGGACATTCTCCTGTCACTTGAACCTAATTTATTGCCAGCTACCACATTGATTAACCTTGCGTTGTGGTTCAAGCTTCCGATAAAAATTTGTGTGTTGGGAGGGAGGGGGCGCTTATGAAGATGGAGGAGGAAACATAAAGGCAACTGGATGTTTACACTACTTCAGTAAACTTTGTGGGGGAAAGGGTAAAAAAACGCTTGCACATAAAGTCAGGAGCAACTTGGTAATCATTTCTGTGGTAAACATTTAAAAACAATACTTTTGTACAAAAATAAAAACAAAAGTTTTGATTACACCCTAAGAAATTGGATTATTGAGACGCATCAGGACTTTTTCATTGTTACCTGATGATTAAGCCATATTTTTTTTTCCCAGCAACTTGTCTCACAGGTATTCCAAAAAGCCTAATAGATCTGAGAAAAAAATGTTTGAACTGTACACCTAGAAGTTGGATTACTGAAGTGGTCAACAAATTACTAGCTTGATCTTTACTCCTTGTATTAATTATTTCGAATAAATGGACAGAAAAAAAAATGCGGAAACTAGCCTTTTTTGTTTTTGTGGGAATAAAAAAACAAACAAAAAAATTATCTCATGTTAGTTTTGGTGAAGGCTTCAAAGAGCTGCCTGTGTCTCCAGAGATGCAGGTTGCAAACCTCTGATATAGTGCAATTATGACAAATTCCTTCTTTTCTCACAATTTAAGCCATGGTGTCAAAGGACGGGAGGACGAAATAACTTCCCTTTTAGTTTTACATAAAATTAATAAATAAAAGAAGGCACTTACCTTACCCAGGGTCTTAGCTATTTATTCCCGTATTTTTACTCGCGGAGGAGTTTATTGTGCGACACCGAGGACGTGGACTTAAAACCTGATCTTTGTTTGGACCTGTCTGTCGTACGTCTGCTTTAAGTCTGCATTGAGTGAACTTTGCCTGAGTATGTGTGGGCCTTTAGTCATGATAAGCCTTTTCAGCTACTATTAGGCAAAAGAAAGAAATATCCATGTGCCAACTAATACCAAGAAATGCAATATTGACAGACAGTCCTATTTTTCAGTCAATTTAGGATCTAAAAGGCATCTTTTTGTAATGAAGGAGGAAACTTGAGTGGCAGGAGGAAACCTGCACATTGTTGTGAAAAACATAAACACTCCACATATAAAGCCTCCTGACTTAAATCAGATATCATATCTGTAATACACCAAAGTGCTCATACGACAATATTGTACCAACACAACATTGTTCTCATTAGTATAAGCTGATGTAGCTCTAACCAAACCATATTATGCATGCAGACATCTAGAATTAAATGAGACCTAAAATACCCTGCTGGTTGATTGGTTTCTGCAGTCAAAGCCAGCCTGGAAATTAAAGGCAACTGAGCGCCAATTGTGGTTTGATTTGCCGTCTGCCAGTAAAAGATTCCCTAACCTACTGGCCTACTGGAGCCAAGCAAACACAACAACAAATACAGAGGTACACAAAACAGCATTGATACATTATTCACCCCAAATACTAACTGATAATTCAGTCTTCCAACTATCACGTTGCTTTTTTCCTCTCCTCTGTCTTTCCCACATTAACTCAGCTGCTGTGCTCAGTCACATGACCTGCCCCTGATGCTAGTGGTAAACACCGAGCTGAGCTAAACAGTAGCTGAGCTGAATTAACCAATTAACAGTAGAAAGCAGAATCCAGTAAATTCTAATAGTCACGTTATTAAGAACAATAAAATATTTTCAGATTTCTTTTTTTTATTTGTTTTAAGACTGATATATGCATGATAAAAGTTACAAACTCCCAACATAAAACTGTATAGGTTTCTTTTCAAGGGTAAAAGTATCAAATCAGATTATTATCTGCATTTAGTCATCAGAAAATATTAAAGTACTGCACACCACCTATAATGAAAACCTTCTGTTCTTAAATATTTTATCTTAGTTGAATGGGAGTCCAAAAGGCACTTAAATTGCCTATTTATTATTGTTTGCATGTTTCCTTTTTCAGTTACGTTTACAGTAATACAATTTAGGAAATATAAAATAGTGGGGTTTTTTTGTTACTCATAACTTCAATTGTTTAATTTTTAACACCTAGTTTGACCCCTCACACATTCCAAAGCTCCCTTCTGCCTGCATAAATGTCTGTTTGCCCAGTGTCTGCATCGTGTTGTTCAATAGTATCACACCTGAGTCTTGACGCTGTATGTCATTGACAGAACAGATTGTTCTTTTTTCTTCTTCTTTTTTTTCCTTCTTCTTCCTTGTCTTCTTTTTTAATACTTGTTCTTGAGCTTTACAGAGCCCAGTAAAAAAAACATATTTTACAACTCATTGACTGATTACAGCTTTATTTTAATTGGCAATGTTTTTTCTATAATAATATAGAGTTGGGCCAAACACAGAAAATTACTCTTTAAATTGTCTACAAGTTGCTGATTTACCTTTATTGGAGAAGCTTAGATTTAAAAAAGAGGCAGTTTTGCACATATTGTTTCCTTGACTCGCTCTCAGTTTGTAGCTTGGACAGCCAGAGGCTGTCAACAATCTTCCAGCTGTAGCCTCTGAAGCACAACTCATAGGCCAAATGAACCAAAGCACAATTACTTTAGCAAAAAGCCGTCATGACTTAAGAAAGGAAAAAGCTTGTGGGTGTTCAAAAACATGATTTTAGTTTTTCTGAGAGCAAGTATCAGGAGACAAGAATTTCTGAACATTGAAAGGTTTCATAAAAACATTTTATGTTCTTCAGTGATTTAGCAAACTAAAGCTACACTGAAAATACACTTAAAATTAAATGCATAACGCTTCACTGGGCTTTTCAATGTAAAACTGCAGCAAATAATGGCAAGATACTGACATTATATTAATGCCAGGCATACTTCCAGTGAAAGCCATCCAGATTTATCTGAGACACACTGTGAAACAGACTACTGTATGTCCAACTGTATCAGGAATCAAAAACTTCTGATCTCTGTTCCTGATAGGAGGAGAGCAGCTCTGTCCAATCACAGTAACAGTTTTCTCCTGACTGCAGAATGACAAGGATGGGAAGCTGTCAATCACAGATACAACAAAGCAGGTGTCTTTTTTATTTTTCATAGAATGTTGCATTTTTGATTGTGAATAGGGATTTCATGCCTGCAGACAACTGGGTTTTTATCACAGGGCTGGGCATACTAAAGTTTGTTTTTGTTTGTTGTATTTGTTTTCAGAGTTTTTTTTTGCTCCATGTTGATTTGTTTCATATTTTTCCTCAAAAAACTGCCCTAAAAATAAATTGTGGGTTTTAAAAAAAGAAATCTTTGCTGTGTAAAACTAAAGACCCACAAGTTAAAGTTGTAAAACAACAAAAAGGCATTCATATTTGATCTTTTTATTTCAGGTTGGGGTACTTTAAAAGACAGATTATTTTTGGTAAACAAAATTAATAATATTTTCTATAGCCAATATGTAAGGTATTTGATTATTCCCCTCAGGAACAATAAGGTGCCTTATGGGGTTATTTTGTTCTGTATTGTGTAGTTATTGGCTTGATTCTTCCCGATTCTAAAACCTGAGATCACTATGGCTGCAGTCTATTGCAGATACAGTTAGAAAATTGATGTTAACATAAACTGTAGAAAGAAAAAAAATGTACAACCATTGTTTTTGTCTTATAACATTAAATCAGTGTATTTCCTGTTTCAAGTCATTTAACAAATTTATTGCTATTTGTTATATGCCAATAATGAGCCTTGACATCTGGGCCTTCTCAAATTTATTTAAAGGCATATTAGTCTTAGTATATGTACACTTTGGACTTTGAAGAAATCAACAAAAATAATATGTATCATTCTATTGTCATTAAATAAAAATAAATGGTTTTGAGAGTCCTAGCTGACATAAAACTAAAAAGGTTTATTCTAATCTAATGTCAGACATGTGGGTGAAAAAATGATTGTGTCTTTTAATATAATGCATGTAAACATCTAGTTTCAACATTAAGACACAGACTTCTTTTACTGCAGATATACTACTTACTTTTAAATAAGTGTCCCACATATCTTATTATTCCAAAACAGTTGGCTTTTGAAGAAATGTACTGTATTTTGTAAAGATTTTTTTTTTTCAACAGAACAAAGGGAACAAATAAAAAAGATGGATTTTGAGTTGCATGCCGTTCTTATGACCTGTTTAATCACCCATTAGCAGACTGCAGAGGCCTTTGGGCAAAAGATAAAAACTGAAACTGTGGTGTGTGTTTTTTCATTATATTGACTTGATTTTTAAAGAAGCTGCTTTAAGGCTGACCTATATTTTCAGAGTGGTGGATGAGGTGCTCAACTTCTCAGTCCTCAAAGGACAGTTTCTTTTTTTTTTTACAAACTCTGGTCCCTTCACTGTTACTGCAGCTCATTGTCTTAATTGAAAAAATATACTTCCATTTTCAGATTATTAGGGGTTTTTTTAGATTATACCTTAGAATGATGAGTTTGAATTTCAAGGTCTTATTTATTAAATCACAAGTATCATACCTTTCCTTTTATTAAAGTAATAATTAACCGATATTTAAAAAACGATGATTGCTGACTCAATTTAATATTGTTTCATTTCAGACCACTTAAACTCTTCCAATCTAAATTGCTTGTGGTAATTGGCATTAAGTGGCTAAACAGGCTCCTCATCATAGCTTTTCTAAACAAGACTAAATAGACAGTAAATATGTAGGACCAAGGGAAAATAATGGTTCACCAGGTTAACATAAGATTGTTATTAGGATTTTTACCTTACGTGCTACAAATAACTGTTAAAATCATGAAGTATGTTACAAAACAAATTAGAATATAAAGAGCATTTTTAATTTTGACAGCTAAGATGATCTTCTGCTCACAAAATGGATGTTTTGAGAAGGTGAAAAGAAAAATGCAACGAGGACATTAATAGCTTATTCCAACATACCATAGGAAAGTTGCACTTATTTTTAAATAATGATTAGTAAGCATTATGAAACACTGCATGTCATTTTTGACTAAGTTTGACACATAAACATGCTGTGTCTCTACACATACATTATATTCAACAGATACATAAAAAATATTTTTTCCTAATAAATGTACACTATAGTACATTTATTAGAAATAAATGTACTATTGTGTACATAATGTATGTGCCATAATGTAAAACTGCTGAAAAACAGGTGAACTAACAGCATAAAAATTACAAGAACGGGGATAACAGTCATGTAAATGATGTCAAACGGATGCCCACAAACAAGCCTGGTGACAAATAACAAATGACTATTAAATAGTTAAAGAGGAAACTCACATTGTTCATGTACTCGCTCAACAAGTCTTGAAGGGCCTGTCGAACCGCGTTGCACTCAGCCACAATGCGTTCACGGCGGTCGTCACGTGTGCACGAAGAGTCGGCCATCAGCGCGGCACCACTGATGATGCTCTCCAAGCGCTCCTCCAAAGAGGGCCTGAAACGAGCCTCGCTGAATGTCAGTGGATCCAGGATGATCTTGTTCTGCAAAGAGAAAATTATTAGGTCAGGGCGGTAATATTAGCAGAGCTGGCCTCGAGCTTGATTACTGGAGGACCAAACTGTAAACATTGTTTCCTGTGAGCTGCAATTCCATTTTTTTTTACTGAATTAAAAAGTGTGTCAAGTGTTTTGTGAGAGTAATGCAGCAGTTAAAGATGGCAAGAGTTTGCCTTGAGGGAGTAATCTGTCAAAACAGATCAACTCTTATCTGCTGACCACATTCCAAAAGATGCAAGTAGCCTGCTCACCAGCCAGTGAACTGTAGTGTAATGACCAAACACTTGTTAAGATAAAACAAAATGCCCATAGAAGAGTCAACAATTGGCTCTTTTTTCCACACAATCTTACTCCTCAAGTAGCAATCACTATATCACAGACATACTAAAAGTCAGACTTTAAAATACCATGTTTATGTGACACATATGCAAGCTAAATATCTGCAAAACATTTCCCTGCATATTCTTTAAATTTTACTGTGTCCATATTGGAATTTACAGGGAATGGGTTTTGATGACCTGCAGCCTAATAAAACAGATATACAGTAGTATCAGTTTAGATCTGTGGTTTATGTTCTAAAAAAGCAAAAACAGTCACCGTGAACAAAAATCCTATGAAAAAGCTTACTTACCTTCCTACATGTATTTAAAAAAGTACAAGTATAAGTATTTAATAAAGTCATTTAACTTGGTGCAAAAATAAGTTTCAGATGGCTTTGAGCGCACTGAAAAATCAACAAATGTTTGTTCATTATTTTAAAACTAATTTTTTATGACGGATTTAAATTGTAAATTCGAATGAGGATGAATCACTAAGACAATGACAGTAAGCCACAATGACTAAAAGGCAAATCTGGGTCTGTGTACGGAGGGTCAAACGAGGGGTAACTTGACTTGAAGATGATGCATTTAAAATGAAACTCCACTAAAAACTTCTCAGGGTGTAAAACTTTCACTTAACCTACCAGGCTGTGTGTGAGGCAGTATGAATAGGGACTGTTATATGACTCTGCAACTGTTCCTTGTTATTGAATACATTTCCATTCAAAATTATAAACCATTTCATGTAGCGTTTGAAAGATAAAATGATGCATTTTGATATTGTATTACATATTTGTTTCATTTGAGGGGAAATGGGCACTGATTCTTGATGCAAAATGAGATTTTTTTTTTTTGGTTATGTTATCATTCAGGAATAATTATTCCCTAAATAAATAATAATTGTTATATTTCCTAAGAATGCAAGTTTGAAAATCACTACAGATTTTTTAACATTTTTATTTTATTTTTTTGTTGTTTTCTTTATGTTCAGCTATTGTTTAAATTGTTTGCTCCATAATTCCACAAAGTGAACACAGTTATATCTCCATATTGATATGTTTTACCTATAAACAGCACCTGACTCAGGGTTAGGTTGTAGATTTTTGAAAGTATACAACAAATGGTGTCTAAAAACAGACAACCATCCATCTATACATTCATCCGTTTGCCCTGTCAGTTCTATTCAGAGTTGAGTGGTTCTAGAAAAAGGCTAAAAATGTATTTAAAAGCATATAATATGAGTCATGATGATGGAAAAAAATATTTTTTTAGTGAACAACTGTCATACTAAGAGCAGAAATGTCACACATGTGACTCATCACTTTAATAATTTTGGGTTTAGTGGAAAAAAGTAATGTAAAAAAGTTTCCTATACATAGCTTCAAAGTAAAGAGCTGTGATATGAAAAAACAAAGCTGCAAGTGTAGACAGCAGGGGTGGCTGTGGGTACACTAAAACAGCATGTTCTTAAAGAAATAATGATGTTTAACTTCTGTAAAAGACAGACATTGTCTTTTTTTGGTCCATGTGAGACTATATATATATATATATATATATATATATATATATATATAAATTATTAAGTTATGTGATTTATGCTGTAGCCACCTAACATGCTGTGTTGGTAAACAAAATTTACAAGAAAAAGGAAAAATAATGTGATCAAACGTGTAAATGTAAACTAAGTGTAAACTTACGTACAAATGTTAGCTCGAGCTATGGTACAAAAAGACAAACTGTCACAAATGCCAGCTGGGATACTCTAGACTAGACTAGACTCTTTACTCTTAATGACTTGAGTTGAACATGCAGATAGTCCTGATGCATCTCAGTAATCCAGGTAAAAAGTTCAAAAGGAAAAAATAAGTAGGTCCTCTGGACGGGTTCTTCTTTAATGAAACGTTTCGTCTCTCCTCCAAGAGACTTCTTTAGTCTGAGGAGACTCCTCAGACTGAAGAAGCTTAAAGACATGTTTAGAAAAAATACAATTCCCAATGGTCAGCACCTTTTGATTATTATTAAATTTGCATCATGCAGATTTAATTATATCAAATCTGACTGTGACCTCTGACACCTACAGTGAAATATCAAGGCTCATCTCATAATCAGCTTGATTGAGAAAAGGAAAAAACATTTAACATTAACATTTATAAATTTACTTCACTGTTGGCAATTCTAATGTGAATAGCCTGAAAACAAATCACATCCAAATACATGTTTGAAATGCTTTTATCATTTAGCCATCGGTATTGCCTCTCTTATACTACGCATGAATCACTGCAACTGTAATTTCTTGCCTTGGGTTCACACCGCTTTATATTTCATTGTATTATTCACTTTCAGGTCCTGATTTGTTTGAAAAGAAACAACAAAAAAAGCAAAACTGGAACAGTACTAGAAGGTAAAATGACGCATCAGTTCATCACGAGTTACAAAGGGTGAGCAATGTAGGGTATACATATTTATATATATATATATATATATATATATATATATATATATATAGGCATCACTGACAGTCCTCATAAAAATAAAGATTAGTATCCTCTAGGGCCTCCTCTACAAA